>JANRMT010062838.1:3305648-3370577 GCA_026402145.1 Polypterus bichir lapradei | reverse complement strand
TGTTGAATCAATGCCACGTAGAATTAAGGCAGTTCTGAAGGCGAAAGGGGGTCAAACACCGTATTAGTATGGTGTTCCTAATAATAATCCTTTAGGTGAGTGTATACTCGCAGATATGTTTTCCCGCAAATAAGTCGGGACTTGAATTTACAGTATAATTTCTGGTGTTTTATAATATCGGTCGTATAAGTCGAATGTGTAAAACTCACGCTATTGGTCCAAGAGATTATGATATGATAATACCCACCTGAGAAAGTAACAGAACACAGTGCCTTTTTTTTCTATGTGGGTGCGGCAATGCGCCGTATTAGCCATGCTTCTAACCTCCCTCCCTCTCTCTCTCTCTTTGTCACTCTCTCGTGCCTACGTGACCAAACAGTAATACCTGCACTATTCCGAAGCAACATATTGTGTTTTTTGTATCTCACACCCTCATACACCTTCATGGTAAGAATATCCCTTATCTACAATGGAGCATTTGATCAGAAGAAAATATGAAGCTGGTTTTAAATTAAACGTTGTTGAACTAGCAAAAGAAATTGGTAACTGCACTGTTGCAATAAAATTTGATGCGTCTGAGAAACTGGTGCGAGAATGGAGGAGGCAAGAAGATGTTAAAAAAAAAAAAAACAAAAACAGACCCCGCCATAAACGGCGCCTCTAAAAAAAACACACAAAAAATTCTTTATTTTATTTTTTTTTTTTTTTGTTTGGTCTGATTTTTTTTTTTTTTTTTTTTCGGGTTTTAAGCCCCAACTTATACGTGAGTGTATACGGTAATAGGAAACCATTAGGTCAGAGTTGTCCTCTGCTGGTAATTTGTGAAGGAGGACAAATTGAAGAAACAAATTGTGATATATTTAAGATATGATAAACACACAATCTGAGAGAATCAAATGTTTACAGAGAAAGTACAGATCTGCATACAAGTATTTTTAACCTGGAATTGGCAATAAGTAATCTTAAATTCATACATATTAAATATTCTTTTACTTATGTTGAACGTTAGTAACTTAGTGGGGTGACGTTTTAGTGTTCTGGTTAGAAATGCTTCCTCCCAACTTTGACTTTTTGAATCTAAATATTAGACTAGCCACTTTGTGAAATTTATACATATGCCATGCCTCTGCTTAGGTGCATCTCCAATATTCAAAGGTATGTTTGTTAATTTATTTAAGAATTCTGAAATGGTGTGAGTGGATTTGGGTGTATGTATCTAACACTGGTCCCTGCCCTGAGCATGATGCTGCAGAGTTATTAGTACAATTCTGATCACAGTTACTGTGTTAAATAATGGGTAAATAGATTCAGTTGTTTAACTGAGTGCATTATCAAATAGTTCTTTAATACAGTCTTAGTGCCTATTTTCTTTGTAAAGGGGTTATTAAAATGTACTCAATTTTATAGGTGCTTCACCCAGTGTGCCATGTTCGTAACCTCATGCTTTGGAGTGCTGTTTATCTGCCGAATTCCTCTCCTTCCACCCCTGCTGAAGACTCAAGTGCTCCATTTCCAGTTTCAGGCTCCGTTCCCGAGGACCAACCCCTGGGAAGGTGTGTATTAAATGTTAATGGTGTGGATGTTTGTCAATTGTTATATGTATTTATTTATTGAGCATATGTAAAAAGCAAAATTCCCCCTTTGGAACAAATAAAGTTCTTTCTTGATTAATAGGAAAACTTCATGGTGCCTTCATGATTGGACTTTTAAGAAAATAACTTTATAATTTAAGAAAAAAAAAGGAACAATATAAAAGGAGAACAAGGCTTCTCGAGTTTACATGATATTAATGTAATATACAGATTAAACAATTTTAGTTTAAAATTGAATCACTTTTGTTTGCTTTATGTTGAAGGTGTTTTTATTTTGTATAAATAAACAGCTTGTTTGTTTTTCTCTGAACTTGTATTGGGGTCATAAATGTAACATAGTAGAAACAGGTCATTTATCTAATTTTTTTTATCTAGCAGGCTGCCAAAGACGAGGTCATTTGACAACTTGTCTACTGTTTGTGATCCGGGAGGGTCCCTATTGTCTAATCGGCGCTCAAGTGACCCCAGTTTGAATGATAAATGGCAGGAACATCGACGATCGCTGGAAGTCAACATTGGAGTAGGAACTGAAGGAATAGCTAGTCAGGACCAAGATGATGGGACAGCTCTACTTGGTAGAGCCTTAAATTTGAGATTAGCAAATTCCAGTGGGGAAGAGCTAGGTGATACAGAAGAGGACAACCATCCACCATTGGACACTTCTCAGCAAAAGGAGTATACAGGAGCGAGAGAAGCTCTCATTAAGGCAACTGCAGAAACTACAGAAGAGATAGAACTCTCTGTTGCTGTGGCTGAAGGACAAATTGAGAACATCCTTCAAGAAGCAACTAAAGAAGAAAACATTTTAGATGACATGGAAAAAAATGTTAATATAACTCCTGTTTCCTCAATGAATGAGGAATCCTCTAAACTAGTTATAACTTCTACGCACCTTCCTAAACACTCAAATATACTCAACACTCAACTCTTTGAATTGCCATCTGATCGTGAACCTGTGTTCTTAAATAGATCTTTTGTATCTGAGCAGGATCACTCTTCAGAAACAGTCAACCCAGTTACACATTTACCTGAGTCTAATGGTGCTTTAAGTATTGTTGTCAATGGTTGCAGCCAAATAATTGACAGAAATGTAAATAAAGCAGAAAATCATTTAATGTCTCCACCCACACCCCCAGAGCAACATGAGGATAGGCTTTCACTGCTAGAAAGTTCCACAGAGACTCTTAAAGAAGAAGGGTGCAGACAGGAAGTACCACTCTGTGAATTCTCCAAGCACACAAATGGAAAGGAGAATCAGTTACACAGCACTAAAATGGAGGATATTGGACAAAACAAGACTGAGATAACTTCTCAAAGGACTTTAGATGGCATCCATCAGTCTTTCCCTAGTGCCTTGCCACCATTATCTTTTACAACGCCTGGTCTTGGAAATCAAGAAGAACCTATATGCAATGGAGAGTCCATTGACAGGGAGTTCTGCTCTTTGCAGCAGCAACAACAAATTAACAGTCACCATGCCAATGGGGAAAAGGCTTCTCTCAGTCGTCAGGTGTCTGGTGCCAGCTTTAGCTCTTTGCCCTTTCACACTCATGGTAGTGGTAGTAGTAGTTTACAACACAGGTGTGTTCATAATCATGTTGGAAGACACCCTTCAAGCCCTGAGCAACCTCTCCGCAGTCACTTGGATGATGATGGCTTGGCACTTCACAATGATGCCATCCAACAACGGCTGCGGCAGATTGAAGCAGGTCACCAGATGGAGGTAGAAACTCTAAAGAAACAGGTGCAGGAGCTCTGGAGCAGACTGGAGAGCCAGCATCTTGGTGGTTCTCTTCGAATCAATGGAGAAATGGGAGATGAAGTGGTAAGACATAGCTCCAGAGTGTCTGGAGATATCTTAGATAGTTTAATTCTTTTTTACCATGGCACTCTGTACCAAATACCTACAGTATTTTCTGTCATCTCCTGGTTATAGACTTGTGTAATGTGGCCAAGATTCTCTGTCCTTGTTTACACTTACCCTCTTTACTGTCTGGATTAACTAGAGTAGGTGACATGGAGCCCCAGTTTATTCCTCAGTTTTGTAAATTTTCATATTTTCCTGTGTAGTTGTACTTTTAACATTATCTTCCCATTGAAATAAAAACTTGCTGGCAATGAAAAATGTTACAATATCAGCAAGTCATTTTCTAACCTGCTTAGTCCTGAATAAGGTCACAGGGTGAACACAAACACACACAGTCCAGCCAATCCACCTAACCTGCATGTCTTTGGACTGTGGGAGGAAACCCACACAAAGACATGGGGAGAACATGAAAACTCCATGTAGGGAGTAATAAGCATGTTTTATATAAATAAATATAGATTAAAAACTGCAGAGATCTTAAGGGAAGAGATAGGGATATGAATAAATTTTGAACCTGAGCTATTTAGAGAGAGAGAGAGAGAGAGGAAAGACTAGTAAAACCAAAGAAACACGATAATCTCCATAAAAAGTAAATACGCTTGTTATAACACATTCAAATTCAGACCCCCTCTTTGTTAATATATATATATATATATATTAATATATATTAAACATATGAATATGTTTATTTCTTTCCCTCCTCCATTATTTTTAACTTGGTATGTATCCCTGTCAGTGAAACTCCACAGCACCCTTGTTCAGTGTAGGAATTTTTTTTTTTTCCTTAAAATAAGGGCAGTGCTTTAATTTTGTCTGGAAATGCAGTTGTTATCCTATCTGACCATAAAACTTTTTCCTGTATCCATACATAGTTTTGTACTTACTCCTAATGATTCTTTTTGGGTAGTTCTTTATTTGCCACACACCCACATACCTACTTCTGAACTGTTATCCATTGTACTCAGTAAGTCTTTCAAAGTCATTGTTTATTTCAAAGTGAATATACTAAACACTTTTTTTCTTTGTCAGTGGTGTTAATTTCACTGGTGCTTCATGAACATTTTTGTGCAATGAAAACTGTTACTAGCTCATGAACTATGACCCTCTGATAAATTGTGTACACATTAAGTGAATCCAACATAAGAAAGTAAAAACATCAGTGTACATTTTAATTGATAAAGCCGCTTGTTAATGAAAGTAGTTTCATAAGTAGTTTTTTTTTTTTTTTTTTTACTTTTTATTAATTGTTTAGGACTTTTTTTCCACAGTTTAAATTATTGTCATGTTAATAAAATTTAAGGTTTACTGTATGTTGGGGTGAGACTTATTTCAACATTCAATAGAAAGTTTGCGGTGAGAGTTATGAACTTTTTTATTTAAGGTGTCATCAGTTCAAATTCTTATTTTGTTTATTTTAAATGTAGTCTATTTATTTGCTTATTGGTTTATTCATGTATTAATTTCTCCCTACTAGACTTCAATAGCAGATTCTGAAAGCATCCTGGACCACAACTGTCTCTCACGCTGCAGTACTGAGCTTTTTTCTGAAGCCAGCTGGGAGCAGGTAGACAAACAGGATACAGAGGTGAGAACAGACAGCACACTTAAACTTTCTCAAAGTGGTGTTTATTTTATAATGTAATTTTAAATATTAAGTAAAGGATTATGTTCCGAGAGGCTTTTATTTTGCACCTTTTTCTAAACTATGCACTTAATTATATTTTTGTGTAATAAATAAAGTACAGTTTAGTTTTGTGGAAAAAGTATTTGTCCCCATTCTGGTTTCCTATATTTTGCAAATATTTGACCTTAATTATTTCCAGTTGTTCACTTAAAATCTAATATTAAATAAGGGTTGCAGGAGATTTCAGATAAACAATTTTTAACATGTGATGTATTAAATGATCACTATATCCAACATGAAGTTGCACTATGTGAAACAGCTGTTGAGTTCTCATTAACTCAACACAATTAGAGAGGTAATTAGAGACAACTGATTGAACATTAATGTAAACTCAATACAGACCTCTCTCTTTTGGCCCTAGCTAGCAAAAGTAAGTTGCTAGCAGAAATATTGTTCAACTACATTATTTCAGAATCTAAGGAAATACCCAGAGAATTAAAAAAAAAAAAAAAAAAAATTATCCATCTGAAAACGGTTACTGTACCAGTCCACAGCAGGAGCCATAATCTCCAAATGGGAAAATTTTGAAGCACATTTGAGTATTCCCAGGAGCTGCTGTCCTGTTGAAATAACTGCAGGGGTTTGATGTTTTGTCATGCAGAAAGTTTCGAAGGATCCTACAAATAAATTTAAGGTTCTCAGGTCCTTGTTGCCTCGGCAAAGGTCAATATTCGTAACTCCACAATAAGAAAGACAGGTCAAACAAGGTCTTAAAGCAAACAAAGAATTCCACAGTAATTGACACATAAGAAGAAACCATGAATTTAATCTGTATCAGGAACTTTCTTAGGATAATATTAGGTTATCCTTCAGTATGCTGAAGTGTAGTTGGGCCATGTTGAAAGACTTTGATCCAAAAAATATAGGCTGGTTCATATCTGAAGAACAGTTGAAAAGAAATAAATCAGAAAACAGTTTTTGATCTTAATTATTTGAAGTTCAGACTGTAAAAGATGCTGTAACTCCTGTTTTGTCAATCCTGAAACAAGTAATTCATGGTCAAAAACCTACCAGTGATTCTTTACTATTGCAGGTCAGCAAGGATTGGTGGGCTAAAATTTCTCCATAGCAATGTGAAAGGCTGACATTGAATTATGGTAAATGTTTGGTCTCTGTTATGCTAACTAAAGATGTCACAACCAGTTATCAAGTGTAGAGGGCAGTGATTTTTTTTCACAGAGTGTAACTTCCTCATTAATTAAATGACCTAAGTTTAAAAAGGCATATCATTTATTCACTCAGATGTCCACCATCTAATGATTTGTTTTTGCTGATAACCTGAAAGAATTCAGCATCACTAAGTACTGTGTAATAACAGAGGATAATCAGGAAAGGCAGATAAATTATATAAAATGTTTTTGTCTTATCGGTGCATGTTTATTTATAGGTAACTCGCTGGTACCCCGATCACTTGGCTGCACAATGCTACGGGTGTGAGAGTCGTTTTTGGCTAGCCAGCCGAAAGCATCACTGCAGGTAAAGATGCTACAGCAGGTAGCTTTAGCACAATATTTTGCTTGAATAAATTACTGTACAATATTTGTTTTTTGTTTTCGTTTTGTCATTTACTGAATTGTATTTTCAGATACCATCATTTACAGGTGGTTCTTGTGAGTTTTAGGACTGAATTTCTTACAAATGTACTGTTTGATTATGTAACTGTATTATATGGAATGCCTACAATGTTTCTGCAGTACATAACATTGGATAAAGTGCTCATTCTTTACAGCAAAGGCCTGTGTTAGAAGATTATCTGGTTGTGGTTATAATCTGTTTAAGTCTGCGTATATCCAGCATGAAAATGTACACTTGTGAATTTAGATTGGGGCTGGGTTGGAACAAGATGCAAGGAATCTTTGTATATTTTGCATAATAAACAGTCCACTAATTTAAAAGGACCATTTCAGTGTTAGATGTTGACCCATTTTCTGTGACCTTAGGAAATATACTGCACATGTCATTGGTATGCAAGTCTGTCCTTTAGGAGTTAGCTTGGTAAAGCATTTAGTAATAATGAAATTCTCAGGTACGGACTAGTCTGCAAGATAACTGGTCAGTTTTTTCTAGAGCATATTGGCAAAATCTTGATAGCATAAATAAAGTCTTCAAGCATATATGTCCGACCTGGAGAGCAGGCCACACAGATGAACCTGGACCCAAAGAAGAGGTTATGTTAGGCAGAGGAAGGAGAAACAGAAGTGCACAGATCAGAAATCTTTCTAGTTTTTCTGGCAAAATCTCTAATTTGAACCTGAATGTTAAAAAAAGGTTTAACTGTATTTGCAGAGAAGTCATTTGTAAATTACCAAAGCCATAAAACAATGACTCTGTGGAACTGGCCACTGTTGGCAATTAACTGCAAAAAACCTGCTTGCTAACCAAAGAGTTTTGCATGTTCCTTGGACATCACCAAAAATTTTCTTTACATTTCATAGCTTGACCATGTGTCTTTTTTCCTGCCCAGCAAACCACCCCATCTTCAGTCATTTTCTCACCCTATTAGCCATCGGTGCTGTTCATGTGGCCAATTGCCTCTGCTGCATTCTTGACTTGCATAAGGCCCATTCTCAGTGAAAAGCATGTACATAGAATAACATATTAAGTATCGAAATAGAACAGATAAAAACATGTCTGCTAATTTTTCTGTAATCTTACCAAATCTTAATCAAATTCACCCAAAGAATTTTTGGTTATTTATTTGGGTTGTTACCCCTAAATATTGATATGTCAAAATGTCCATTCTTACCAGATTCCAAATGGCGAAATTTCAGATTTTTAAACTGTTTCTGTTGATAACTGAGTGAGTAAATAAGTCAGTCAACTTTGAATTATTTTATTATATAGATTCTTTGTAGTTTGATTGATTGGAAGATGTTTTTCCTCTATCTTTTTATACTGTTTGTGTGTTTAATGGTTACACTGATTTTTGTATTTTTTTTTCCAACATAATTCCTATATTAGCAATTAACTTCCCTAAGGAGCACATATTACCTCATGGTGTAAGAATTTTTTTAATCAAGTGAATGACCGCAGTATGCAAGGAAACTGCACTGAAGCAGTTCTTTGTGTTTCTGGCAAATTCTGGCTTTCTAGTTACTCTGTAGACTTGTATTATTCAAGTTATACTTGTTTCAACAAGTCAGATAAATGCATCATAAGTCAATGTTTAAAGTTAAGACTGTTTATGTGGTAGAAAAACGTTTTATAGAGATTTGCTTTGGTGAATGAATTTAATACTGATGTACCAGGTATATAAATTGAGGGAACATCTCAGTTCTTTTTTTTAATTAAATTCAGTTCAAAAAGGTTCATTTTATGCCACTGGTGACTGAAGATAAAATTGCCTACAGGTTCACAAAATTGTACTTGCATGTAAAATTGTAATATGTATTTTTTGTCTGTCTAACCAGTTTTCATAATAGTTAACTCTTCAGTTTAATTTTTAAAAATGCAATGACTAAATATGAGGGCTATGAAGTAAAACAATGAAAGATTTTATATGTCGTTTATGGTAACATCAGCATATATTACCTTGGACATTTGCTTAGGAAAAAGTCAACATTCCTAGAAATTTTATGTTATGTTAAATTATCAATGGAAAACAAATCTGCTAGAAATGTACAAATATTTTATTAGTTAGGTTAATTCGTATTTTGGTATTCTGTATGCATTAGGTTGCATAACAGTAGCCAACAGAATAAGAGTAAGAATAAATTAAAAAAATATTTCAGTGCCTTGGTTGTAGAAGTGCACACACCATTTAGCACTGCTTATAACTGATATCTGATGTATATGTTGTTCCAACTGATCTTATTTAGTCTGCAGCAGTATAATTTCTCATATGACACTTTTGTAATAACAGTGTTCTGATTTTGCAATTTAAATTGATTCTTATGTCATCTACTTTGAATTATGTTGCAATTTTTGTTATCCAATGAGGTATTTGCAGGTTATTCTCATTGTCAAATAATATTGCAGACTAAGTGAAACATACTTTCTGCTCTAAGCTGTTTTTATTTTCAGACAGACCCAAAGGCTACTTAATCTTGCATGGCCACATAGGCTGCGCATCCATCAGATTATGAGTCTTTTTGGAGGTGGAGTTTGTTATTGGTGTTCTAGCCTCCTGCAGTTTAAAAGTATTTTTTTTTTCCAAATCTGTGCACTTCTTGAACGTTTAAAGCCAGTGTGTTCTTCCTGCACACTGTGAATCTGAGTATTGCTCAGCTTTGCATTGCCTTCTGACTGGTATTCCTCTTCGCTGTTTCCCTCTTCTTTGCAGAGACAGAGAGACTGTTGAGGATTCTTGGTGAGAATGTTTTCTATAATGGCATAACTCTGCTGTTTATTGCATTACTCTTTTTTCACTCTTTTAATTCTTATGAATATTGCATTTTGTTCAAATAATCTTTTCACGCCAGGGCATAATTATTCTTAAATTTATTTTGTGCAATTTTACTGGCACTTTCTAACTTAATAGGCTACATTTTAGCTTTTTAAAAATCACATCAGTGCAGAGAATGCATTTTTATTCAATTGCAAGTATTTCAAGATGCAGTGTAAATGGTATGTTGCAATACACATTGCAGAAAGTGTATTTTTATTAAATCTCTAAAACCACAAATTCACTTTTATGTTTTCTCTCTTGCAATTAGGATCTTGAAAAGGCATATAGTGATGTTGATCAACTTATTAAAAGGAATTTATTTTTAATGTGATTCCTAGAAGGAGAATTTCTATATTTTTGGAAGGGTGCGATGTTTATTCGTTGAGTGCTTTTTGTTTCTAAGTTTTATTCTCTCCTATAATAATAAAACAAAAATATACTTCAGTGCAAAATATACAATTTTAATTTTATGCACAAAGATGTTACATTTTGTCACAAAGTCAAGTAATAGTTGTAGAGATGTTTTTGTATGATGTCTGAATAAATTTTGAAATTTTAAGCAGTATAAAAAATATTTTCCTTTTATAAAATAATAAAATTAGGAAGTCATTTGCATTTAGCTCATTCAGATATTAGGCAAATCTACAAATCAGTGATTTTCATCACAATAGTGAAGTATAATATATAATCCTTTTTTTTTTGGTTTATTTCCCTGGTATAATTCAGCACACTTGTAGGTTTGGTTAGTTGTGTTACTTAAGAGTGTAGTGTTAAATTGTTAAAGAATGAATTGATATTACAATCGGGACAAAACCCTGACTTTTGGCAATCTTTGAAGTAATAAAGAACTTCATTTAGAAAAAAAATTTTCCTAACTCAAATTTGAAGTTAACAAATTTACTCCTCTTAAGCTCACGATGCACGTGTGTATGGCTTTGCAACTTAACTAACTTTGTTACCTTCTTGCATGCAATAATCTACAAACATCATGTTTGTCTGTGAAACATTATTTCCTCTTGAATTTGTAAAGCTTAAATTTGGTAAAAATATGTGCAAAATTGAGGAAAAGGAAACAGCACTGATTATTACTATTTATTTTGGTGTAGCCATTAACAGATAATCATTGTAGCTGTATATAGTTTTTTACTTTTGCCACAAGGTTCACATTCATCAGCTAATAATGTGTGATAGAGGATTTATATATTTATTTTTTAATAATGACACAAATCTATATACTGTGTCAGTTGAGGGCAAATATGAAATCTTAAACTGGATAAAATGGCAAACACAATATTTGGAAAAATGTAAAAGTGCAGTTCTATTTAATTAATTAATTCACCAAACATTTCAGTTACTGAAGTATGTAATTTTTATTACTTTATTTGAAATTACTACCGACCATATATGCATCCACATTTATTGAATAGCACTTATCAGACTCAACATAATTCATAATTAACATTGAACTTGGCATTTTTTTCTCCATATTTTATAGACGCACCAGACTTAATTGAAGTCCATGCTTTTTCAAGTGATTAAAATAAAAGATGCTGCCATTCTATTCTGTTTACAGTGGCATTTTAAATACAAAGCCAGTTGAAAGATGCTGCCATGCAACATCATTCATCTAGATATTTTTACATGTCTGTTTCTGTGAATATTGAATGCATTTCTTTTACGCATGAACTGTATCAACCTATTTTGAAAGTCGCCTTTAAAAGGTTTTCCAAAGATTTGTGTCAGCAGTGAATACAAAGCTGCTTCACACATAAGATGAACAGTAGACTGAAAAAAACTAGCTAGTGATTTAATGAATAGTTCAAGGGTGTTGTACCATGTTAGCCATTATGAATGTAGTGAGAAATCAAGCAAAATGACACCTTTTATTGGCTAACTAAAAAGATTATAATACGCTTTAATCATCTTGCCTGATGAAGGGGCCTGAGTTGCCTTGAAAGCATGCATATTGTAATCTTTTTAGTAAGCCAATAAAAGGTGTCATTTTCCTTGATTTCTCACTACAATGAATAGTTCATAATGGTAAATTGTAGCCAGAAACAGCTACAAGTGTATACATTGAGTAAATTCATTTGGTTCCATTTAGCAGCCGAGCAGTGTATCAAAAGAATTGACAGTTCTAAAAACCATACTGCTGGTCTGACTGTTTTGGCATAGATATTAATAAATAAAAAATAGCAGAAACCATAAAATCCAGATTGAATGTCTTGGACTGTCTAGAGCTTCTCATTGGGGGGGGAAAATATACCATAATGTTACTCTCTGCTACATACATTTTCATATTTTAGTTAAGAGTGCAAATAGTCTGCCTTCAAACATATCTGAAATTCAGTTTGCAGACAATCTTAAAAACACAGTTGTCACTTTTTGAGTCACCGTTAAAGAATCCCATAAAAACTAGAGAAAATTCAAACTTTCTGCATCAGAGTAGAATATAAGATGTTCACAGTTGTGAATTTATAAACCAACCTGGGATTAACTTAAATATCGTTATGCAGTCGTCAATATTTTATATTTCTTATTAATTAAATCTTTTCTTGTATATAAATTGTATATGTAACTGTTTTTTTTTTTTTGTTTGTTTTTTTGTTTTTTTCCCCTCAAAAAAAAAAAAAAAAAAAAAAAAAAGCGTTTTATTTGGAAAATTGCACTGTAAAGAAAAATTATGTATATGGTTCAAACACACTGTTATGATGTTGCAGCTTCTATAAAAATATCCTTTATTTTTCAAGAGATAAACAAAACATGCAGATTTGATTACATAGCGATTACTGAAAGTGTGACGCAAAATGATAAAATAAGACTTGATTGATGCTGAAATAAAATTGAATGAAGAATTGCTAGAATTTCCTGAAATCTTTAACAAATAAGAATAACTGTGATTGGTTAAAACTGAAAAAACATTACAATCTCCAGTATGAAGGGTGGTTTGTTAACTCTATTTGCTGTTTTTATTTTTATTATTTTTCTGAAAGATAAGCCACTTTTTCCACTGAAGTATTGTTTGCAAAATCATACTGACGGTTAAATAGGTCTAATGTGAAGGGATGAACAGTTTTATTTAGTGGCACCTGATTTTCAAAGGGCAGTCTCATCAGTTCATATCTAGCTTAAATTATTACTATATTAATTATAAAAGGTTACAAAAAGAATATACCATTTCAAGTTTACAATACAAGTTGTTAAAAACAGTCTCTTGTTCTCTTAATTTAAAAACTCTTACATTTATAAAATTAAAACAGTAAAATGTGCAGGTGGCTATCTTTTTACATTCTATACGTTTTTTTTTTTTGTTATTGTCTTCAGAATAAAACGCTATAGTGACACTGCATTTTAGCACTGTATGCAATTCTGTAGGTGAACCAAGGATCAAGAGACTAAGGGAATACAACAGAGTTGTGTAAACCTTATGTAACTAATTAATTTAAAAAGCTATCATTTAAACCTATCAACTGATTTTTTTAATAATTTAAATACATTCTAGTGTGCATAAAGATTAAAAATAATAAAATACAGGGAAAACTTCACATGTTGCTGGGACAAATCAAAGATGGTATAATGTAGCTTTGTCTTAAACTTGATTGATGGGTTGATTATTTTGTGCATTTTTTATAATTTTTTTATATTCTTTTTGGCGTGTCAGTGCTTTTTTGTATAAATGTAATAAGCAATATAAAAATGAGAAAATGTCTGATGTATCAAATGAGTTCCAGGTGTTCCTACACCAGCTTGATAGCATGTAATAATTCTGTTTTCAAAGTTTTGTTTCATATGAATGCTAGAAAAGGTAAGTTGATTGCAGGATGTTTTTCACTCTGAAATAAATCTCAAAGAAGAGGAAAGTGGGAATTTGGACAGACAAACTGCACCTCTGTATTCATCGTCCATAACATATATTTTCCTCTTGTATGCATTATTCTTTAAGCTGAGTATTCATTAGTTCTCAGCTCTAGCACAAACAAAGGTTTGATTTTTGTTGAGGCATGTTGCAGACTGGTCTGATTCAGTCACAGGGAATGTGAAACTACACAACTGCCAGTCACAATAAAGTGCCACGAATTATTGAAAATAATAATCATGATGCAATTACCTGTTGAAAAATGCTAATGTGATTTTTGCATGGCAAAGCATATGCTGGGGCCCTGGAACAGAGACTCCAGTGAATAGTCTGTTAACCTTAAATCTAACAGTTTCACTTTTGTCCTGGTCGCAGCTGAGATACTTGAATGTTCATGAGCGTTTGCCAGTCCTGTCTACATGTCCATTTAATGGCTTTAAATTAAAGTTTATAATTGATTATCCTGTAGTGTCTTGTAGAAGGTACTGTACTTTGGAAATAGGAGTTTCTGTTCTGTTTCCTGCATGTTATTTTGATCATGTTTTTATAGAGGCAGCATTTCATTCTTATACTTTTTTAATCCTTTTAAAGTAAAGATGGAACTTCTTTAAAGATATGTTTGTCTCCCTACATATTCCTTATTTTTTGCTGACAGCAAATCAAGACACTAATTGATAGAACCTTAGGGGTGAAGTTTGGCTTTTTACAGAAGCCCTTTCATTATATACTTAAATAGGTAGATAAATTAGTAAATTAATAAATGCATATGCACAAAAACAAAAAGAAACCGTGAGAAATGCAGAGCTTCTTAAAAATGAGGTTGATATAGTATGTAGGCTCAGGGAGTCTAAGGATTGCACATTTGCTTTTTGTGGATGATTGTCTTCGTCTTGGCTTAGACCTGTTAATTTCTGAGTGCGATGTAACAGAGTTGAGAGTTGAGACCTCCCAGTCTGATTTCATGATCCTGTCCAGGAAAAAATGGCTTGCTTTCTGCTGGTAAGGACCGAGCAACTGCCTTATCTGGTAAAGTTATAGAGTGTGTTTAGAATTGATTGTAAGACCAACAAATCAAAGTAGCAGTGACTGTTTTGCTTATTACTGGAATGTGGCTAAATGAGCTAAACCCATGGATTAAGGTTTTCATTTATGACTTAAGGTCATAAATGTTCTTTTAGTAGAGTTAGTGGGCACATTGTCAAGTAAAAGGTGTGAAGTTCATCGACGTTGAGGACCCTGGAGCTGAAAAGCAGCTTATCGAGATAGAGTAGCTCATTAACTTAAATATTAGTGTAGTTAGGATGTGCCCAGGCTGTCTTCTTCAAGAGTTGTTGTTGTATGTTTTTCTTAGTCTGTTTTCACCATGACTGTGTGTATGAGTTTTAAATATTTATGTTAAATATGTATCAATATGTTCAAGGCATGTGGTTTTAGTGAATGAAATTAAAGTCTTTCACTATATATCATTTAAGGTACTCCTTATTTTAGTAGGTAATTGGAAGTTTGGAAAAAAGGTGGGTGGGTGAAGTGGACATTGGCCAATAAAAAAAAAATAACCAAATTGCACTTAAGATAGACACAGAAAAAATATTACAGCCATTCCACCACTTCTACATCTACTGTATGTTTGTCTATATGGATAATTTTTTTTTCTAAGGCAACTTGGGTCACTAATGTTGAGCATTTATTTGGATTCTTCAATGGCTTATTGTTGATAAAACCAGGCTAGCATGGTGGGTGGACATTGATTCGGATTCCTTAGTCAAATGCCTTTAATGCTGGAGGAATGCTGTATGGAGACAACTATATGTACAGCATGGCAACATTTTATTCATTGACTTTGAGAACTTTTTCTAAACTTTATATAATCACATGTTGTTCTTATACTGATCATGTACTGAAAAGTATCTATATATTTCAAAGATGACGCACAAAGCTTCTGTTCAATAATCATGGCGATAATTTTAATTATAATTGTAATTATCTGATTCGCATTTCTGGTACAAATTATGCATTGCTTTGTTATGGTCTACTTACGTGCCTGTGTGCAAGGCTCCCATCTGTTAATACACAATTACTTTGTTCGGTGATATTTTATTGACATTACCTCTAATAGATGAATTTCTCAGTTCCTAATTCTTATTACCTGAATTGTAGGTTTACTGTAAAATTTTAAATTGGTTTTGAATCTTTGCAGTCTACAAAGAATGTTTCCACCATCAAAGTGGCCTTTCAGTATTACAGTGGTGCAGTTGTAGTACTGCTGCCTTGCAACAAGGAGACTGGCTTCAAAACCCTGGGTGTGCCCTGCATGGAGTGTGCGTGTTCTCCCTGCGTCTGTATGGGCTTCCTCTGATTACCTTCCACAGTCCAAAGACATGCAGGTTAAGTGAATTGGCACTGCTGGGTGCATGAGTGTGTCTTCTGTTTGCAATAGACTAGCGCCTTGTCCAGGTGTTGTTTCTGCCTTGCTCCTGATGATTGCTGGGATAGATTCGAGCTGCTTTGCAACCTTATCCAGGATAATCTAGTTAGGAATAAAGATGTATCGAAGGATGGCCTTCCTGTAAAGGCGTTAAGAACATATTTAGTGGAAAATGAGTAATGCCTAAATGTTGTCTTTTTTTTTTTTTTTTTTTTTGTTTTTTTTTTTTTTTTTGTTTTTTCCCAGGAACTGTGGAAATGTGTTTTGCGCCAGTTGCTGTGATCAGAAGATACCTGTTCCTAGCCAGCAGCTGTTTGAGCCCACCAGGGTGTGTACGACTTGTTATAACCACCTGCAGCCCAGTGGGACTGCTTTGGAGATGGACATGGAAAAGCCTATCACTGCCAGCTCCAATTAGTGAGTGCAGCCCACCTGTTTGGTATGGAGGAAAGGGTGAGGACATGGCTCTCCTTAAACACGCACATGTGCTATGGAATGGACAGGCAAGGAAAGGATTTAAAGAAAAAGTTGAAGCACTTTGAAAATATTGCTGCACAGGAGTGTGAGAACATCACAAAGTAACGTTGGAGGTTCTGCTGCAGAAAGGATCCTTGGTGGGCTGGGTTTTGAAAAGCTTTGATAAATGGCATTTAGCTCACAGTAATGGTAATGCAGCCTAGTAAAATTGGGAGGCCAAAGGTGGTGTTTTCTTTTTTTTTTCTTTCTCAACCATTGTTTATATGCTGCTTTTATTCTGAACTTTTTGAGGCACCTTCACAACACAAAAGAAAAAAGAAGTCTTGTGAGCTTCTCAAAGTAAAAGGGCACCTTAAAAGTCTCTGCGTTTGCAAGGCTTTGACCAGATGAGAAAGAAATTGGCACAGCCTATGTTGGAGGTTTTTGTATGCTTTTGAAGATGGGAGTATGTTCTTTTTGTGACTCTATGGTGTTTCGGTTAGTTCTGTTGGTGAAGGCAGCATTGCTTTAGTGAGTAAATAGTGAGCATCAGGCTGCAATTTCCAAAGTGTCCAGAAATCAAATGCAAACATGGGCCTTGATCTGCTTCCAGTAGGGTTGCTCAGGGATGTAAATTATATAAATAAAATGAATTCCCAACAAGTGAGGCTCCTGTCTAAATCGCAAAAAATCCAAAATGGTCTGATCAGCATTGCGGCCTCCTAAGGTACGTGCTTTGGTCTTATTGCTGCTGCTACCTTTTGCTTTACAGACACTTGAGGGTTAGCTCCTCTTATTGCTAATGTTTTGCTTTTTTTCTTTTCTTTTTTTAATTTGTACACTTTCAAATGCATGTTTAAATTTTTCAGAAGATTCATCAAGAATAAAAATGTACAGGATTAACCCTAAAAATAAATACTAGATGTAATACTACAAACTGATGTTTAGATGGGAAGATGTATACAGAAAACACATTTTTTTTTGTCTTAGTTACAAGCAGTGTCCTTGTACCTCAGGATCCTAGAGAGTCCTGGTGTTATTGGATGCAGACTGGCAACCATCTTGGATAATGTCCACTCACTCAGGAAGGTGACTTTTAGAAATGGGTGGAGGGATGAAGACATACTTACAAAGAAAAATCGGCTTCAGAAAGTTTACAATTATATTTTAAAGCTTTTAGAAATGGTGTGGCTTGTTATCACTATTTAATTTGTGCTTTTGTTTGATATTTATTTTCCTGCATAGTTAAGACTATTTATTTAGAATATGTTCTCCATCATGACACTATCCACAGGAGTAAAAAATGACAGGCCATTATGGACAGCCAGACTTGACATGACCGGTACTGCTCAGTTTCTTTGTACTCGGAGTGGCATTCTTTGCAGTCACCCTTGTTGGAGTGGAGCTTTGCTGTCAGAGTATTTCTGAGAAAGGAGTTGGTGGGGTGAGGGCTGTCCTGTCACAAAGGCCAATAACTATGCGATACCGATTGGTGAATGGGGCACTTCAGCATGGACTTTGAGTGTTATGAAGCCAGTGAATTAGTACCACCCAACCCCCAAGAAGGTAAGTTACCACGCATAGTTTGTAGTCATGGCTGAAAAAACATTTTAGTCTTTTATTCTCATGCAGAGTGAACATAAATTATTTGATACGTTGAGAATCTATAGAAGACAATGATGGACAACACCAAACACCTTGAACACATCCATGAAAAATTTTGATTCATTAGTCAAGAGTCCTATCTTCAATTCAATAGCATGACCCTATGTGAAGGGGCTTCCTGTTTGTGGCCTACTTTTATTTTCCATAGGTACTTATTTAACAATAATTTTACAAAGATACATGTTTTTTTGCCTTGTGAAAAAACAAACCGGTGGTTTGATATGTAGATTATGGGGTGACACAGTGGCGCAGTGCTAGTGCTGCTGCCTCGCAGTAAGGAGACCCAGGTTCGCTTCCCGGGTCCTTCCTGCGTGGAGATTGCATGTTCTCCCCAAGTCTGTGTGGGTTTCCTCCCACAGTCCAAAGACATGCAGGTTAGGTGCATCAGTGATCCTAAATTGACCCTAGTGTGTGCCCTGCAGTGGGCTGGCATCCTGCCTGGGGTTTGTTCCTGCCTTGTGCCCTGTGCTGGCTGGGATTGGCTCCAGCAGACCCCATGACTCTGTGTTAGGATTTAGCGGGTTGGATACTGGATGGATATGTAGATTATGTAACACGACTTGTGTCAGATTATTTTCATGTTTTTATATTGTTTTCTGATGTTCAGTGTTGGTCTCCATAAGTTCCTTTTCAGTCAGAAACTATCTGTGTTCTCCATGAAAACAGGATTTGAAATGAAACAAACCACATGGGGTAAGTTGCATACAAAAAAAGGTGGAGTATGCCTTTAAGAATGTCCTATTTGTAATACTGCAGTTTAGTGGGATATGCGCTGTTTGTTGTAAAACAATATGAAATGTACAGCTCCTCTCACTGACCGGTGGTTTTTGTCTTGGTTATGGAGCAGCATTATTTAGCCAGAATGGGGGGGATTGGGGGCATGGCTTACATCTGCCGTTCTGCTGGATGGGCTGAAGACCTGACAGGAGGAGGACAGTCAAGCTAATCCCATATACAGACACTTGATATGGAGATATGTATACAGTACAGCCTGCCTTGTTCTGTCCAGTGGTGGGGAGTTGGGGACCATTGGCTGTAGGGCACAGATTCTAGATTTAGAGACAAGTCAGTGGAAGGAAAAGAATGTGATCAAGTTGAGAGAAGGCAAAGCCCTTGTGTCAGCTTATTTGTTGGCATAGATTTTCACTGTATGCATGATGTTCGGGCACAAGTGCTGCCTGTTGATTTTCTAACGGAATGCTTTTTCTTTTGACTGTGTTGTACCAGTTCCTAGAGTCAAGAGTGGCATCATCAGGCCAGAAAAATGCAGCGGTTTGGTGCGTTAACAGTGAATTTGTATGGTAAAATTGTTTCAAAGTCCTTGTTGCGTGTAAAATTGTACTGTTCACTTCCATATCTTTATGCAAAAGTTGAACGATTATTTTTACAACACAAAGACAATCCTATTGTGCCATCCAACGGGGGCAAAAAAGTACACAAGCTGTTCGGATTGATGTCTCTGGCGCGCACAACAGGGACGCCACCTGAACAACAAAGCTGCTGCGCTCTTGATGGACGGCTGCACTGGACCCTGTGTTGTGCTTTATTCATCCAGTAACGTCATCCATCGACTCTGGCCAGAGGTAGTAGTGTAGATTACTTCGACTGTTTCACTTGCTCATTATAATTGCATGTATGGTAACGCACAAGTTTTAAGCACTGTAAAAGTGCATTACTTACTCGTTTACAGTTACGTCACAAGCCCTTAACATACATTTCTTTAGTTTTTCATAACACTTAACAAAGCAGCAGCAGAGTGTATATTCATCTGTGCACTGTGACATAGCAAAACTCAACGTTGAGTGAACAGAGGGAGCTTAATGGAGAACATTTTCTCTTAATATTTAGTATACAAACTGTAAATCCTACATAATTCCTTTCCATTACTTCACAAGTAATAACTGCTGTCCTCTCAGAAAGAAACATTACACTGGGAAGAAAAATAACTGATCTACTGATGTGTTATAGGTGTAAGGAAGCCTTTGTTAAGGTCTTCGTACATAAGAGTAAATGAGTAAAACATGCATTTTTGCAGTGTTACCGTAATATCTTAAATCCAACTTTAATGGTCTGCTGGTAAAAAATCGACACACTGTCGTTAGCCGTCTCTTAACCTACCCCATCGTTGCTTTGCTTCCGTGGTCTAGCATAAGTGTTAACACTGGACTTCCAAATGGGTGGAGTTGATTCCAACAGGTGCCTGTAGAGTCCAATGGCAGAGGTCCGCCTGATTCCACAATACTTAAGATTAGGGTTATCTGGAACATTACAATAAATCAATCTGCTCCGTCTCATTCGAACTCCAGGGTCGGTTGTGTTCAGAGGGGGTGCAACGGTAAAGAGGTGCAGAAAAAGTTAAAAATAGGCTACAAAAACAGGAAAAAATAAATACAATAAGGTAATACAGCCAACTTTAAAAAAAAAAAAATACAAAACGAATGTCAACAGGAATTTATTTTTACTTCACTCCTATTTAAAAGTATGCAATTGAGATATCAAAATGATGTCAAAGATACTTTAACATCAAAGCGCAATTTAGTACTACTGCATTAATAATAACGAGCGGCAATATCCTGATTTTTTTTGGAATTCTAAAGTTAGTTGTCCCATCACCTTCAAAGAAAACTGCACGATTGGGAATCGCCAAGTGACCTAACATAATGTAATGCCTTTGTGAAGTTGACCGTTTGGGAGAAACCGCTAAAGTCCCGCCGAAGGAACCGGGAGAGATTACAAAGATCGCAGAATTTTAACCCCAGTACTGCGGAGTCACCACAAGGCGGCAGCACTAGACTATGAAGACTGACAGAATTCGCAAAACATTAGTCGACTGAGTGAGAGATTGGAACGTTCGAAGATCACCCGACGTACCAATGTCGGCTGTCCGTCTGCTGATTCCAACACCGAGACCATCCATATGTCAAAGCAGATTCATTTTTTGTTTTGTTTTTCATGCCATGAGACACGAAGTGCCCGGCAGCATGGTGGCAGACGGGTGAGCCCGGTACACAAGTCCCCGATGGGCGCCGTTTATGTAACTCGTGCATTACACGCTCCGGACCTCCCGCCTACTTTAACCGGCAGCCTCTGACTGTAATTAATTAAAAAAAAAAACGAAATTATCAGCGCCCCTGAGCTAATGGGAGCTTCTTGCAAGGCACCCGAAATGGACGGGTCTAAAATACAGAAGGACTTGTGAAAGGTTACACCTAGCTTTACAATGCTAATGCGCAGGCTCAAACGACAATCTGTGTTAGTAAAAAATCAGTGACAGCGGTATTTTAGCTTTTAAAGCGTACAACCGGGAAGCCGAGTAAAACGGGGAAATCGGTGCAGGAACTATGTCAATTCTGATTCGGCGAGAGGTGTATAACTGGGCGGTGACTCGGAAGCAGCTCATTAAGATGAGTGTGAAGTTAGTCGAAGATACGGAGACGGGCCTCGTCTTAATGATTCTTCGGTGTCATCGTTTTTTTTTTTTTTTTACTCACATTAAAAAAATAAAAATAAAAAAAATAACAAAACTGATAAGTGCGATTTGCTTAAAAAGAAAAAATGCAGTTATTAACAACTCTTTAAGATCACGTGACATTGGAACCCGCATCTTAAATTTGTGCAATTCCCAGTTCATCCTCACGGCAGCCCGAATGAAAATAACCTTTCTGGGTTTGTGCCACGGGCGTCCACAGTTTCGGTTTTAAAATGTACTTATTCTTATAAAATTAGCCTACTGAAACCCGTGCCCGTTTCCGTCGATGCTGTGCTGCGCAAAAGTATGTGCAGATGTCTGCCAGTTGCTGCAGGTGCACGTGCGCAAGAACGAGCGCTTCTATAGGCTGAAATCAACACTAATAATAATAACGTCACGGCCAGATGGCAAGACAGAGGGACCCGATTCATTATTAATGACCACCTTATTGTAATGTACGTCCTGCTCGTCGTCTGTTTTACCCACTGTAGACCTGCCAGTCCGTTAGGCTAATGCTGCATTGGCCGCTTTTCACTGTCGCTCATCCGTCATGGCCACACCCACGTCCCCCGGCAGCCACACGACAACTGCTCCGCGTGGTTTTCTCCTAGGTCCGCTTTTCACGACTCCGTGCTCCGTTTAGATGTACAGTAGTTGATGTGACGAGAACTTAACTGCTGAACCGTTCAAACCTCTTCGCTAATTTCTGACGCCATTTAATATAAATAGGAGACAAAGGTCAAAGCCATGGTAACCTAACGAGCCTGCAGCAATGAGAAATGTGACATCATGAGACGATCAAAATGCAGCAAATCATAGGCATTTACACAGGCGGCGTACGCGATTTTATAGTTGCCATTCAGCTGACATCAGAATGACCACATGGCTGTAGGGGGAGTGGTGGTGTCTGCTGACCTCGTGGCAGTTTTCCAATCCTGCAGTCTCTAGAATTAACAAAGAATGGGGTGTTGAAAGTAAAGTTTGTGTGTGCCGTTGAGACGGGTCTGAAGATGACTGCCAGATTCGGACATGTTAACTGAGTCTTTCAAAAAGAACCACATGTCACTCCTCGTGCCACCTTCAGCGAACGTGTGGCGGCCCACCAGACAACACACTTCTTTGGTCGTGCCATGCTGAAGGGCTCAACAGCTTGTCACAAGTCCTCACAGTGACTCCTCAGACTCGCGCCTTCCCAAATCTTTGTTCCCATTGCAAATGTTTACGGATCACCGAGACGGGAGGGCAGAGACAATGGACGGAATTCGGCTCGGATTTATGGTTTTATTGAAAAAAGGTGAAGTGTAACCGTCAAGAGTAACGCACGGCTAAAAATCACTCGTTAAATGGCCCTCTCGGTGCTCTAGTGGATACGCGCGACGGCCTTCTGAATTTGCGCTCGAACAGAATTTTCCGATTTTAATTTTTCAGTTAATTTTGTTTTGGGTATTTTTATTTTATCATAACTTTTTTCTTTTGTATTCTCGCACGAGTATTGTCATTTTGTGGATGGCCGCGACCGCTGGGATGCTTGGTAACGGGCACTGGAGGTCATGTCACGTGATGACACCTAAGTAACGGTCCTTCAGCTGGCGCTCCTCGGGTTCATTCACCGTCCCAGTTGTTATATGTAAAGTGTCTGCTTTCGAATTCTTTGGCTACGACTTTCCACAGGTGTCCTGACTTCGATTTTGGTTCACGTTTTTGGGTTTAGACATTGGTTAGGTTTTCATTCCTGGTTTTGATGGCACTCGTTACTTTGATTTCCGATTTTTTTCTCGGTGGTCAGCACATTTCCTTCTCTCGGGAGAACAGATGCTGCCGCATGTTCACTCCCCCACGTACAGGGTGCTGCCCCTTCAGCCTTCAGTGTTAAATGTTTGCAGTGCCCCGACTATTGGAGTGTATTTTGTAATGGATGTGTAATAAAATGCATTGCATTTGTCATTCCAACAGATGGCGCATCAGAAACAGTATTTTGTAATAAAATGCGTTACTATAAATATTTGTGATGTGCCATCTGTTGGAATGAAAAATGCAATGCATATGTGTCTGTCATATGCCGTTTGGTAAGGGATTTGTAAAGGTAGTGTTAGTGTTTGTGATGTGCCATCTGTTGGAGTGACCAATGTATTTTATTAATACAAATTTTGATGCACCATGTGTTGGAATGACAAATTCAATGCATATCTTTCTGTTTTATGTCATTTAGTGTGGAATTCGTAAATTTTTTTTTTTTTTTTTTTTTGCTGTGGCATCTGTTGGAATGACAGAGATATAACAATTGAACAAACACAAAGATACTCGGACGCTTGTCCTTTTTATTAAGGTTGATTTCCTAAAAATAAAAATTCAGAGTACAAATTGTGCGGCTTCTAGTAAGTAAATGTGCTCTGTACGAATTAAGTTTCTGCTACCACTGTCTAGACATAAGGCACTTTAAGAATTCATATTATTAGAAAGATTTGGACGATAACGGGCCATCTGGCCCAAAAAAGCTAACAAGTCCTATCCCTTTAGTTCCATTATTAGTATAAAAAATTACCCAATTTATTTTTGTAAAGGGAGGCACCAATCAAGTCAAACAGCACAGCTTCCTTTTCATATTTAGTTAACTTGGTAGTATGGTGGTAGACCCCCAAATGAGAGGAGGTGAGAGCAGCACTGAGGTTGTTACAGTCGTCCACGGGTTTGGGGGCTGCTGTAGTAAACCAAGGCAGTGTCTTGGGTGAAGGCCTCTTTGTCATAGCAGTGTGTCTTGTCATTGGTAGAAACGGGACACAAGTCCTGCTCGCACCATCTGTGAAAGAAAAGCAGTTAGTGGCCGTGGATTAGGAGCCCAGGCACACACAGAGCAAATCCATTGTGATGACTACAGGCTGGCGCATCCCATCATTCACAACGGGAAAGTAAAGAAGATGCTGCAGCAAGCTTGATGTACATCTCTCCTGAGGCTGCCACCATTTTTATATAAATCAATATAATGATATTGTTTAGCATAACCAGACCTTCAAGTGGCTAATTGGAGGTCAGCAAGCTTCTTGTTAAAAACATGTTTGGTCCTCTTAAAGGTGATGTCACTTTACGTGACTGCCAGTTGGAGGGTACGTCAGACTTGCCAACTGTCCCTGCTGATCTCGTTGGAATAACAAATGTAATGCAAAGGTCTCTGTTTTATGCCATTTGGTATGAAATTCGTAAAAGCAGTGCTAATTTTGGCGCCATCTGTTAGACTGAAAAATGCAAAGCATTTACGGGTACAAATGTTTGTGATGCACCATTTGTTGGAATGACAAATGCAGTGCACATGTCTGTGTTATATGCCATTTGGTATGGGATTCGTAAAAGCAGAGTTATTTTTTTGCGCCATTTGTTGGAATGACAACTGCAAAGCATGTTATTATTAAAAATATTGAAGTGACCGTAGCAATTTACACATCTGAAACTCACTGTGCATGTCAAATGTAGCGACTGTGTGACGAGTTTCCAGCACAATCCCATTTGCCCCTTTTTGGTGACCGTGCTGCCTGACGGAGTCATGGCTGGACGAAGGGATGGCAGTTCTATGTGTTGTCCTTCCCATTTTGTTTTTCACCACCCCACACTGGGATGCGCTACGTCATTTTGTAAATTTCTCTTACCTTTGAGCAGCATAGACATCGGATGAAGAGGAGCCCTCCCAGGCGGCGTGGCTTGAGAGCAGAGTGCCTGTGTAAAAACAACAGGAGATGTTTAGCCAGAACTGCAGAGGTGCCACGGTACAGCTGCACACGTCATCCACCTGCTTAGAGTTGCCCCAACAGTAAATGGTGGGAAAAAATGTCAGGAAACCTGATTTTGTTAAAGTTAATTCTGTATGAAAAAAGGAAGAGCATAGGGAGCGAGAACCTGCATCTTGGCAACTCGCTAAAGAACTTCTGCACAGAGGCTGACCTTACGGCTTTAGACAAAGTGCAGCACACCTTATGATGGCCGAGGGGCCCATTGGTGCTCCGGTAGTGGCTACACATGGAAATCTTACTCTCGTACAATGCAAGAAACTGTAAATTGGGATTAACAGACGCGGGTGTTTTGCACCTCACAAACAAAAGAGAAGCTCGTCTGTCTAATGCCTTCAGTTTATGTACCACAACAGAATGAGGAAAAAAATCATAAAGAGCCGAGATTGTGGCTTGTCACACGTGTGCGCCAGAGGACTCCCTCACAGGTCTTCTCAAGGTATGCAACAACCCACCAGGACGACAGACGGGGGACGCTGCCACTAACACCGTCTTGTCTTTCTCCCCTTACAGTACCAAGGAGCCGCCCAGTGAGGACACTTCGCTCCACCCCTTCCTGTCCCACCACCATAAATCCCAGGTGTCCCAGCAGGTGGTGTCACTTGTGGCCCAAGCGAGCCACAGGATGGAGTTCTGTCAAAGCAAGATTGAGGGGATATGCGCCAAGAGGCATCCTCGGATGAATAAAAAAGGGACGACCCGTTTGGTGTCCCACAATTTCTCAGTTGGTGAATCTGTCGTTACCTCACCCAGCCACAAGCGAAATCCTACAGCACCAGCTCCTTCAGGTTGTCAGGAAAAGGTACTCGCATGACTGTGGTTTAAAGACATCATGCTGTCACCTAACTTGACACTCCCAGTGACTTAGTCGTCTAAACTGACATCGGCAGTGGCAGTCGTCAAGTATGACATACGCTACAACAAGAAGATGAGTAACACACCATCGACTTGAGATGAATTCACCTTCCCAGGAAACGACAAATGCAAACTGGGATCGAGACATGGCCAGCCTTCTGTTATTCCCAGCATGGGCGTCATCGTCATCCCGGTCATCGCTGTTGTACCCTCCATAACCTCACGCAGACGAGCGTTACGATCCAACTGGACTTATGAGAGTCTGCACACCCTCACTGAATCCTCCCAGTATGGACCTCCCAGTCCAGAGCCAGGCCCACACTGTCTGGTACAATGTCAGAGTCCTCTCAGGCTTCATAAAGATTTAGGACCCCCTAACACTTTTAAAAAAGGGGACTGTCTACAATTGTGGTTTTCAAGGTTTTTTTTTTTTTTGTGTCCACATTTTGAACCCTGGTTTTAGGCCGTGCCTGTTTGATTTATTTATTTATTTATTTTTTCTTGTATACCAGGCTGCCGACCATAAAGAAGGTGACTTTCAAGATCAGGACAAGTGGCAAATGTTTACAGGTATGTAGAGGGACCCTCATCATGTTTGGGACAAAGACACCTTTGCTTTTTTCTTTGATTTCCCCCTCAGCTCCACAGTTTCAAATTACAAATCAAACAATTCAGATATTGTGATTAAAGTGCACAGGGGATTTGCAGACATGTCAATCTCACAACGCGTTTCCAACATGTGGTGCCCCCCATTTCAGGGCACTTCAGCTATGGCAGGTCGATTAAAGCAGTCAGTCACATGCAGTGTGCGATTCACAGACAGCGGCAGGTGCTGAGGGTCTTCTCTGGTGATGCTCTGCCAGGCCATCATGCAGCCATCTTCAGCTCCTGCTTGTTTCGGGGGGCTCGTCTCCTTCACTTTTTCAGTTGGACTGAAATCGGGGGGCCTGGCTTGGCCATTCAAGAATTTTCCATTTGTTAGCTTTCCTGTGTTGCCCCATCAGGATGTTTGGCTCATTATCTTGATGGAGGATGAAGTGCCGTCCAGTGAGTTTGGAGGCATCTACTGGAAACGACTGAACACCTCAGAATTCAATGTGCCACGCTGCCAGCCGGTCCATCATCAATAATAATATCAATACATGCCCAAGCCCCCATATTTAACAGTTGAGGTGGTCTGCTTTGGATGTCGGGCATTTCCTTTGTCGCCTCCACACTTTGCTTTTGACGTCACTCTGATGAGGTTCGTCTTTGTCTCATTGGTCCCCAAGACCTTTTTCCCAGAATGCTGCAGGCTCTTTCTCGCAAGCCGTAATCTGGCCCTCCTGTCTTTTGTGGATTGCAGATGTTTGTGTACCCCTCAGAATTCAGTGTGTAATTGACGTCAGGTCTGAAATGTAGGGGGGGACCACGAAGAGACCAAAACGTATGCAGATACCCTTAAAGGAAAGTCTGCAATGTGCACTGAATTGTGTGATTTGTAATTCTGAACTGTGGGACAGAGGGGGAAAATTAAGGAAATCAGTGTGTGTGTGTGTGTGTGTGTGAAGCTCAGTCCTCACAGACCTTTTAAAACAACAAAACCTCCTTGCATCAGCTATCACTGGCCGTGACTTAATATGGCTGCCATTGTATGTGAATTAAGATTTAAACGTGATGCTCCTCTGTCGGGTTGCCCCCCCACCCCGCTGTAAACACCACCCGTACAAGCGCATTAACAAGCGTGAGTTTCTTCCTACCCATGTAAATACGGGCCAGGCTGTAGGAAAAGTCACGTGCTGAGAGCTCCATAAAATCGGGACCGCGTTCCATGGAGATCTGTATAAACTGCTTCAGTCTCTGAAGTGAGCCACTCAAAGCCCCCACAGGAATAGCCAGCGCTGGATTCTGGGATGCCACCTCCAGCTTATTCTGGGGAAATAAAAAGAGAAGTCCATTCATTATTTTAAAAATATGAGAAGCTAAGAATGTGACACGTGAGTAGATACACTATTAAGGAGAATGCCGATCTGTATTTAACAATATCGGACGACACCAGGCTGTAGCCTACACACACACACTGGCAGGGAGCAACTGGCAGTCTCCAGATCTTTGGGATGGCACTGGAGTAAAGTACATAAATGGAGACAATGCAATTCAAACCTCAGAAGGGCAGTGACAGGGCCGCGACCCAAACCCACCTTAATGCAACCCTGCTGACCGCCACACTATTCACGTGTCAGGATCCGGCTTTGTTCTCGATTTATAAAATCATCTTTTTGGAACCGCATACACCACATTAAAGGCCAGCTGCCTTCTTGCCTAGGTGACGTGTTTTTTTGTTCAGACTGACTGCAGTGACCTGTAATATGAATTCTTTGTGATTTGCTTTACTGCTGTATGTTCTTCAAATCCATGCCTGCTTTGTTTAGTTTTTATCGACTGTAAATGGATAATCTTAGTCTGGCGCCCTCATCCAGGGTTTGTTCCTGCCTTGCACCCCCCGCCGCTACCTGCGATAGGCTCCTGGAGACCCCCGTGACCCTGTTCAGGATGAAGCGGGTTGGAATACGACTGGCTGTGTAGTCTTAGTTTAGAATGAGTAGACAGGTAACCACCTAAGAGAAAAAGGGAGATAAAGCCCCCATGGGTCAAAGCTTTTAGGCAGAGCTGTCCATCGAAAGTACAACTGGCCACTCGTGTGTGTGTGTGTGTAATGTCATGTCACAAGGTCCAGAACCCCATGTGGCTTTTGAGACAGAGAACAGCCTGTTTGAAGATGCCATTGCTGCTTCTGCCCGACTGCTGAGTTGAAACGAGCTGCCCAGGACGACACCCCAAGAGTCCTTTGCTGCTAATCTTCAGTAAGCTTTGACTTGAACTCCAGGGTGCATTGTTTATTTCGAACTGTATATCCAGCCTCTACTCTCCATTTGTATTTTCTAATGCTGATACTACTCTGTTCATAACAAATGCCACTTTGCTGTGACATTCCATTTATATCTGACGTGGCAGACGTAATTCAGTAATGTGAGGGATGGCTGGGGAGGACCGTGGGGGGAGACAGTGTACTCAAGGCATTGTCTCCCCTGGACTGCTAGACAGAAGCCCCACTGGGTCGCAGCAGCACCACGGTTCCCCACAGGGCATCATGGGACCTGGATTTCTTTGACTCCACCTTGTTGGCTTCTGTGGGTGCCACCAGGGGGTGCTGCAGGGACTGTCGGGCTCTCATCTTACCTGGAAGTGTTTCTGAGCTACAGCTTCAGAACAGTGCACGTTCTCTCATATGTAACATAAAAGAAGCTGCCTGCCATAACTCTGAGAGTGGAGGAGGCAGACAGAGTGACAGAGAAAGAGAATAAAGAAGAAGAAGACAACATATTGCTGTGTGCTGTTGGATATGTGCTTGTAAGTGTAGTGGTGGTGGGAAACTCTTACTTAAGGAAGAGTTTGACGCCAATAACATCTTTTTGTTTTCTTCACTTGTGTCTGAGCTTGCGTTATGTTAGGCATTTGGGGAGCAGGTGCGCCCCCTGGTGGCCACAGTAGGCACAGGGCACCTGCTGCGGGGAGCCTGCCACTTTCTTTCCCACAGGGTTAGCAGGCTGAACGAGACATCGCAACAGAAGACAACACGGAGGAAGTAACGCATCATTATTGGGTAAGTCTTCATCTGTCTAGATTATTCTTAAGAACCTAGGGGTGTCAGCATTCAGGTCTAGAATATATCTGGTATATACAGCCATGCATCGGTCACAGCAAAGCTAACAAGTCTCTCCATGGAGGACTGAGGAGTGACCGACCGTGCAGTCATCACTTAGGTGGACGGGGTCAGTGTGTTTTAGACTTACAGTGCGGCCAGTCCAGAAATTAACTTGAACACTACATGACAATACTAATAAGAAGGGCAAAGGACAACAACAACATCATCATGTAAAATAGCACTCTCAATCCTACTGATCCCAGTATTGCCAGATCAGGGTCCGGACACCTCATTTGTAAATCAGCAGGTCTGAGGATCTTATGTTCTGATCATCTTGTTATTGGCCACACATCACATGTCTACACTCAAAAGCAAAGCATTGCTTCTCCTCAGTAGTAAACCAATCTCATGACCTCTCCCCTTCTTCATCTTGCGTATTGTGACAATGAAAGCCCACGTTCCCCTCAGTTATTATCTTCTCTCTGTTGTTAACGTACATGTCACCCCAACTGTCACCTCTCAAATGTCTGCATTAACGAAGCATCTTCCTTACCTTGACGTCCGTGAAGTAGGCCTGCAGCACTTGCCCTTGACTTTTTACCAGGGAACGGAGGACATCAAGGGATAAGATGTTCGTTGTGCCTTCCCAGATACTCAGCACCTATAGAAAAAGCCCAAAGGGTAGCATCACCACATTCTCTTTCATTTTCTGCACTTCATTTTTAAAAAGAGAATATCCGTGCACTCATTTTCTAAGCCTGCTCAGGCCATTTGTGGTGCGGCGCTCTGCTACACAACTCGGCCTACGTCACCAGGAAACAATCTGCTCGCCGCGTTAAAAAGCCGTGTGTGCTCGGCCAAGGCAAGCTCATGAGTACTTGGTACTAATTCAAGGCAAATAACGGACTGCCATTGTCATCCACGTGTTGTAGGATTTGCTGTTTGCCACTGGCAGTTACCACAGTGCAAACCTGCAAATTGTCGGCTGCCTTTAATCTGTACATAATAAATGTTACTTTGCTGTTAAATTCCTTTTATATTTTAAGTGACTGACGTGACTAAGTCTGCACATGGTACCTGGTGTGGGGAGCCTGCCACCTTCTTTCCCACTGCGTTAACAGGCTGAAGGAGACGTCGAAAGAGAAGACGGCATTGAGGAAGTAACGCGTCACTGGTGGGTAAGTGACATGAGCCAATGTGATTCAGCCTTCACCTGTTTAGATTCTTCTCGGGAAGTAAGGTGGACAGGACCTGTGTGTGTCACACTTCAGGTACAACAGCAGATCAATCCATAAACGAACTTGGCGAGTGCCACTCAGTACACGTTAATACAAATGTGTTTGTGATACAAACTCACAAAGGGAGAAGAACAACATCATCACAATCATCATATAAAACGGCATTCTCAATCCTACTGAGCCCAATCCAGATTTTGTTGCTGTCTTGCACCCAACATGGCAGTGTGGCGCAGTGCTAAGTAGGATGGCGTGGGCCGAGTATACAGTTCAGCTGGCATCATCAGGAAGTGGCACACTTGCAGTATCTGTTCAGCCAAGGCCAGGAGCTCTCCATGTAGCTCAAGCCAGTAAGAGACTGGTCCGTCTTCTCTGCCATTGTGTTCCAGGCGTCACAAGTTTGCGGCTGGCCACCGGCAGTTACCACAGTGAACATCTGCGAACTGAGATGGCTCGTGGTGTGAACTGTCGGCAGTACACGATGTCAGAAGCTATGCCAACAGCACAAGCTTCACTTGTGGAAGGTTACTGAAATATATTGAATGTTTCAATTCCAAAGCTCAGTTCTGTTTGAATGTGCTTCCCAGTCGTTCCTGAGATGATTTTCTAGGCGTGATTTCTTTAACAATATTTTACTAAAATACGAGTTTTGGAAGTTGTGAGCATCCTACTGCATACCTGACAAGTAAACTAACTTTTGTTTCATGGATGTTTTGAGATCATCAGCAGTTTGTTCAGCATTGGCTCTCTTTGAAGCTGTCATGGTTGGCATTATCGTTGAATTTTTATTTAATTTTCAAATGATGTTTGCACCGACTCTGTTTCTGTTATCTCAGAAAATTAATTTCTGTTGTCATTTATTTTCTATTAAGTTCCGTTTAGAAGTTGAGAAATGCAAGGAAAAGTTTAGAATTACAGCATGGCTGTTGCTGGAGCTCACCATCCCATGATCCTCCAGGGGTGCACAACTCCCGATGTCATCAGCGCATTGGTATTTAGAATGTTGCATACGGTCTTAAATCATTTGAGATTTATCACCTGAACCTCAGTGTAGTTAATCAGAGTTTTAATTAACGGATTTATGGTTTGGTCTTGGCACAAACGTTTTCTCCTGGTCCTTAAAATCATTCTCTGTCCCCTTTGAGACAGAACATAAGCTCAGGAACGTTGTCACCATTCTCCAAAAAATCAAAAATGAGAGATTTTCTTGGTCATCGTGGGATATCGGGGTCACTTCACATGCCATGCAGTATTAAACAGAATGAACAATTTTTCCTTTTTGGTGGAGTATCCCTTTAATCAATTTCCACAAACCTTAGCGCCAACATCGACTGTCCACTTGCTGGGGGACACCCTGACAGGTCTTTCATGTTCCACTACTCTGTTCTTGTGTGTCCACTTTCTGGCCAACAACCGTCACGTTGTGGTATATTGTGAATTAAGGTTTTAAATGAAGTTGTTATAAACCAGATAACCAATGAATAAATAAGGGGAAGTGATTAGTAACAGAGAGTAATGGAGACGGGCGTCTTTTGTAAGGTCCTGTTTCGTGTGCGCTAATAAATTAAATGCCTTTCTGAGTTAACCATCTGCCTTGCACTGAATCATTTACGGAAGCTTCCAGAGCGAATAAAGAATTTTATACACATGTTCTTTACGCTGCAAGGCCACATAATGCAAAGCCAGTCATTGAAAAAGGAGCGACACCAGCCGTTGGTTTATCTTCATCACAGAAGTGGCACAAGTATGCCGTTTTTCATTCCGGTGTAGTTTTCATTTTTCACACCGCTTTACGTTTTATTGTTATTTAACCCTTTTTGAGTTGTTTTAGTTAAAACTTTTATTAACCATAATAACCTTGCTTCCATGTCCTCCGTTTCTGGTGGAGTGTGTAGTTTGGCAAGGAGTTGTAAAGTAATGATTTCAACTATTATGAAGAGCAGGGGTCCTCAATCACAGTCCTGGAGGTCCGCAGTGGCTGCAGGTTTTCATTTCTGCCAGTTTCCCCAATTAGAACTCGGCCCTTACTGGTATTTAACTCTAGTCCTTGTTAGCTCTTTCATTCGTCAAAGACAAATGTTAGTTACGCTGTTGATCAGGGGTCCTCAATTACAGCTCTGGAGGGCCGCAGTGGCTGCAGGTTTTCACTTCAACCATTTTCTTAATTTGAACCCATTTATTTACTGCTAAAGCCATACAGCACTTGGGATTTTAGTTTTCTGGCCCGTTACAATGCAGATCCCTTCATTGCCTATTTAAGTTTTAATTGTTGCCAGTTTAATTACCCAGACATGACTTAAAAATGAAATGCAGATAACTAATAAACCAGCAGCTCTCCAGCTAAACCAGTGCATGTGCACCATCAGGTATCTGTGTTAAAAATAAATAAATAAATAAGTGAGAGAGAGAGAGGAGTTGGAAGGACCGTCAAGTTTAAATCTGTTCTGGTCCACAAAACACGTGGATAACGTCCTCAGAGAAGGAAACTCTACAGTGCAATTCACATTTCCGTTGGATGAATGAACGCACTAACAGTAAAATACCAAGTTTCATAACAGCAAGGACCGTCTTCTAATTAGGAAACTGGCTGGAAGGTAAAGCTGCAGCCACTGCGGCCCACCAGGACTGTGAGTGAGGACCCCTGGTGTAGAGTCTAATAATTTTTATTTGGTTTTATATATAAACACATTTTTTCTTTCATCCCGAGCATGCATCCCCATACAAAATAGGACAAATACCCCTTAAAGATAAAATAATCTGCCAGCATTGTGGCCTCACCTGTGCATCTCTCAGCATAGATGGCAATCCAGTGTCCTCCATGTAGCCCTGACCCCCAAAGCACTCCAGACCCTCAGAAATCACAGCAATTGCCTACAAAATTAAACCACCTTGGGTCAATTACAGCTCAGTAGAGTGGATTGCTTTATGAAATCTATAAAGACAGATGCCAGTTTCAACCCAGCTGGATGGTGGTGCCATTCTGTATTTCAGTTGAGGTCACTTGTGGTGCCCCAGGAGCTGAAAGCTGAAATATTCACAATTCCAAAGGGTAGATTTTGATTTTATGGATCCTGACATCAAAAACAAACTGCTCCGGTTACCTGCCTCCTCGTTTTCTATCCTCTTCTATCTTCTTGAAAGGAACATAGTATATGAAAGTGTGGAAGAATAATTTGAGGGTAGCATTGCATTCATCTTAAAGAAATAGCATAAAGGGTTAATAAATGTCAGAAAGCTGTTCAGGCACATCAGGAAACCAGATAAGGGTCAAATGAACAACAAAAGATGACATGAAGTCCTGTAAAGAACCAAAAATGGACGTTCATTAATAAATGTCAGAAACCCGTTCAGGAACACAAGTCAGCAGATGTCCTGTAAAGAACCAGAATGGACGGCTGTTATATGTAAAGAGATTTCAAGGGTGGTGGCTCAACTCAAAGGTATAAGAAGAACCAGAATCTCTCTCTATTATATTTAAAAAAATCTTGGAAGGAGACGAGACGTGATATGATTTTCTCAGAGAGACACTTTCACGTCCCGCGAGACGAGTCCACGCATGGGCCGGAAATAAAGGGCAAAGAGTAGATGACAAAGTAGAACGTCATAAAGAATTCAAAGACATTGGCGCGGTACACATGCAGAGCAGGTTAGAAATAACTGAAGTACAAAAATTCGAAAGTCTCAAAAAACTGATAGTAGATCGCATTAGCGCAAACAAACAGAAATTATTACTCAGTGAAATAACAGAACAGCGAAATGAGATCGAATATATTGTTCGGATCTAAACCTTACGTAGGAGACTTGCAGATTGTCTAATTTGTGTTGCCAGCGAAAATTAAAAGATTCCAAAAATGTTGGTGCGGTATGAAGTCCCGTGAGGCGGAGACTTTTAACGTGAGATTCTTTCAAGTCATGCCCTCCTTAAAACTATTTTCAAACAAGACCACCGTCATCTAACCTCTCAGTTGTGTGAATGCTTTTGTCTGACACTTCCTGCGCTCTCGGCTCTTATAAATTTTATCAGGACAATAATTTTATACGTTCTAGATGACACGTCAACGACAAAGTGAAGAAGAAAGAGCATGGACAAACATTTGAAATAAGTCGTTTTATTTATTAGAAAGACAGAAACAAAATTCACTCACAGGCAGTTATACGTTGCGTTGTCACGATGATAGTCCAGACACAGAATCAAAATTCAATGCGATCTTGAAGAAAACTTAATTCCAAATATTGTTTTAATTAATGTTTTAAAGAAAAAGTGAAAATAACGCATATGTAACAATTCCCATGAAAATAACAATCTCTTAAAATTGTATATCCGGTAAACCAAACCCGGGGCTGGGCGAGCAAAGCGAGCAGATGGTGAAGCCCCCTGGTATAATTATATAAACGTCTACGCGTGGAAGTGTGTGTGTCTGTCTGTCCAGCCCGCAAGTCCGAGGCTACAGCATGAAGCTCAAAGAAATCGACTCTGTCGTCAAAGTGAAACCGCAGAGAAAAGAGAACCTCGCTTAGCCCTTAATACACATGCGAGGCAAGCACATCGGCAAAATGAAACCTCTGACGAAAGAGATCCTCGCTAGGACGCTGATACACAACCGATGTGATTGAATGATAGAAGTGCCAGAATCCATGGTCTTTAGGAGCCCAGGCTTTTTACAGCACGGACTTACACAGGTAGTATATTATTATAGTATAATCTATTTTTTTAATATACAGTAAGTCATTTGGGCATAAACCAATGAACCAACCAAAGTAAATGTATGTGTTATGGCCAAAACCCAAAATCGGCCAAAGCGGGAAGTGTCTGGCCAAATAGGAAAATGGCCAATGTCACTGTAAATTGACCTGCCAATGTCTGATCTTTTACTCGATTTCGGGATTTGGCCAGCCAGTTTGCGAAATAGCACGGGGCGATCGGCCAAAGTCAGGAGAAAAAGGCATGAGCAGCGATTTGTTGTGCACTTAGTAGTGCAATTGCATCGAGTGTAGCCATGGCGGCTCTTGTTCAGAAAGCGGACGCCACTTGGTTGTTTCACAATAATTAAGATTAGGTATATAAGTAGGTTTCATATTTCTGTTATCATTTTAGCTCTAAAATAGTGACTTAACATTAGGGACCTATTTTATTGACCTTAAGGTTAGTGTTTGGGCGAGGGGAAGGCCGTCTCAAGTGGCGTCCGCTTTCTGAACATGTCCCCCGTGGACAGTTTTGCATCAGCACATCGAATTTTGGCCAGGGAGTTCTCGCCGCTTTGCGAAATAGCCGGCCAAAGTAGCATATATGCTGGTCATTTCTAGTAATTCGGACTTTGGCCACAGCTCACGGCCAAAATGCGAAATGGCCAGCCAATTCGGGAACTGGCCGAACTTCGAGTTTTGGCCGTAGCATATGCATTGATTGACACTGTTATGTAATTTCAACAGTTTATAAAATGAACCTCTATTCTCTGTTTCAACGGGCTTCTCACTATCTACAATTTGTAATTTAATTATATGTAGAGTATATAGCACTGTTCTCAATATTTAAAACACTTTACAAAGACCGAGGGGACCACCGCCAGCGTGTACTGTCCACCTGGATGATACGATGGCAGTCATTTTGCGCCATTAAGTGAGAGGAACAGTGAGCCAGTTAGAGACAGGGGGTGATTAGGGGGCCAGAAAGGAATAACAGAAAAGAGAAAACAACCCACCGATGAAATGAGATCAGTTATCATCACCGATTGTGAATCTGGTTGGGACAGACCAGAGGGTCCCCCAGGACCAGACAACGGGAATGTAAGCAGTCCATGGTTGTCCACACTGCCTGTTACCTGATGTTGCTGTTTTTAGTTCCGGGTGTGTTCCTTGTCTACTTGTTTAAAGTTCACAATCGGCACTCGTGTTTACAAATTCATCTGTTCAGTGTAACACCTCCACAATGTGAGGGATGCTTAGAGAACATTAAGTTCATTGAAATGAAACGTGGTCTTTACGCAGTATAAGTGGGCAAGGCTGACTCCCAACCTGAGGTTCAGCGGCTCATAAAATACTCGTTGACACTGTGTGCGCTACGGAGTAGACTCTGTGGTGGACGGGACACCCAGAGTATGGAAGGACTGGGAGAAGAGAGTATTTTCAAGACAGTTTCTCCCCCGGGCCGACAGAGGGCAGCCCGCTTGGTTTCCAGGAGCATGGAAATTCAACCTTGCTGGGGCCTGTGGCCACCCACAGGGAGCGCCTGGACGCTTGCAAGGCCCTATTTGGCAGCACTTCCACCACACCTGGAAGTGCTGCCAGAAGAAGCTCGTTGGGCACCTGGACTCCTCCTGGTTGCCCTATAAAGGAAGCCAGTCACCACCACTCAATGGCCAGAGTCAGGAGGAAGAGGACAAAGCCTGAGGAGGAGTGAAGGCAGAGAAGGGACTGGTGTCGTGTCGTGCTGTGTTGGTGATTTGGGCACCGTGTGCTGAACTGAACACAAACCGGGTGTTTTGACTGTCTGTGTCGGGATGAGGAGGCTGACTGTGCCCAGGGCTCCACAACTCCTATTTCTTCACTTCATAACAGAGGGGGAGAATATCATTCTGTTATTAACACTAGAATTACCAGAGACTACGAAAAAATTGTAGATCTGGCCCACTTTAAATCCGTTCGCACCTCTCCATCAGCGTCTTTTGTCTTGTAAATGTGCCGATAAAGACAAGCAGCCAGCTATTCCATCCCTTCACCGCTGCAGAATGTGCACAAAGTTCTCCCAGCTCATGCCTTGATTGATTATTTGGGAGTGAAATGCTGGAGTTTTAGAGTGGAAATAATAGATCGTTATTTGGAATACACGCATTTCATGTGTGTTCCGTTTCTACAGTAATCTGTGTAAACACATTGTTAAAACAGAAACATTTTTCATATTTTAGTAGTAAATGACAAAATGTTGCCATAAACTATATAATGTGTGAAGCCTGAAGTCCAAAGATCAAATAAACACCTTCACAAAAGGTTCAAGGAAATGACAAGAGCTTCCGTGGCGTACCGGTAAGATTTGCTGACTTGTAATCAAGGCATGAGCTGGGAGAAGTTTGTGCACATTCTGCAGCTGTGGGGGGGTGGAATGGCAGGCTGCTTGTCTTTATCGGCACATTTACAGGACAAAAGACGCTGATGGAGAGGTGTGAATGGATTTAAGGTGTGCTGGATTTACGAGTTTTCTCGTAGGCTCTGGTAATTCTAGTGTTAAATGATTTATTAACTACTGAGTCTTAAGTAATACTTGGCAAGTTATTAAAATAAATAATCATGATTTTGTTTTTCCTACATTTGCATATAGAAAAATGTTTTATGGTACAAATTTATACAGTGTGGTGCACGAAAAACCAAACCATCTCCGACTCCAATGTCGACGTATGTTTCTTAGCCCATACACGAAACGAGCAATGGGGCACGATTCTTTTTTGCAGTTTGCAACTGACCCAGTCTTGCGCCACTTCTTCACCAACTCGTGAATACGGCTCTTTGCTAGTAGGTTTACGCCAGGAAACTTCTGTGCAAAAATGTCCCAAGTTTCTTTAAAAGAACCGGTAGACGCATACGCCTCCACTATTCCGATCCTCTCTTCCGGATCTCTTTCACTGGCTCACAGCTTCCTTACTAATGCACCGTTGGGGCTGCTGACCCCGTCACGATCGCGACAGCACCTGCCTGTATAATCCCTTGGGCCGGCTGGTTGGAGACGGTCCGGTTTTTTTGTGCATCACCCCTTTATATATGCATCCCATAACCTCATTTTGTATTGTATGTTAAAAGTTGTGGATGCTCCGTTATATCTTAAACTGCGCAGCCCTGGAATACTTAAAGGTCCAACTTTATTAGCCTGCCTGAATTGAAATAGATAAATGTAATGTCCCAGAGTTCCCATCACCCGCTTACCTGTTTGCCTGTATAGAGTTTAGCGATGGGGGTGAGAAGGCGCAGCAGGTGCCGCTCCAGCTCCGTGGCAGAGCCCGTCTCCTCCCGTCCCAGAAGCCGAGCGAGTTCCATTACCAGCAGGAATGCACCCCGCGTCTCCACCTAAGAAAGAAAGCGTAAAGAGATCAAGAAGGCAGGAAGAAGAAAACAAAATTGGCAAAACACCACAACTAGAATAAAGGGGGTAAAAAGCTTAAAATCAAGGGAGACGAATTAGGAAAACTGCTGCCACTGGCAGTGTGGTGAGGTGTATGTGTTTCTCGCTGGTTTTTTCAACTTTAACCAAAATTATATACAACAGCAACAACATTTATTTCTATCGCACATTTTAGTACAAATGATGTAGCTCAAAGTGCTTTACAAGATGAAGAAAGAAGAATATAAAAATAAGATTAGGCAATACCAAATAACAAAGAATAAATTAAACATGGCCGGGATTACAGAAAAGGAAAAAAAAAAAAAAACTCCAGAGAGCTGGAGAAAAAAAAAAAATCTGCAGGGGCTCCGAGACCACCCAGCCAGGCCCCACTGGGCATTTAAACATACAGTATAACTAAACCTCTAACGACTTGTCCCTGCATTTTAGAGCAGGTCACTAATTCCACCTTGTCCATTACCTTTGCCCTTCAGCCTTGGACAGAATTTACAATATTTAGTTACCGAATAACAAACCACAAAGCCTCTACTGCCAAACCTTAAGCATCGTACCTCCATTCTGGCCAGAGTCTGCATGTGGAGAGGGTGGTCTTTAAGGTACTTTCCAAACACAAACCGCTTTGTGGCATACTCTCGTCCCAAGTTAATGATCCTGCGGGAGAACCAGAATTCAATGAATGCACAGAAATAATTTCAATAAACTCATTCAAGGACTCCATTTTCAGTTTACTGCATTCATCTACCAGAATGAGAAGCTGGTGTGAACACAGTTAGACACAATGTCCAGTATTCTCTGGATGAGTGTAGACGTAAAGGGAGCACAGAGAATACAGGCTAGAGCAGTGAAAAGAAATACCACCACCCTTCCATTTTCTTTTCTTTTTCTAAATGTGTTTATTCCCTGAGGTGAAGACTGGACTCATTTGGTGTCTCTTCAGAGAGTCCTTGGGTGCCGCTGGTGTGACTTTGTGTTGCTCACGGAGTCCCAAATGAGGCACATGACCTGCATTGTGAGGAAGCGTCAGTTAGGGCACTACGGTCATGTGGCGCCATTACCCGAGGGTGATCCGGCTCTCAGAGTGGCTGGACCAGGCCAAGGGTACGCCCATGTAACACCTGGCTGTGGCAGATAGATGGGTGGGACTGGACCACACGTCTGCCTGGGGGGTTGCCAACTAGGATCCCGAGCTGTTTCGTCATATGGTGGGTGCGGCAATGCACTGTACCAGTGTATGCCCCCCAACCTGATCTGACCTATTTTCATGCAGAATGGACATAACAGAAGTCAATAGCAACCAGCACTGTACAATGGCAAACAATGTGAGCCAAACAATAAAAATCTCACATTACTCATCAAGTCTCTTATCAAGTCACTTACTCGAAATGTGATTTTTGCTAAAATACTGTTAAATAGAAATATTCTGAATTATCCGCGCAGACATATAAACTGAAAACCCAAAGCCTCATGGGAAGGTCTCTTTGAACTGAAGGCCAATGAATGAGAGGGTCAAGTCAAAAAGTCACTTGAACTTCTTTCTCTACATTCTGCATGGAGACGTGGGATTCATTTTAAACAAATCCAAATCCTATTATGGGATATCATCTACTGTTTAATTCTGCTCTGTACTTGTAAATTTTTTATTTTTATACTGTATTGAGGATTTGTTCTGTTCTGTGTATTGTATTGTATGGACCCCCTTTATCTTTTTGACACCCACTGCACACCCAAACTACCTGGAAAGGGGTCTCTCTTTGAACTGCCTCTCCCGAGGTTTCTTCCATTTTTTTTATCTACAAGGGTTTTTTTTTTTTTTTTTGGGAGGTTTTCCTCGTTTTCTTAGAGAGGCAAGGCCTGTTAAAGCCCATTGTGGCACTTCTTGTGTGATTTTGGTCAACACAAAAATAAATTGTTTTGTATTTTTTTTCTTTTATCCACCACTCCCAATGACATTTGGTTTGTGACGTCCTATCATTTTTGGGTGGAGTATTCCTTTAAGTACAGACTAAACTGCAAACGCCTCAAGGAGGAGGGCACCCTAGAGTTGCCCACAGTACCCCATAAAGGAAGAATGATAAAGAGGGTGCCTGTCCTCTCACTACATCTCTTACCTAAAGTAACACATCCCATGTATTACTTATGAATCTTTTCCTTATAAACAAGAACTAAAAATGAAAATGGGGTATTCATGTAGCTTACCTCCTCATGCCTGAAGCCGCACTAATGGCATTGTGAATGCGGGTTATGGTCAGCATGCCAGAAATGGAGGCCACGCCCCTTCCTTCCTTTGAAATCTGCAGAGAGAGTAGCGAGTGTAGTAACAGTCCAGTCGTCGTCGTATTGTCACGTATTAAAAACAAGGAAAGCCATTTTGAGCACCAAAGTTAATCACAAGGCTGTTTGCAAATTCGCAACGGCCAGTGACACTAAAACTTAGAAATGTGGCAGTCAAGTAAACACTTATTACGATAAAATCTTTGTGCGAGGAACACCGAGTCAAAAATAATGCCTTGAACTTTCTGAAAATGTGACCATAAGTAACACTCTCATGCCAGCTTTGGAACCTTGGGAATGTTTTGAAACTGAGGTTGCCAGCCTCTATTGCTCTGTTTTGATTTGTGTGGCCATTTCGGGGGTAACGATGATGTAGCCGTCTTCTAACGTCCCTTACTAAGATTTAGAAAGCCAGGCCGCCGGCCTCTACTGCTCTGTTTGATTTGTGCAGGCCTTTCAGGGGTACACTTGAGGGACAGCTGAAGGAAATCCAGTAGGCATCTCGCTGGGCCCTGGTGAGGTACTTTGGAAACCGAGGGCTTTGTTTGATTTGTGAAGCCCCTTGGCACCCCGTAAAGGTATTTTTGCTTGCTCTGATTTGAAGATATGGTCACCAGCCTTGGCCATACTGCTTGATTTGACTTGTGCACTTGAGAGGTGAGGGATAGTGGATGTCATGGGATGAACATGTAAATTGAGGCTAACCATTTAAGTATTTACAATATTAACTTGCCCACCAATATAAAAAGGAATCCTAGAGGTTGATGTGCCTTCCTGGACACCCAGTTTGGGGTTGTGAGGGGCTGTAGTCTGTCTCGGGAGCATCAGGCCAAGGCAGAGACCAGTAAAGGAGACAGCAGGGGGCACAGCACTGCAATCACACTTGCATGTAGCCAATTCAATATCCTCAATCACACCAATCAGCAGATCTCCGGGGACGTGGTAGGAAAACCCACACAGACACCGGGAGAACATGCAAGCTCCACATGGACAGCAATCAGACAAAGGATTTAAATGCCAAAAGCTAAATCCACGAGACCGCACCACTGTACCTTCTTGCCACCCTGTACTGGGACAGGTAAATAATAACAAAAGAAAGAACTATTGCTTGGACTCTTTAATTGTTTGTCTTGGGTCTTCATATCTTCTCCGGGAGATACCAGCTGTTCCTTTAAGACGAACCATACTAGACATCAGCTTCATTGCAGATCTATGTAATTAGTGACCTAGCATTGCTCTCGTAAACAGAAGCTTGGGGACCTTAGAACTCATTTTAAATGAATATAAACTGACAAATTATGTTGGAGTGAATGATCTTTAAACTTCCTATATTCTTAACAAACTGTTTTAAAACAGACAGTACTGTCAGATTTTACACCAAGGAACAGTGCCTACAGCCAGTTGTGTGGCTGAGAGGCGTCTGTCTAGCTTTGCCATTCCCGTGCTGTAAATATTCTATCAGAGATTTTCTTTTTGGCTCTCTTACAATTGAAATTGGCAAAATGTCCACTCACTCCCTTACTCTACTGTCAGTCAGCCATTTTCTAACCTGCTTAGTCCTGAACAGGATCGTGGAGGTCTGCTGGAGCCTATCCCAGCTAGCATAGGGCACAAGGCAGAAACAAACACACACACACACACACACACACACACACACACTCACACCACGGCCAGTTCACCTAACCTGTATGTCTTTGGTGTGTGGGAGGAAACCCACGCAGAGAACATGCTGCAGATGCCACACGTGCTGGACGGGCATCCCAGCCACAAGAGGGGATGATTCCTTACCCGGACTTGAGGCTCCTAGTAGGTAGACAGAAGTGGATGAAACCCAGAAAGAAGGACCAGATGGGGTGCATGGACAGTTCACTGAAGAATGAAGATCTCGCTGGGGGACTTTTCCTCCTCCAGCACGCTAGATGGCAGCAGCCCCAGATATTGGTCGCCAGTTGGAAGCCAGCATGGCATGCCAGGAGATGTAGTCCAGCAGAGCAGCCCTGCTGGGGTCACTGGGTGCTGCGGCCAGGTGGCACTGCATGGAGACAAGCTCTCTGTTACAATGGCCTTCCATGTGACCCAGAAGTGCTTCAATCGGGCAATCGCCCTGACACCAGAAGTACTCCCGGATTTGTAATAAAAGGGACCGCACTCGCTTAGCCAGAGGAGTCGAAGCTGGGAGAAAGAGTGACAACGCTCGACTGGAGGAGGGCAGTGCAGTGGTGAGAGAAGTGTGGTGAAAAGAGAGAGAAATCTGGGCTGTGTGTGACTTTTGAGTATTGTGGTGTAAGAAACACAACTATATTTGAACCCAGGACTCGGAGTGTGTTCGTGTTTGGGGCTTGCTGACGGCTCTGGTTCCGTCACAATACAAACTCCACACAGGGAGGACCTGGGATGCACACCCTGGTCTCCTTACTGTGAGAGGCAGCAGCTCTACCACTGTGCCACCATGCTGCCCCCTTACTACACTGGCATATTTATAAATAAACATCAGAAATATTCTAAAAGCTGCGATGGGCAGGTGACCAGCCCAGGGTTTGTTTCCTGCCTTGTGCCCTGTGTTGGCTGGGATTGGCTCCAGCAGACCCCCCGTGACTCTGTAGTTAGGGTATAGACCCTATATACTATATATATATATATATACTATATATACCTATATATAACCTCTATATACTATAGAGGGTTGGACAATGGATGGATGATTACTGTAAAAGGTACAGCCGTGGATGCACGTTTAGATTATAAGCACACACTTTTAATTTACTGTCTTATGTGGATGCAGTACTGCTTTTCATCTTACCAAGTATGCTTTTGTACCATCCAGCAGCAGTTCGGCTGTGGGCACCTGCCTCGTGCCAAGCTTGTCCTTGAGTCTTTGAACCTCAAGATTGTTCAGATTGCCATCTTCATCGCGAACCGGAAGGTAGAACAGGGATAACCCTTTGCTGCCCTGAGGAACATAATTTGAAAAATGTTATGCAACTTGTATTTTTTTTTTTAAACAAAACGCTAATCCTTTTACTACTATGCAAAACTGGATTTTTGTTTGAATCCTAATTTAACACTAATATGACATAATACAATCTACACAGGCACCAAATGTCTAAAGCTTTTTATTTGATTTTATTAAAATCAAATACAACTCCATACAAATAACTCAATTTTTACAAAAATAGATTTAAAACAAATGAACTCCCACCCCTGAGAAAGAGAACATGGCCAGCACAGTAAAACATTAAGCTAGTAAAGACAAAAGAATTGATAAAATGATAAATGCAGAAAGATAAATGGAGTAAAAAAAAGGGGAGAGAACCTGCTTCCTCAGTTTAAAAAGCTTATTCTAAAATGTTGTTGATCAGACCCTGCCAGGTTTTGAAAAAGGTTTGCACAGATCCTCTAAGTGAGAATCTGATTTTTTCCAGTTTCAAATAGTGTATAACATCAGTGACCCACTGACTTAGAATAGGAGAGTTAGGATTCTTCCAGCTGAGCGAGGTAAGTCGACGTGCCAGTAGTGTAGTAAAGGCCATTACAGTCTGATTGTCCTTCTCCACTTTAAGCCCCTCTGTGAGCCCACCAAACACAGCTGTTAGTGGATTAGGAGGGACTGGGACAGCAAGGCTGTCTGAAAAGGCATTTAAAGATTTTGGTCCAGAATGATGTTAATTTGGTGGACACTCAGCACATGTGGCCTAGTGAGGCTGGAGCTCCAGTGCAGCGTTCGCAGGTTGGCTCTCACCCTGGAAACATTTTTGACAATTTTAAATGAGAGAGATGTGCTCGATATATAATTGAATAATTGTATGCTTTGCACATAAAGCCTTTTAAAGATGCAAATAAATCCCAGTGCCGATAACAATGTCACTTAGTAGCTATACTTCTGTAGGGTGCACAGATAAAACCCTAATGAGTTTGCCCAAACTTGTCACACTAAACGTCTTGTAGTTTATTAGTTCTGTTCTTTCAGAATGAGACCTACTTGCTCGGTTAAAAATAAATATAAAAGGTAGTGTGGCTTAATGGCTAAGGGCTATTTTTAATTTAATTTAAAATATTTTATTTGCACTTCATGTTGTTACGCTGTTGGACCCTGAGCTTCACAATTTCGTCTCTCTGTATACTTGTATATGGTTGAGATGACAATAAAGTTTGCTTTGACTTTTGACTTTTTTTTTTTTTTTGGACTGGATTTGAAATCCCAACACTCCCGGCATGAAGGTCAAAGAGTCAAATAACGTTATTGTACCAGTCTTGTTCGAATATTTAAGTAAAATAATGTTGTGAGTGTGTCACTGGCAGTGATAATGCATTTCTGAGGGAGTTGCTCCTGCTCACAGCTAGTCATCCTCAACAGGCAGAGACAGCTGGACACTCACAGAGAAATAGGGAGGGGGGCTGGGGGGGTGGTCTTGTACTGCAGCCTTTGTTGTGTTTGCCAAAATAGTGAAGGTACTAAACCATGCATAAAAACGTAAGCTACGTCAGGACTGTGGGAGGCGCACCCTATTAGGCAAGTGCCAACTTCTCAACAGGGTGACAGTCCACTCACTGGGTGGGACCCACTCGTGCACACTTTGGAATTGTTAATTAACCGAGCACAGGCACATCCTTGATCACGTGGCAGGAGTACCCACAGGGATCTCTGGGAAGAATGGGTCCTAAACTGAAAAAAAAAAAAAAAACCCTAAAATGAGGTTACCTCTGTGGTAAGGCCTTGGCTGTCCACCACCCTTCCAAGGGTCAGTGACATTTCTGAGTTGGTGGAAGATGTAAACCATTTGTATCCGTACAGTCGGTAGGTGCCATCTGGCTGCGGTTTGGCTACTGTCTCTGTCCCTCCAGCTATGAAGAATAACACAAAGTCAAACTTATTTGGTTTAAGTGTCCCGAGCCCAGAAGAAAGCCTAATGTCAGAGTGACTTGAACTGCAGGTTTAATTCCGTTACAACTAAATTTTCATTACAACCAAGTATTTTTATGGTCCCAACAGTTTCCCCATATAACATGAGTCTATGGAAATCTTGTTACAATGAAGTCCATTCAGCAGATACTTTCATTGTAACAAAGTGCCCAAAAGACCTTGAAATGCCTGAATGAATCGTCCACAGAGCAGTCCGTTCTGTGGTCGCCACTCAGTTGTGCATAACGATCCCCAAACACAAACGTTGTACATTTTTCTCTGTTTTCTTTGGCTGTGTTTGTGATCTGCGGTTTTTGGTGATACCTTTTGCTTATCGCTCGTCAACATTTGAAAAACTCATTGTCACTGTAAGAGCCATTTCCTAGTTACATAAGAATCAGAAATGTTTTACTAAATGATAGTGCGTAATCTATGGGAGGTTCTTATAATCGCCATCAGTTGAATTGAATTGGTCTATTCTAGCTATTTCTAACTTCTCTGACTTAACATTATTCTCAGTTAGTGATCAGCCTTGCCATGTGTAAGGTGTAGAGGGCACACGGTTTTAAACCGGGCCTTGCGTACCTTATGTGCGTGTTTTTGTGTGTCAAGTAACATGTAGGACAAAACACTTAATTGTAAGCGCTGTGCCGTATGTTTAAAGCATACAGAAGAAGTTAAGAATCTTTAAGTATAGAAACAACAAGTTTTATGAGAAAAACTAAGTTTAGAGAAGATACATCTTTACTTTTTTTTGCCTTTCATTCTGCGTGTGTAACAACTTTTTTCTTTGTTCTTGTGTGGATTATTTGCTCTGAATTTTCACTAAATATTTTAAAACGAACTTTTGGACTGAGAAATTTCTTTTGACACGTGTTTTACCCGTGCTTGAACACTGGCGGCTGTAATCACCCTCCTATAGAAATGGGAGATGCTCATTCAAGAAACATTCCTGTTAGTGCGCCAGTCATTTAAGAAAAAGTAAACTCACTGGACAACAGGACAACACACCGAAGAGCGACCCTAAGTGCGATCACTGCATCTGTGGAAGACTGTTTATCTGTTACCGGGCCAACAGCAGGCTCACATTGGCTCGCCGCCAATGAAACTCCGAAAAGATCTCGATGTGTGATGCAAGGAACGTTATAAATGCCGGGAACAGGATTACCTGGCCACTAACTTGACTTGTAGCACAACCGCAGTGTTTTTCGGATTTTCTTCCGCAGCCCTCAGCTGCAGCGCTGTGAGCCTGTGGTTGCCCTGCCCCAACAATCAGACACAGCAAATGCGCTTCAGAAACCTCACAATATGAAGAAGAAGAAAAGAAAGATTCTGCTTCTGATTGATAACTGTACTGCCAACAGCACGCTTCCACATTGAGATAACATTCGAGTTGAATTCCTCCCACCCAATTGCACGGCAGTGCTTCAGCCATTGGATTCGGGCATCATTCACACCGTGAAGTATTAGATAGATAGATACTTAATTAATCCCAATGGGGAAATTCCCAAATTTATTATCGCAAGGAAATGCCAAGAAAAATTCTCATCAGCATAACTTGTAGGCAGGAGGAGTTGAAAACTAACGTGAAATGATTGTAAACGTCTGGACGCAAGTTAAGTCAAACACTACGGGGACAATTATAGAATCTCATTACTACAAAATTTTTTTAGGTCCCTGCCACTTCGTCGTAAAGGATTTTGACCTCTAAGTCATGTTCTGATTAGAATACACCAACGTGTTAAAAAGAGTCCAATAAAATCAATGCAGACAGTCCCCGGGTTACATATGAGATAGGGACTGTAGGTTTGTACTTAAGTTGAATATGTATGTAAGTCGGAACAGGTCCATTATTTTAATAAATGCTATTGTTGACCGACTGTAACCAAGTGCTCTGCCAATGAATGATGGAGTTTCACCTCTCTCTGAACTTTGTATTATTTCTACTTTATTTTCAATGGTGATGTTTTTTCTCTTCTTTACTGTATCACCAGCACTTGCATCAGATTTGTGTTTCAGAGACATTCTTGAAGGGTGAAGACAAAAGGTTAAGATGAGCTCTTCTGCACAGCACTGTACATGCTATCACAGCACGAAGGCACCTGTCATCAACACGTCTGATGTACTGACAAGAGACAACTTCCTGCTATGTGCGTAATAGTATAAGCAGGCTTGCTATTGAGAATGAATAGGGGCGGCGAGGGGCGCTTCATCACCAGACCACCTCACAGTCATCTCCACTACATTATGCTGCCTGCAGCGTGCGCCCACCACGAACAAACACAGTACAGCCAAAGGTGGGTAGTGAATCGCCCCCTTTAAATAGCCAGGCATCCGATGCACACTACAATGCTACCCCCCACCGCCCCGTTCATCCACAACCAGGTCAGCGCTTGCAGCATTACCAGCTGCCCACTGAGGATCAAGGAGGTTCTGCTCAGCTTTATAACCCACTGGTGAGGCGTCATCTGGAGTCCTGTGTGCAGTTTTGGTCTCCAGGCTACAGGCTTGGGCAGATTTGTGGCAGATGAAATTTAATGTCAGTAAATGTAAAGATTTACACATAGGAAGTAAAAATGTTAGGTTTGAATACACAATGGGAAGTCGGAAAAACGAGAGTCCACCTTATGAGAAGGATTTAGGAGTCATAATGGAGTCTAAGCTATCGACTTCCATTAAGAAGGCTAACAGAATGTCAGGTTATATAGCGCCTTGATGTGTGGAGTACATGTCACAGGAGGTTCTGCTCAGGCTTTATAACAAACTGGTGAGGCCTCATCTGGAGTACTGGGTGCAGTTTGGGTCTCCAGGCTACAAAAAGGACATAACAGCACTAGAAAAGGTCCAGAGAAGAGCGACTAGGCTGATTCAGGGCTACAGGGGTTGAATTATGAGGAAAGATTAAAAGAGCTGAGCCTTTACAGTTTAAGAACAAGAAGATTAAGAGGTGACATGACTGAAGTGTTTAGAATTATGAAGGTAATTAGTCCAGTGGATCGAGACTTGTATTTTAAAATGAGATCATCAAGAACACGGGGACACAGTTGGAATAAGCGACCAAGTAGTGTGGTGGACAGTAAGACATTAGGGACTTTCAAAACTTGACTCTGTTTTTTTTAGAAGAAATAAGTTGACCAGACTGGCGAGCTTTGTTGGGCTAATGGCCTGTTCTCGTCCAGATTGTCCTAATGTTCTGTGTAGTGGGCGGGCAGCGAACCACCCCCCTCAGCCCCATGAAGCCTCCGTACTGCAGACAAGTGCTTGCCATGCACCCAGCCGCCCACTGAGAATGAATGGGGTGCGGCCCCCACTGCCCCATTCATCAACCGGAGCCGCCCGAGGGACACTACACTGCGTGAGCAGCGAATACGTCCACCCGGAGGTGACGGAGCAGCAGTTACTGAGGAGCCTGCATCGCGTCCACCAGACAGATGAAGGAGCAGCTGCAGCCCAGTTCGTAAGTCGTATTACTGTACTGTACTCCGTATTACACAATAGAAGTTTCTCATATTCTTGACATTTTGGGTGTGTTACCATTTAGGGAAATAAGAATTTCAGTGCATTGGCTTCATATGTCATAAAAACAACTGCTACGTGACCTTTTGACGGCTGCCCATAAGACCTACCAACATCGGAACCTCCTTTCCGTTCAGTCATCCACTGGCCTGATGTCCAAAACTGCTTCCGATCCCGGGAAGTGAGTCTTTCAAATGGCTTTTCCAAAGGTCCTGATGCACCAAGTGACTAATATTTAAAAAGAAAAACACAAAACAAAAAACAGAAATGCCATTTTAAGATGAGGGTTTGCTTCAGATGAACAAACTTTACTTTACATAGCGCCTTTAATGGTGAACGAGCCGTGAATTGGGTTCAAATCATTTGTTTTAGCCAAGTGTTGTTCTTTTTTGTTTTGTAGCAGTGTCTACTGCAGGCAGCATCTTCACGTCAGGTAAGCCCTACTATGATATTATAAGTTACAGCCAATCGTAGATACAGTATGTTTATTAGGTTATGTGTAATTTTAAATTGGCTCCATGGAAAAGTTTGTGACTGTGAGAAAGAGAGAAAGTGGGCCCATCTAATTCTGGGCAACTTGCCGGGATGTTTCCTGGCTCTGGCCTGATGAACTCTGGATGGGCTGCTAGCCTGAAGTGGGTTGGTTTAGAAGGTTTGAGAATGCCATTCAAATGTTTGGGCAGAAAACAGCTAGCTTAGATGAAAATAGGGCACAGATACAATTTCATGTCATTTTCTAATCCAGACCACTTGGTGGAGTGGGCAGGAGCCAATCCCAGCTAGCATAGGGCGCAAGGCAGGAGCAACCCCTAAACAGGGCGCTGGTCCACAGCAGGCATCAATAAATGTGATCTCCTGAATGCATATGATGGGGAGTGTTTTTTAAATATGGATTTGAGAAAGAGATCGTATTTTTTTTTCTTCCATTTACCATTGAAAGCACATCTTGGGTGTGACGTTATCTGAATCCAGCCCAGCATGTGGGCCCTCCAACCTGCAGGAAAAACCTGGGCATTGGTGGCAGAACTGGCACTCCAGGCACCATAACAAACCTCCCAGTGTTCCATTCCATCTGCACTGGTCTGGTGCTAAGGTGTCACCTGTCGCATGGCTGCACTGGGGTCCTAATCTGGGACCCTAAAGTGGTTTGTCATGTGATGGGTATGGCACTGTGCTGTATCAGCGCCTGCTCCTAATCTCTTTCTCTGTCTCTATGAAAGCCCCTGCACGTTTGTAAAATCGGGCTGTTCTGAAAAGATGCCATATATACGTACCATCCTTCCCTTATCGCGCTGTTTTACCTCCGTCTGCGACAGTCTGGGTTTAACGACAGGTTCAGCTCCATCTTAATCATTGCTGCCTCCTTGCTACCTACCTCAAGGACCTTTGCAGCTCCGTCAGTCATGGCCAGGGGGCATGTGAAGAGGCCAGCAGAAGGTGAAAACAGGTACAACTTTGAAATCTGGAGAAGACGGCTGCAACGAGCAAAAAAAAGTGGTTGGACTGAATGGTTTTTAGATACCTCATTGTTTTAATGCAGTGGTCTCAAACTCCAGTCCTGGTGGCCTGCAGTGGTTTTCATTCTAACCCTTTTCTTAATGAGTGACCTGTTTTTGCTGCCAATTAACTTCTTTTGAACTAATTTTAATTGATTTGCTCTTGAAGACTCAGACCCCTTCATTGCTTCTTCTTCCATAATTAGCAGCCAAACAATAATAAGATACAAAATGAGCAAAAACAACTGGTGTCCATCATACAATATCTGATGATAGGTCTCAGAAATGTCGATCTGCTCAGGTCCACAAACAGAGCTCTCAGAAAGAGAAAAATCAACAAATTCAGAAATGCCAGCTAATGCACCACGAGAGCTGAAACAAGCCATGGAATTAAAGAGCGGAATTAATTAATGACAAGAATCGGCGCCTCATTAATGAACTGCTTGGAGTTTGAGGCCCTGACTTTGGTGGTCTTGGGCTGGGTCACTCATTTCACATTTCATTTCTGTTTGGGTGCCATTTAAGGAAAAAGAAATGAAGCAATTCAGAGGAACGATGAAGAAAGCAATTCAGGGGGAACAAATCTTAAAGAAGCAAGTCAATTAAAATGAATTCACAAGAAGTTAATTAGCAGCACAAACAGGGCACTGATTAAGAAAAGGGTTAGAATGAAAACCTGCAGCCACTGCGGCCCTCCCTCCAGGACCGGAGTTTGAGAACCCTGTTTTAATCTGACCAAGTCATTCGTTTCAGCGAGTGCCAGGAGAGTTGCTACATTTAAAGTGGTACATAAGTAAGCAGACAGACATGGCAAAGGGAAACTTATTTTTTCCATCAAAAACACAAACCATAAAGTTGTTGTGCAAAATCCGTAACAATGAAAGTGTAAGACCCTGAGCTATAAACACAATCCATCTACTGTATAATAAAACACGAAGGTCTGGTGTCCAGTTGCTCAGCGCAATCTGATTGGCCAGTTTGGGTTTGGCGACGCGATGGAAGGGGAGGGAGGAGTAAAGGAATATGAGACACGCCAAGAGCGTTGCCTTTAAAGGTGGCAAATATAAAACTAGACAGGGGGCAAGAACGGGGCCTAGAAAAACAAAAGGCCTTACAGGAACAGTGCCGGTGAACAGACGTTCAAACGCATAGACACAGAGGGACGGCACTGAAGGTAGACGTAGGACAAGCGATAGCAAAGATTTTTTAAACTATTCTGCTTACCTGTCTTCGACATGTAGCGTGGCTAGTGATTTAGAATTGATTGCACAGACAGAAATTCAAGGCTGTCCAGAACCAACAGAATTCAAAGGCTAAATGTGGAGAGAGCAAAACATTAAATGCTAAGAGCAAGTCCTCTGCTGTCCATCAGGGCTTTTGTGCGTAGGACTTGGACCTCGTCCCCCAGGTGGGAGGCTTTTCTCAATTCTGCACCTCACACTGCCCATCGTGTTAATGCCAGGGAGACTCCACACCAACTATTCTACTGACACTGGACTCGCTCGTTCAGCCTGACATGGAGCAGCTTTTAGATTTCATCATAATGTTCAGCACAAACAACAGACTGGGGCTCCTCAAGTAGCCCACCAAAATAGCTTCCAAGCTGTCTGTCCTGTAAAAGGAGAATTATCTTTGCTAATGTCCCTCTGCTCTTCTGCTAGTCCTTGATATCCAATTATTGCAGGTTCCAGCACCTCGGACATTACCTGTGTTGCCTTCACTTTTGTGGCTGCTAATTCACAGATTCTTTTCTCTAATGTACCATAGATATGTGTATTCAAACATAAAGATACAATACAACCCGTAATTAGCTCTAACTCCGCCATCACAAATCCCCTAAAAGTTGGGGCAAAGCACAGCCAGTGATTGGAGAACTGGGAGTCTGGGAACTCAAAGGTGGCATCTCTTGCGGTGTGAGTGACATGCAAACTTTTTCAATTATTCTATTAGCCCTCTTCGACAGGTGTCGTGGCTAGTATAGTAATAAAACAAACGTAATAATTTAGTAAAAATGTTCCCCCTGTCACATAACTGAATAGAATGACGGCAGACCAAATGGGAGAAAGCATTACAGAGTTCGATGTCTGCAGGCAAAATGGCCACGTGTGTATCTTCATGGTGCATTTACCTCCACTCTCCGTATCGTCGTTCATATCCTGTGGCCACCAGCCCCTCTTCAGCTGAAATGTCCTTCAATTGCCCCCAAGCTGGACAGGTCACAATATGGTCCACTCTACGCCCCCAGGAGTTGTACTGCTGCAGCCGCGGGGGGTTTTCCTCACACTGCCGGCCGAGGGCATCAACCTCGTTGCACACTCTTTGTCCGAAGCTCATCAGCTCGGCCTGCACTCCATTCAGAACCTGTAGAAGAAATAAAGCTGCACAAACATCTGCTTTGAACTAAAATGCAAGCTTTCTAGAACAGCATCCACTTCTGCATTAGCTCCTGTGATCTTCATGTTGTGATGGACGGCCGCCAGCTCAACCCGGTCGTCACGCCCAAAGAGTGGAAAGATTGGGGAAACGTAGCTACTCTGGGACACTGCCTCCCCCAGGACGCTAGACAGCGATTTCCCAGCAGCATAGCAGTGCTCCGGATTCCCCCAGGGCACCATGGGATATGGAGTTCGGCTTCACAGCCCTGCTGGGTACCATGGGTACCGCCAGGAGACGCTGCAGGGAGAGAGAGGGATTTTTGCTTCCTGTATATCCCGGAAGTACTTCTGGCCTGAAGAAAACTCAAGCCCTCAATTTGGCCCAGAAGTGCTGGCAAGTCACGTGAGAGGAAGAAGAAAGGAAGCACTTCCGGGTCAAGGACTAAAAAAAGGACTGGTGGAGACCCAGCAAGTGAGCCGGAGTTGGGAAGGAGTGTGACAGAGCTTGCTGGGAGGTAGAGGAGAGGATTGAGACTTTATTTGTGTTTAATGTGGCTGGGGTGCTTTGGAGACACCAAAAAAGAAGAAATTAAATTACTTCTTGGTGCTTTTCACTTGTGTCCAGTGTGCCTGTCTGTTGGGGGAAAGGTGAGCAATAGTGCCACCAAGTGACCACACAGTTACAATGTATTTAACAGAAAAAGAGAATCCGAGTTCATCGTACTTTTCTTGTGTGTTTACTGATCGCCATAACGCAACATTCTCCCTTTATCGGCACCGTCTTTGTGTAGAACTTTGCTACTTAGCCGCATTCCTGTCATTACTCTGAAGTATCACATAAATAAGAATTTCATCATCTTGTGGTTTTTCTGGGTCTGCGTCCCTGTCTTCAGTTTTGTTCTTTGCAGCTTTGTTAAGTTTTCTAAATTGTTTTATTACTTCTGTAAATGATTGTGTTTTTTTTTTTGTTCATTTCCGTTGTTTTACATTCAGTTATTTTTACTTAACTTAATTATTTTCTAAATGATTTTGCTGGCCTTTTAATTACATTCATTTGGTTTCTCTCATCTAGGCTCCACAAGTACCTTGGCTTGGGTGACATCGCACTTTTTTGGACAGTAATGCTTATTTTTTCCTATTGTGTGTTTTTTTTTTCTTCTTTGGTATTATCCTTCTGGATGACTCGAGGACTTTGATGTTTAGCGGTACAAGAGGCGCCTGTAGGTATTTGGATCTTATTATGGGGTCTCCCCGTTACCTCTTGAACCATTTCTGGGAAAGATACAGGTACTGAGCTACTTACTAACTAAATAGTTAGCCAATAAAAGTTGTCATGTCACCCTACTTTCTCCCATAAAGAGAAGACTGACAGGCGTTTTTGGTTTGTTTGTTAGTTTGTTTTTGTTTTTTTAAAGGTAACCATCTCTGAATCACTCAAGTAGTTGTAGTATTGTCACGAGTTCGGTCAAATTCTTACTGTCACCTCCAAACAACGTGCAACACCTCTCCAGCATCCTGATAAACATGAAGTAATCTACTAAATCCCAGAACTTCCATCCATTATCCAAACCGCTACATCCTAAGTACAGGGTCGCGGGGGTCTGCTGGAGCCAATCCCAGCCAGCACAGGGCGCAAGGCAGGAACAAACCCCGGGCAGGGCGCCAGCCCACCACAGGTCACACACATACTGTACACACACCAAGCACACACTAGGGACAATTTCAGATCGCCTGCACCTAACCTGCAGTCTTTGGATGGTGGGAGGAAATTAGAGCAGCCGGAGGAAACTCACACAGACACAGGGTAAACAACGCAAACTCCATGCAGGGAGACCCAGAAAGCGAACCCAGGTCTCTTAACTGCGAGGCAGCAGCGCTACCCACTGCGCCACAATGCCGCCCATCCCAGAACTTCACTCAAATAAACAGAAAACACAACTGGGGAGCGTCTGAATTAAATGAATTATAAATTATCCTAAAGTTAAACACATTTTTATGAACCAAAATACTGTATGTCAAAAAAGACATGCAGAAATATAAATCTTGAAGCTTACTTGGTTACTGAGATCCTTTTGGTCTAACAGTAGGACTTTGAGATCACAACTTAATTTAGAAAATACTAATGGGATCACAAAATTCTTACCATTATAAACCTCTGTGGGGCAAATGGCATCCACCAATGCAGCTACTCACCTCAGGAGGTAAATGTCTCCTCAGATAACTCTGCAATGGCGCATCCTCTAGAAACGGATTTCCCAAGATGGGCCTGTCTTGGAAGAAAGTGCCGATAAGAGACCTGGAGAAGGGGAAGCTGACCGTTTCTCCGTTCATCGCTGCCACTTCATTCGCTTGTGCCAGACTCTGAGGGTTGGAAAGAGCGAGCCGGCCAGTGCTAAAAGCCCGTGGCATCCCCCACACGGCCCTGACGCGACTGACTCCACAATACACTCGGGTCAATTCAACCAGCCTTGGCATCTCCCTGCAGTGGTATAAGCACGGGGGCTTTGATGGCTGAAAAGAAACACAAAAGAGAGGATTTAAAAAAAATAATGCTAGGAGTGGCCAGTAACCGTTAAGTAGATTCCATTTCTTTAATTTTATTAAATCTTTTAGTACATGAACTAATCACGAGGACGCAGAACTGGTTGCCACTATGTGTAAAGTGGGTGTGACACTGGCACACTGTAGGGCACAGTCACACACATCAAATTCACCAAACTGACGTAGATGCCCTGACGGGTGGGATTAACTCTTTTAGGGCTAATTATTTTTTCTTCTTTTTGTCCCAGGGCTGAATAATTTTCCCAAAAAACTCCGTTTTCTAAAAAGCACACAAAGCAATGGTTTCACACATAAATCAACATAAAATGCTTATTTATGGCAAATGTCGCTCTGTTTCATGTTCCAGGAGCCCCTACAGTATGCGTGTTCACATATTTATTACATACGTGTTTGTCCCGTCACTCATAAGCTGAAAGGGACTTTCTGGTAAAAAAAAACAAAAGACGGCTTGACGTAGTCGAGTGGCTGCTAATGTGTAGTGTCCAGCAGCAGGCCGCGTCATTTGGTGAAGCCCAGTTGTTAGCTCGTCTCCCGCAGATCCATGTCTGTGAAGTCCTCCCAGGGCGAACGTTTTCATTGGCACATCAGCTGCACGAGCGGGTCCATCACTGCGATCAGATGATGCAGGCACCTGACTCTTATTTCCAAGCTCCAGATCGCTTGCATCAAAATCAGAGTTCGATAAATCAGAGTCCGATTCAGCAATAATACGCAAAAAATAATTAATATGCACAGAGTATTTTGCTTTGTGCGTTTGCTTCATTCTCTCGCCTGATGTCGATGCCATTCTAGACGTTGCTAACTCTACGCTACTGACACACGCAGGGTTTCATCGGCCAATCAATGAGTCGAACGATCCTCCGAGCAAAGAGGGTCCACCTATAACATAATGGTGAGTTTTACCAACATTTACAGCTTTCTATCGCCCCCTCCTACCCTGATATCCATCCTCAAACCCTTGTATCGAGAGTTGAACACGGATTGACTCGTAAATTCCACACAGATGCTGTTGTGAAAGTCCAGAGTCGCCAAGCACATAATGTCCAAAAATGCCCACTGGGAGGATTTGCTGTCAAACCCCAGCTAGTAATAATATTGGTAGAATGGGAGACATTTGGCTTTTTACAGGAGCGCTTTAAATAAACACATAAATATGTAATCATCATCATATCTTATCACACAACTGCCATATACACGGGGGGAGTGGCATCATTAGCATCCTTAAGATCTTCATCGGTACATGTAGGGCCTCGGGAACATTCATGGAGAATGTGGTCCATTGTGTGGGTGGGCTCACCACCGGGACATTCAGTGTTTGTTGTGAGGCCCCATCTAAACAGGTTGTCCCTTGTTCTGCCCACCTTTGACCGCACTCAGTTAAGAGCGACCCAGTCTTTCCTAGAGAGGGATGTTTCAATGGGTAGATGTTCTTGAGATGTAGGAAGAGCTTCATTGGGAGGGCTACAGTCAGTCTCTCGCCACCTTGTGGACTGCTTTGGATTAAGGGGTTCCACTGTGGTGAAACTCCCACGAGAAGGTAGTTGGCGATTTACCTCCTGGTGATGGTGAAGTGGGTGGCTGGAGTCCAGCAGTTGCTTGAACCTTCCTACTCTTGAACTACTTTCTCGTCGTATACGGGGAGGTGCGATCCCGGCCAGCCTGTATAAAGCAGGAAGGCTCGTTGTTCGTAATGTGCCGGTGATGATTTGGCATCCACTATTTAGCTCAGGGTCAACCTTGTTGGCATGGGTTGACCTAGCCCACACTGGTGCACAATACTCTGCTGTTGAATAACAGAGTGCCATGGCCGTTGATCGCAGGGTCTTAGTGTCTGCTAGTTTGATAAATATGTAATTAAATAAATAAACACTGTGGTGTGAAAAAACACCACAATGACTATCCATCCATTATCCAACACCCTGAATCCAAACACAGGGTCACGGGGTTCTGCTGGAGCCAATCCCAGCCAACACAGGGCACAAGGCAGGAACTAATCCCGGGCAGGGTGCCAACCCACCGCAGCCATAATGACTAAAAAGCAAGAAATTTAAAAAGAAAGAAATCGTCTGGCAGTGAGGCAAAAGGGCAAACGCCAGATCTTTTTGTTTCTCACGAGAATGATCTGAACAAAAAACAAACTGTGTGGGGCACGAAAAGGCGAAAAGGAGCCTCCGGGAAGCACAAGACGAGACAAGCAAACAAAGGCCCAGTGTAGAAGCCAAAATCGGAATAGGCACAGAAAAAAAATCACAAAATTGAGAAATTCGCTGCTCCCAAGTGCATGCGAGTGAAGTGCAAAGAACTGTTGGTTGGCCCCCTGCCTTTATGGGGGGCTGATTGAAGACCTCCTCTTGTAGTGATGGGCCCCTGGGTGACCCACCCACAAACCACAAGGCACATAAGAAAGGCATGAAGTCAGATACATTAAAACAGAATAAAAATAATGCAAATCAAGTCAAATATACAAATAAACCAAAAAATGTGCAACAAAGACATTCAACAAGAATTTGAACCACTGCCAGAGGAGATACCCTGGCAGAAGGAACTACCTGGTCACAGTGCTGGGCACAATGCCCAGAAGCAAATCACGTGAAATCAAAAAAAAATATTTGGATACGCAGAGAGAGTTGTCAGGATTTGAGTTTACGGAAGCTCTATATCTACAGTTTCTGAATTTTAGCCACACAAAGACGAATTCCAAAGGGTGCCCAACTGAAAATTCCATTCAACGCTATAAGTGTACAGCTATTTCAAACCTGTCATTCCAAAAAAAAGTTACTGTGATAAATATTATCAAGCACCTTGCAGATGTGACAATACAACTATTGGCAATCGACACCATGCCAACACGCACCTGGCACCGCTCAGAATAGTCTGGGCACATGAACTGGCAGCCATTTCTTAATCAGAATCTCCCACACTGTTAACTTTTGGAATATAATGTCATTTTTTCTTAGTGCATGTGGATGTGCGGTTAACCTGTACATCATTTATATATTTTTTACCAAGTTCATTACATGGAAAAACTTATAAGCATATGATTTAATAGTCGCCTGCGCAATTCTCATCACCTTCAATATGCAATACAGAAAAATCTTCAGCTTTGCAAAGGCCAAAATGATCATCTTCAAGTGTCCTGAAGACCACATTTTTTGCCAGTACACATAAACATAACTGTTACAGGTACACAAGAGTACAACCCTCCAAGAGATGAATGGGTTCCAGTCTTCCACACTGTTTTAAGATGGCGTCCCCATTTTGAGTGATTGTTGCCAACAAGTACTCGGGGCGAGCACATCCTTCGATCATCAAATGAGTTCTTGATTGTTAATAAATGGAATAACGAGCGAGAAACAAAGTGAAGGCTGGCACCCATGATGCCTTCTGGAAATCTTAAAAGTCTGTACAAATGAGAACCCCCTGATGTGACTCTTTTCAAACTAAATGACTACTGAAGCAGATGACCTCAAACCCCAACGAAGAACTGGACTCTAATACTGACCACTAAACGCTGATCCCCGTCTCTTTGCTCGCCTCCGACGCTTTCGTCTTCTTTACATAGGTTCAACGTGCCATGAAGTCAGCACGGTCATGTGATTGGACGGGCGCACTGGGGATGCTGAGTGGGCCAATCACGTCGTTCCTCTCTCTCTCTCTCTCTCTCTCTCTCGCTCTGCCTTCTGCGCACGCTCTGTTTAACCATAGACATAGAATTACTAGACGCCGCATGACCAGCAGCATCGTACGTCAATGTCGCTGCCATACTGCGAGTGGCACTACTGTGGACAGTGTGGAGTGAAGGCGCAGTAATCAGCACATGCTCCCCAAACCCCTCTTTCAGTATCATGAGTTTTAAATTTGATGTTGCGCTTTTGAAATTTGGTATCAAGTTTGAGGATGTCGATATCAAATTTCAAAAGCTCCAAATCAAGCTTCGAGGTTTCTTTTATTTAGTTCTGTTTACACAAGAAAACATGAAATTGACCTTCTCGGCTCGGACAGAAAGAAATAAAACAACAAATAGAGACGAGACAGGTAAAGCAGCTTGACTGTGCGTATTTACACAAAAATGGCCACAGGACACATATCAAACCGTAATTCTTTTCTCCAGTATTCCTTGTTAAAAAGTCGTATAGTATTAGAAAGAAAGTAATTTCTGCAGCGACTTGTGTGGGTTTTTCAAAGCGACTCTCCTTCCTGATTCACTGAAGTTGAGTGCTGCACGTAATGGCTGTCAGTCCTCAGTTGAGATGATTCTCCAGTCTCTTTAGCGTTATCTTATCTCCGTCAGCCCCAATAACTTTAGCTGCAGGTTTAGTAATCTGATGGGGATTTTTAAAATTTTGGTTTGTCGGACGTCTTAACCGGCAATGAAACCGAAAGTGATTCCAGACTGGATCGTAAAGCACAGCAGGAGGTCCTTGTCTACTTGAAATTGTCTGAGTTTATGGGAATGAGCGCTGATTGCATTGAGGGGATATTTTTATGTATTTGAATTCCAGTTGTTATCTGGGTCAGTTTCTACGTATTTATATTCATTCACTATTTCTACATCCTCCGTTTTGCCTGAAGAAGGAGCCTGAGTTGCCTCTTAAGCTTGTAAATTGTAATTTTTCTAGTTTGCCAATAAAAGGGGTCATTCTGCTGGACTTCTCACTACCTCCTCCCCCAGAACAGCAATCGGTGAACATACAGATTACTGTCTCTTAAAATCAAAGATCATTTCTTTAGTCTCTTTTACATTCCGAGTGAGAATGTTCTTATTACACCAGTTTACCATCCAGTCCACTTGGTTTAGATAGGGGCTTTCATGCCCGACAGATATGCGCCCAATGAGCGTAGTGAAAAAATGGCATGTCAGATTAAAATAAAAAAAATATGTACATCGGTTGCACATAATACAATTATTTTAATAAAAAATAATGTAAGTATTCTTAATGCACTGAATTAATATGTATGCTGAAACAACATCATATTTTATATAAAACGAATGGAACGTTTTCATTTTCTGTTAAATTAATTATATCTCGCTATTATAAAAGGACATCCTGAGATGAGACTTTGGCCAATTAGATTTTTTCAAGTCCCGCCCTCCTCTCAACCATATTAAGCCACGCCCACAGCACTCTCGCCTCTCATTCGTGTGAATGATTTTGTCAGACATACTCAGTTCCTGCTCTCTCGGCTCTTATAAATTTTTGTTTTCCTCACTTTAAGTTCCCAATAAATGAAGACCAAATCTATGTCCAAATCTTATTGAAGAATGTTATCCTGAAGGGTTATCAACAGAAGAAATGAGTACACGGGCAGTCCTAGCACCGAGAAACGATGAATTCAAACGAATTAATATGAAAATAGTCGATCGGTTACACAGCAAATTGTTTAAATGCGTACTGTATAAATGTACTCTGATGGAACAGCTGGTGGTGATGGTGAGGAAGATGAAAACATCAACTTACAATATTACAACGAATATCTCCAACCATTAACACCGTGCAGTCTTCCACCGGCCGAATTACTGTTGACAGAAGGACGTATCCAATAAAGGTAATGTAGTCCATCTTCAGGAGATAACATTAGACACCAAAGGAGATCTTGATATGCGATTCATATTAAATGTTAAGTTTTCCGTTAGAATAGCATTTGCAAAGACAATTAACAAATCACAGGGACAAACATTCGAACAGACAAACGAAATTCTCTCACAGGTTATACGTGGCGTTGTCACGATGAAAGTCCAAACACGGAATCAAAATTTAATGTGATATTGAGGAAAATTTAATTCAAAAAATTGTTTTTACTGAAGGTTTACAGTAAAAGTGTAAGTTTAAAAAGCATTTGCGTGTTAATTTTAAATCCAAACAGAATGAAATTGTATAACGCAATGACTAACTCTTAATGCAACATGAAACATAATTTACTTTCAAATGATTACATTTTACTATTTTTTAATATGGTTAATTACTTGCTGTAATGTAAAATTATGCATATGTTACAATTCCTATGAAAATAACAATCTGTTTAAATTGTACATCTGCATCTCCTTACGCGAGCAGCAGAACCGCCGGGGGTTGGCGAGTGAAGCGAGCAGGGGGCAAAGCCCCCAATTATGTTAAATAAATATGTCAATAAAGCATAATATTTTAACAATTGTTTTATAACCTTTTTAAAAAATGCACCTCACTGAGTTACTTAGCTATAACCTTTTTAGGTTGTCAATTATGCTTGTTGCAGTATCATTTTATAGTTCATGTTCAAAGTTATTAATAAGAAATAAACAGGTTTGCTTATAACAAAATAAAGTTTTCTGTGGTGGGCTGGAACCCTGCCTGGGATTTGTTTCCTGCCTTGTGCCCTGCGTTGGTGGGATTGGCTTCCGCAGACCCCCGTGACTCTGTGTTAGGATATAACAGGTTGGATAATGACTGACTGACTGACAAAACTAAGTTTTATTTGGTAAAAATAATGCAATCCAACAAAAATACAAAAGATTTGTATTCAAAAGCTGAAATGTACAACAGTTGTACAAGAACACTGCTTCTATGGCTGTGCCAGAATGCCATAAACAATGTAGAACTAAATATGAACACAAAATGCACCTAGAGTGTTATATTATATTTATGTAACTGTATATATACTTGACTATACTTCCTTAGAAGGTTGGCATCCTTCAACATCTGCAATAAGATGCTGCAGGTGTTCTATCAGACGGTTGTGGTGAGCGCCCTCTTCTACGCGGAGGCAGCATAAAGAAGAGGGATGCCTCACGCCTGGACAAACTGGTGAGGAAGGCAGGCTCTACTGTAGGCACAGAGCTGGACAGTTTGACGTCCGTGGCAGAGCGACGGGCGCAGAGCAGGCTCCTGTCAATCATGAAGAATCCACTGCATCCACTGAACAGGATCATCTCCAGACAGAGGAGCAGCTTCAGTGATGACTGCCGTCACCGTCCTGCTCCACTGACAGACTGAGGAGACCCCACACTATGCGACTCTTCAATTCCACCTGGGGGGGTAAACGTTAACATTATACAAAGTTATTGTCTGTTATACCTGCATTGTTATCTCTCTTTAATTTAATATTGTTTTTATCAGTATGCTGCTGCTGGAGTATGGGAATTATCCCTTGGGATTAATAAAGTTTCAACAACAACATTTATTTATACAGCACATTTTCATACAAAAAATGTAGCTCAAAGTGCTTTACATATTGAAGAATAGAAAAATAAAAGACACAGTAAGAAAATAAAATAAGTCAACATTAATTAACATAGAATAAGAGTAAGGTCCGATGGCCAGGGAGGACAGAAAAAACAAAAAAAAAACTCCAGACAGCTGGAGAAAAAAATAAAATCTGCAGGGATTCCAGACCATGAGACTGCCCAGTTCCCTCTGGGCATTCTACTTCACATAAATGAAACGGTCCTCTTTGTATTTAGGGTTCTCACGGAAGGACTTGATGATGATGGTCATGTAGACTTCTGGCTTTTAGTCCATCAATGTTGGAGCATCATGATGCTTTGAGTTGGTGGAAAAGAAACCGGAAAAAGAAACAGAAGAGAGAGGAGGGGTTAGTACAGATTTTAGAGCCACCATGAATAGCTATTATAATGAATTGAACATACAGAGTATCAGGATTAAGTTAAAGTGAAGTTATGAGAAGGCCATGTTAAAGTAATGTGTTTTCAGCAGTTTTTTAAAGTGCTCCATTCTATTAACCTGGCGAATTCCTATTGGCAGACTATTCCAGATTTTAGGTGCATAGCAGCAGAAGGCCGCCTCACCGCTTCTTTTAAGTTTTGCTTTTGGAATTCTAAGGAGACACTCATTTGAGGATCTAAGGTTACAATTTGGAATATAGGATGTCAGACATTCCGATATATAAGATGGGGCGAGATTATTTAAGGCTTTATAAACCATAAGCAGAATTTTAAAGTCAATTCTGAAAGACACAGGTAACCAGTGTAGCGACATCAGAACTGGAGAGATGTGCTCAGATTTTCTTTTCCTAGTTAGTATTCTAGCAGCTGCATTCTGCACTCGTTGCAAGTGATTTATGTCTTTTTTGGGTAGTCCTGAGAGGAGTGCGTTACAGTAATCTAGTCGACTGAAAACAAAAGCGTGAATTAATTTCTCAGCATCTTTCAGTAAGAGGTCTAACTTTTGCTATGTTTCTTAAGTGAAAAAATGCTGTCCTAGTGGTCTGATGAATATGTGATTTAAAATTCAGATTACGATCAACAGTTACCCCTAAGTTTTTTACTTCCATCTTAACTTTTAATCCTAATGTATCCAGTTTATTTCTGATAACCTCATTGAATCCATTATTGCCAATCACTAAGATTTCAGTTTTCTCTTTATTTAACTTGAGAAAATTACTATTCATCCATTCTGAGATACAAGTCAGACATTGTGTTAGTGAGTCAATAGAACCGGGGTCATCAGGTGCTACTGATAAGTACAGCTGTGTGTCATCAGCATAGCTGTGGTAGCTCACGTTGTGCCCTGAAATAATCTGACCTAAAGGAAGCATGTAGATTGAGAAGAGCAGTGGACCCAGGATAGAGCCTTGTGGAACACCATATCGGATATCATGTGTCTTTGAGATGTGATTACCACAACTAACAAAGAATTTTCTCCCTGCCAGGTAGGATTCAAACCAATTTAAGACAATGCCAGAGAGGCCCACCCATTGACTAAGGCGATCTATCTATCTATCTATCTATCTATCTATCTATCTATCTATCTATC
>JANRMT010062838.1:3190322-3305638 GCA_026402145.1 Polypterus bichir lapradei | reverse complement strand
ATCTATCTATCTATCTATCTATCTATCTATCTATCTATCTATCTATCATATAGTGCCTTTCATCTATCTATCTATCTATCTATCTATCTATCTATCTATCTATCTATCTATCTTATATTTACATAACTGTATGTATTATAAAATAAATGTAAAATATTAGTAAAATAAAAAGTGCAAAAATTGCTGCTTGTTACCTTCTTTCACAAAATATTTTTTTTTATTTTTTATTTTCAAACGAGCAAATTTGACAACTGCCTTGTATTATATTCTGGTGTATTATGTATTTGTCTGTATTAATCATATTTATCTAGTTGAGCAAGGTTATGATAATACTAATGAACAGCAATGGTAAAAGTAGATGACCTGTAACGACAGTCAGAACTTTTGTTTTTTTTAAGTACATAAACGTACCCGTACTAAGTGAGTAAATCTGGACAACTTAATAGTACATTTACTGACTTGTGACGGTCATTAGTGAGCTTAGTTTGATAAAACATTAAAAGAGAAGACATGGAAAAACACAAAATGGTGTAACGTTAGTCTGCATGATGAAGTGTTTTAAATGAATATCTGAATATTTCTCGTGTGTGTGTGTGTGTGTGTGTGTGTGTGTTGTCACAGACGTGTGCATGGGAGGCAGCTAAAGGGCTTGAATGAGGGAAACTCCGAGCCAGACTGGGATGTGGCAGAGTGCCTCCTTTTCTCACTTTTCTGCAGACCGTTCACGGCAAATTCGGCCTGGCCCTGATGACGTCAATTCTGGTTCTGACCATTGTTTTGTCTTGGTAGAGTAAGATTTTACTCTCCTTTCCCCTTTTGTATTATTAATATGTAGCCTTTGTCAGATTGCCTCAAATCTCACAGACTAGATAGATAGATAGATAGATAGATACTTTATTAATCCCAAGGGGAAATTCACACAATCACTGTTTCTAAGGTATTATAGTATATAGCTTCTCCACACCTTCCCTTCTACATTTACAACCTCAGCAGGAGTTAAGTTACACTTTAAATAATGTATTATTGATAATATTCATAAATAATAACAATATGCAAAGTACATTTGAATATTGGTAACCATACAACCTGATTAAATAGTGATATGTAGCTCAGGCGGCACACAGTCTTGTTAGTTACTTAAAATGTCTCTAGTTAAGTTCTCATTTGTGGTCAGCTTTCCTCAGAACAGGCCGCATGCCCGTCTCAATGTGGCTGCTGAGCTGTGCTCTTCATTGTGTTGTCCTTTTCAGTTCAGGCATTAGTTTGGTAAGAGAGAGAGAGAGGGCGAGATAAAGCAAGCAAATTTATAGATGTTCTTTCCAGCCCCTAGAGCCAATAGGGCATCATGGTACTTAAAGGCTTCTGATACAAGCCAGTTCCAAAGAGCCATACTTCAGACCAATGGGGGAATAGAACACCTTCACACCTGCCACCTTCCAAACCATATGTTAAGGTAAAGCTTGGCAGTTAGGCAGCCTGGCTTTCTTGTGGCGGTTGACTGAGAGACTTCAGAGAAGCATTAGCCAAACTTGTTTGAGGCTCTTCACCCCAACCCTGTTGTAAAATTCAAAGAGACTCAGTCCTAAGTGGGGAGAAGGGGTTCTTTGACCATTGCTGTTATTATCAATAATGTAACACTGATATTACATTGCTTTGTCTAAATTACTAATACAGACATACAAAATATTTATCAACTTGTATGCAAAATTGTACATCACAACAGACCCCTTTGACAGCACTTCCGGGTCCGAGCCTATGAATGACGACCCTTGTACTTGATAATGGAGCAGTGGTTATTGTCGGTCTCAGGTCACTTGTTTACAGAGTAAATAGTAATGGTGATAAGAGACACCCCTGTGTTTGAATGAGTGACTTTTGAAAAAGCGTCCTGTACTTTGACTGTCTGTGAATGATTTAAAGCAGTGGTAGTCAACCTGCCCACTAGTGGGCGTTCCAGCTTTCATGGTGGGCGGTAGCGGAGCAACCAAACGGCGCTGCGATTACATACTACAGTAATCGACAGAGGTACCCAGCATTTGTTACTCTGTCAACACATTCATCATTTCAACGTACGAGGAGCTACGGTTACTACATCCCGATCCTGACTCCCAACGGCTGTTGTTGGATCCACGTATCTTTCAACATTACGGTCTGACGAAAACCTCGCGGGATCGTTATAGCCAGCGCCTTGACTGACCATCCACGTCCAACGTCCGCTGTGCTGTCCAGCGACCGGAACGCCTGATCCTGCCTGACCAACGCCAGGAGACGAGAAGGACGCCTCGCATACCGGATCGGAAAAGCGCGCAGCCTTCCAAAAGTCACGACCACGCAACAGACTTCAAGCGCATACGTTTTGTTCACGTTACGTAAGTGAAGCTAAATCGCTACGTAATCGAAACTAAAGTCAGTACGTAGTCAGATTTCTGAGAGCAAGCACGTGCTTACAGCTTCAAACAAAATATTGTGAAATATCGTGAGCCCATGTCTCAAAAAAAAGAAATACGCACGCGGCTATTCGCCAGAGTATCTGAAGATGGGTTTAATTGAATCTGTTGCAAATAAACAACATCCAATGCGTTTATTGTGCCATAAAACATTATCCAATGAGGCAATGAAGCCAAGTCGATTGCGAGAACATCTTTCTACAAAGCATCCAAATGACAAGGACAAGCCCATTGAATATTTTCAGGAAATATACAAAAAATTTCAAAATCGTTCAACTATCGTTGCATCATTTAAGAAACAACATACAACGAATGAAGATGGATTAATTGCCACTTATCGCATTTCACAATTAATTGCAAAAAGTGGTAAAAGCTATAATATTGGAGAAACTGTAATAATACCCTCTATAAAAGAATTTATCTCAACGGTAATGCATCAGGATATACCTCAAATTTTAAAAACGTTGCCCCTAAGCGATAGCACAGTAAAGCGACGAATTGATGAAATGGCAGTTAATGTTGAAAACAAACTTATAAGTATTCTCCAAAACTCTTCATTTTCCATGCAATTGGACGAATCTACCATCGCAGATAATGATGCTTTATTGATAGCATATGTACGCTATTTTGATGAAAACAATATATTACGAGAAGAAATGCTATTTGCAATAAATCTCATCACAGATACAAAAGGATTATCTATATTTAATACTGTGAGAACATACTTTACAAAAAATAATATTCCTTTGCATGCGCTACTGACGGAGCACCATCAATGGTAGGTCGCTATCGTGGATTTGTTGCTTATTTGAAGCAGGAAGTGCCAAATGTTTTATGTATTCATTGTGTGGTGCACAGACAGCATCTTGTAGGAAAACATCTAAGTACAAGTCTCCATTCATCATTAACTATAATAATTCGAGCCGTAAACAAGATCAAATCCAATGCAAAGAATGATAGAATGTTTCGGCAGCTTTGCCAGGACAATAATGAAGATTTTATTAAGTTACTTTTGCACACAGAAGTTTGGTGGCTGTCAAAGGGTACATCTTTGGCTAGATTTGTAGCATTATATGATAGTGTCATACAATTTTTTTGAAAGTAATAATGAGACCAGTTTGTGTCAACAGTTAAAAACAGTAAAGAATGATGCCTTTTACTTGTCAGATATTTTCAAGAGATTTAACGATGTCAATTTGCAGCTTCAAGGAGCTAATAAAACTCTTATAGGTTGCCAAAGTATTGTGCTATTATTTACTGACAAACTTGAACTACTTTGTCATAATCTATTGAAGAGAGAATTTCATCAGTTTCCTCAATTATCATCTATAAAAGATGATATAACTCCAGAGGATATTGACAGATTCAGTAGCCACCTCAACGAACTTAAATTGGACATGGAAAAACGATTTGAAGATATTTTGAAATTGAAGGTATATGACTGGATGAAAAATCCTTTTACTGAAAATATTGAAGAGGCTGATACAACTTGCCAAGAAGAACTGTTAGAAATTAGATATGATGAAGAAAGTAAACATAAATTTGACAGTGGTGGATATGAAAACCTATGGCAAAGTAAAAAAATGCCGGTCTTATGTCCAAATATGTGGAAAATGGTATTCAGTTTATTGATACCTTTCCCTACCTCATATCTTGTGGAATCAGGATTTAGTGTTGTTAATCATATTATCACCAAAGAAAGAAACCGCCTGAATATTTCAGAAAGGGGAGACCTTCGTTTGTTCCTCACAAAAATTGAACCGGATATTTAATATTTAGTTTCCCAGCATCAGCCTCAGGGATTCCACTAATAATTCAATTAACTAATGTAATTTCTATGTATGCAAAGTATAAATAAAAAGATAGATTTAACTATAGTAAGTCGTTTTATAAAGATTTATTCTGCCAAACTTGGCGAAAATCCGACATAAAGTACTTGGTAAGTAATTATTATTATATGCTTTAACTTGCTGTAACTCTGCTTTATAAATTTTATAAAGTAAAGTTACTTCCCTACTTTATAAATCACCATTACTGTGGAACCGGTGGGCAGCTAGAAAATTTTACTACTAACAGAGATACAAAAGTGGGCGGTAGGTATAAAAAGGTTGACTACTCCTGATTTAAAAGCACGTCCTGGACCCATAAAGTGATAAATGGATTAACATTTATACTATTCAGTTTCTCAATCAGTGTGTGAGGCTCGGTGGTATTGAACGCTGAAGAAACATCCACAAATTGTGCTCTGACATAGGAACCAGGCTGATCGAGAAAAGTGCAGATTTGACGTATAGTAAGAGAGCAAGCAGCGCGTCTTCCACATGTCTGTTGCACAGTAATTGGTGGTTGTCTTGAAAAAACTTTGTGTCAGTCATTAAAATCTATTTTCTTCTTTTTCTTTCGTCTGCTCCTGCTAGTGGCCGTCACAGCAGATCCTCTTCTTCCATCTCTTCCTGTCCTCGTTATCCTGCTCTGTCACACCCACCACCTCCGCACATCCATAAACCTCGACTTAGGCCTTCCTCTTCTCCTCATGACTATCTGCTCTATCCTTAGTACCCTTCACTCTTTATCCCCAGCATCTCTCCTCTGCACATGTCCAAACCAATGCCATCTCGCCTCTTTTTCTATTATTATTAAATCTATTATTAAAAACTCTAATATGTGGTGAGAAGGCAGTCATTATGCAGCTTAATGACCACCTCAATAAACCTGCTATTCTTGATAACTTTCAGTCGGGCTTCAGAACAAATCACAGCACAGAAACTGCACTCGTTAAAGTAGTCAATGACTTGCGGGTAAATACAAACAGAGGCCGTCTATCTGTTCTCATCCTCTTAGATCCGAGTGCCGCATTCGATACCATTGATCACAATATTCTTAGAAATTGCTTTAGTCAATGGGTGGGCCTCTCCAGCAGGGTCCTAAATTGTTTTGAATCCTACCTGGCAGGTAGAAAATTCTTTGTTAGTTGTGGTAAATATACTTCAAAGACCCCGGATATTCTATATGGTGTTCCACAAGGCTCTATCAGGGGTTCGCTGCTCTTTTCCATCTACATGCTTCCGTTAGGTCAGATTATCTCGGGGCACAACGCAAGCCACCACAGCTATGCTGACGACACACAACTGTACTTATCAATAGCACCTGATGACTCCGACTCTCTTGATTCACTGACCCCAATGTCTCACTTGTGTTTCCGAATGCATGAATAGTAATTTTCTCAAGCTAAATAAAGAAAAACCTGAAATTTTAGTGATTGGCAATAATGGAGACAATGCGATTATTAGAAGTAAACTTGATACATTAGGATTAAAAGTCAAGACGGAGGTAAAGAATTTAGGGGTAACTGTTGACCCTGACCTGAATTTTAAATAGCATATTCATCAGATTACTAGGACAGGATTTTTTCACTTAAGAAACATAGCAAAAGGTAGACCTCTTATATCATTGAAAGATGCGAGAAATTAATTCACGCTTTTGTTTTCAGTCGACTAGATTACGTGCAGAATGGAGCTGCTAGAATCCTAACTACGAAAAGAAAATCCAAGCACATCACCCCAGTCCTGATGTCACTACACTGGTTACCTGTGTCATTCAGAATTGACTTTGAAGTACTGCTGATAGTTTACAAAGCCTTAAATAATCTGCTTCATCTTATATTTCAGAATGTCTGACATCTTATATTCCAAATCATAACCTTAGATCTTCAAATGAGTGTCTGCTTAGAATTCCAAGAGCTAAACTAAAAAGAAGTGGTGAGGCGGACGGGCAGGCGGCCTTCTGCTGTTATGTTCCTAAAATCTGGAATAGCCTGCCAATAGGAATTCGCCAGGCTGATACAGTGGAGCACTTTAAAAAAAACTGCTGAAAACACATTGCTTTAACATGGCTTTCTCACAGCTTCATTTTACTTTAATCCTGATGCTCTGTATATTCAATTCATTATCATTACTATTAATGGTGGCTCCAACATCTGTACTGACCCCTACTCTCTCTTCTGTTCTTTTTCTGGTTTTCTGTGGTGTTGATCTGTACCACCACCACCTGATCAAAGCACCGTGATGTCCCTACATTGATGGATTAAAGGCCATCAAGTCCTTCCATGAGAACCTTGAATACCATGAGGACTGACTGAGATCATTGATGTGAGGTAGAATGCATAGAGGGGGGCTGGGTGGTCTCGTGGCCTGGACCCCCTGCAGATTTTATTTTTTCTCCAGCCGTTTGAAGTTTTTTTTGTTTTTTCTGTCCTCCCTGGTCATCGGACCTTACTTTTATTCTATGTTAATTACTGTTCCCTCATTTTAATTCTTATTTACTTTGCCTTTTTTCTTTTTCTTCATCATGTAAAGCACTTTGAGCTCCATTGTTTGTATGAAAATGTGCTTTAGAAATAAATGTTGTTGTTGTTGTGTATTGCTGGGTCTGTGGTTTGGGGCTCTCTGGCGCCCCCTCATGGTTACACTGTCATTAAAACTTTTCAAAGCATTTCCCTGCAATAGAGGTGAGTGCCACTGGTGTGTCATCATACTGACAGCTCGGCCCAGAAACCTTCAAGACGGGCGCCATGCTGGACTGTGTCCACAGCTTGGGCACAACACCACAGGCCAGTTAGAAAGCACATGAAAACCCCAGAGGGCGAGAGCTGCTTCACGCAGGACTGACCTGATCTGCCATCTGGCCCTGCCGCCCTGTTTGTTTTAACCCGTCGTGAGCCTTTCTCCACTTCGGTTAAACTGAGCCCCGTCCTGATGTTTTCATAAAGCGTCGCCTTTACTTCTGGGTGTTTGGGGGTTCATCTGCTAAGCGCTCGTGGACTTTGTCACTCTTTTCCGGTCCCGGTCCTGTGATTGTTTTTAGGCCTTTCCACACCTGCTTTGGGTTGTTCTCATTAAGCCCCCCCCCCCCCCCCCCGCCCCCCTGTACTTTTCATTTTGTTTGTTTAACCTAGGGGTCCTCAATCACAGTCCTGCAGGTTTTTGCTCCAACCTGATTGTTCAATAAGAAGCCCTTATTGCTCCAGTAACACTTCTGCTTCACTTTAGTGGCCTCGCTTGTTAAGATTTTGAACCCTTATTGCTTATTTTTGTCTTAAACAGCCGTATTCTCAGTTTAATGGCTCCTAATTAATAATAACATGCAAATGACAAAAGAAAGCAGCAGTTCTCCATTTACACCCCTGTGTGTGTTTATCATGCACTGTTGGGTTTATTTAAATACTTGGAAGGAAAGTGAAGGACTGAGGATGACTCCTCCGTTTTAGCCTTCAAATCATTTGGATGATCTCCTTAGAAAACGGAAGAAAATCGAGGATATGAGAATGAGCTGACATGGCAGAGTTAAAGCACCAACAAGCCAGGAAATTAAATTATTAGCAGGAATTGCTTTCTGACTAAGCAAGCAGCCACTGCAGGACTGTGGTTGAGGACCCCTGGTTTAACCTGTTAATGTTTTGCCATAAGGGGTGGCACGGTGGCGCAGCAGGTAGCGCAGCTGCCTCGCAGTAAGGAGACCCAGGTTCGCTTGCCGGGCCCTCCCTTTGTGGAGTTTGCATGTTCTCCCCGTGTCTGTGTGGGTTTCCTCCCACAGTCTAAAGACATGCAGGTTAGGTGCATTGGCGATTCTAAATTGTACCTAGTGTGTGCTTTGTGAGTGGGTGTGTGTGTGTGTGCCCTGTGGGGCGCTGGCGCCCTGCCTGGGGTTTGTTTCCTGCTTTGCTCCCTGTGTTGGCTCCAGCAGACCCCTGTGACCCTGTAGTTAGGATATAGTGAGTTGGATAATGGATGGATGGAAGAATACATCTTTTGTTTAATAAGGTTGTGATGCTTTAACCTCTGCAGGGATCCTTGGCCTTTGCTGTTAGGGTACACCTTGATGACCACAGACCCACAGAACTTCATAAACTCACCGACAGTGCAAGTGGCCTCATTCAGTGACGGTGAGGATGTCGGTTCAGGACAAGCCTTCCTGCAGCTCCTCTCTGCTGTCCTTGTGCCAGTTTTGTGTTTTATGTATGGCTGGTTCTTCTTGTTTCAGTTTCTGTTTTTACTTCGGTAGTCGGTGAATAACGACAGGGTGGTCAGATGCGCTCGGGGCTGCTCTATGATGCAACAGGGACGTTTCCATGTGTCACAAAAACGAGACATAAACAGATAAAGGTTTGGGGCAGCCACCCGTATAATATGGTATCCCGGCTGCAAAAGTCGTTTTTATCAAATAATCAGCACTGAAGTGCATACAACGGAGTCAAGAACAAGACTGGGGGAAAAGGGAAAAGGGCAGGCTTTTAAAGGGGAAGACAGGAAGTGAGGTCATAAGGATCGGGCACATGTTCATCAATCATTGGATCAAGCCCGGACGTGACAGAGGGGCCGGAGCTGGTAAGGTCTACTTCCATTGGCTCGGTCCCGGAAGTGACGTCAAGAGGGCCAAGTGGAATCTCCCGGGAATGGTCTACAGGAAAGGGAGAAAAAGAGTCAGTGCACTCTGCCACATCCCGGCATGCCTCCGAACCGCCGACACTCAAGCCCTTTAGCTGCCTCCCATGTGCACGTGTGTGACACATGACACACATCCAGGGTTTTGTCCGCTGTGGTATTAAGCATGAGGTCTCTAGAAAGGGGTGTGTGGCACTCCCGATGTCGATGCAAAAGGACGAAGGTCCAAGTCTTTAGAGTCCTGGTGCTTCCTGTTTGTGAGACATGGACGCTATCCAGTGACCTGAGATGAGGATTGGACTCCTTCAGTACTGTGTCTCTTCAGAGAGTCCTTGGGTACCGCTGGTGTGACTTTGTGTTCCTCATGGAGTCCCGAATGAGGCACATGACCTGCATTATCTACGATCATTAAGTGCGATTCCCAGATGGTGATCCGGGTCACAGTATCCTCATTATTGGGTACCTGAGTGGCTGGACCAGGCCAAGGGGTCACCCATGTCACACCTGGCTGCGGCAGATAGAGGGTGGGACTGGACCGCGTGTCTGCCTGAGGGGTTGCCAACCGGAATCCTGAGCTGTTTTGTTGTGTGGTGGGTGCAGCAACACGCTGTACCAATGCATGCTCCCCTACTTGACTTGTATTAATATTCACGTTGTGGACGCTAGGAATCACTGTTACCCCTTAAACCCAACAGACAGACATGCAGGACACAAGGTAAAATCACTAAGAAGTATTCTGTAATTATTTTCTTCTTGTACAGTGCCCTCCATGCACCACAGCCACAGGTTTACAGGCAAGTAAATAAACACAAAGCACAAAACTTCATCCATCCATCCATTTTTCAACCCGCTGAATCCGAACACAGGGTCACAGGGGTCTGCTGGAGCCAATCCCAGCCAACATAGGGCGCAAGGCAGGAAACAATCCTGGGCAGGGTGCCAACCCATTGCAGGGCACACACACAAACACACACACCAAGCACACACTGGGGACAATTTAGGACCGCCAATGCACCTAACCTGCATGTCTTTGGACTGTGGGAGGAAACCCACACACACACGGGGAAAACATGCAAACTCCACGCAGGGAGGACCCGGGAAGCTGCCAATGCGCCACCGTGCCGCCCCACAATACTCAATTCTTTCTCTTTTTCTCCTTCTCCGCACCTCCCAGCCAGCTTTGTCCACCATCCACCTGACTCCGGCTCACTGGCTGGGCTTTCAGCAGTCCTTTTATATAGTCCCCGATCTGGGGGACAATTTCTTAACTGTCCTTGTAAGATTAAGTTCATTTTTGTTTGTGTGAGCAAAAAATAAAATAAGATAGAACATTTAAAATCCACAACATTACAGTGGAAATACTGATTCCAAATTGCATAAATTAAAATCAGCCATCACAAGTCTGAAAGAGCCAAGAGATTCGGTGTCTGAGCAGTCTGAAGAATCGTTTCAGCTGCAGCTCCCACATCAGCCACTGCGGCCCTCCAGGACAGTGATTGAGGACCCTGCTCCACACTCTTAACAATCCTCGTTCTTTAATGGCACTTTATAGTTCTTTACTGGGTTCTTGACACAGGGCACCATTTTATTCTGGGATGGGTTCTTTGTGCTTTGACAAAACATCCTAATACCAGTAAAGGCGCATGCACTGCTATAACGATAACGTGCAGTGAATACACTTGACTTGACATTCCTAGTTTTCATGCTCTTTTTCTGTCTCTGTTTATCATTCGTTTGCTCAGAGGTTGATGTGCTTGCCCCTTCCTGAGCAGCTCTTCTTGTCTCCACCCTAGCGGCCCGCTGCTTCTCTTCTTTTGTTGGCATCTTTTCACGTTAAAACTGATTAAGTCGGTGTTTGTGTTGCAATTATTTAGTACGTTTTCTTTAATTTTTCACTTAGATCTGCCTCAAGAATGACTTAAGATATGAAGAGGTAGGCGAAGTGACGGTGAAGGTGGTCGGGATGAGAACGGCGCCCGTACGCATGTGCCATACAGCCACCCTGTTGCGCGGGGCCAAGAGTTGATTCTACAATAAAATAAAAAAAATAATAAGAAGAAGAATAACTTTGGAGGTCAGTCATTACCCTGAATGCGGACAATAGACGTCACGTATTAGCCATCCATTCATTATGCAACCCACTACATCCTAACTACAGGGTGACAGGGGTCTGCTGGAGCCAATCTCAGCCAACACAGGTCGCAAGGCAGGAAACAAACCCCAAGCACACACACGGGACAATTTAGAATCGCCAATAAACCTAACCTGCATGTCTTTGGACTGTGGGAGGAAACCCACACAGACACGGGGAGAACATGCAAACTCCACGCAGGGAGGACCTGGGAAGCAAACCCAGGCCTCCTAAGTGCGAGGCAGCAGCAGCAGCACTACCACTGCACCACCGTGCTACCCTCACGTAGTATATGTGTACCAAATTTCAGGTCAATAGGTCAAACAGTTTGCCCTTAGTGTATAAGAATTAAGCTTTACTTTGAATATTTACTAATCATTTTAGAATAGAGAATTCTTCTTTTCCCATGTACCATATGAAATGCTAAAAAAAAATTACGAATACTGATGATATATACAGTATCATGTCGAAGGTGAAGTTAGGTCTTCTGTATTATTTATGCACTTTGTTTACTAAGATGAACTAAAGCTTGCATTTTTTCCGCCAGTGACCTTTTATCTGGTTTACCCATAACAAAGTTGGTCTTCCGGGAAGAATAATGGATTGCTTTACTATTAAGTAATATTATTAACTGTACGTACTATACTGTATTTTAGTCTTAAATGTGATTTTTTGTATTGCTTTTCTAGTAAGTAATATTAACTATACATATTTTAGTCTTAAATGAGACTTTTTGTATTGCTTTGCTATTAAGTAATATTATTAACTGCACATCTTTTAGTCCTAAATGTGACGTTTGTAAAACTTACCCATCATGCACCGCCTTTGGGATGAAATTCGCCTTATTTTCTGAACTATTTCCACGATTTTGTGTTACCTTTAAGAGAAACCTTGTGCATGCTTTATTTGTAACGTGTTTGAGAAAACAGACACATTTGAATCGAATTAAAAAAGAAAAACCAGAGCCTTCTTTTATTCTGTCGTAATGCGCAGTTAAATCCGTATTCGTCGGAGTTATGTAGGAATCGGATTGTCATTCTAACTTTAAAGCGCATTATTTTACTGTTATAACTTAGAGAAAAATAAGAATAAGAAAAAAAAAAAAACAACGACAAAACGATTTCTGAATTGTGATAAAGAACAAAATCCGCCTGGCACGCCTTTTCCTATCTTTCTGAAATCAAAACGTGCCGCCCGTTACCGTAGACCGGAACCTTAACGCCGCGACTCAAAGGCTCAAGTCGGACCACATAGCGCGTAACGCCGTTTCCGAATCTGAAGTCGCCCTCGCTTTGTTGCTTACTGCTGGTTTTCGGAGAGCAGAAGCGGACAGGTTCATCCTAAAGAAGCTGGTATTTGGGTAATTATCGTGGTGCCCTGGACATATGTGAATAATGAATGTAATTAGTACCTTGTCTGTGTGATGGAGACGTTGTTTTTGAATGAATGAACGCCGTAGGGCCGGGGGCCTGGTATGTCGGTGGGCGTGCAGTTTACCAGTTGAGACCGTTCGGATACTCCTGCCTTTGGCGCTACTGCGAAGTTTGTTTTATGGTGATTTAGATTTCTTAAGCATTTGCTGCATGTTTAATATTCAACTTTTGTATAGCTTTAGTTTATTTTTTCAGGAATCTATTAAAGCAGTAGAAATGTTCGTATGTCTCGTCTCGTGATCCACAGATTCAGTTGTTCCCAGTCAAAGTAAAGTCCATAAAATCTGTACAAAATAAACCAAATCCATACAATTCGAGTCAGTAGCCTCCACGAACTATACGTACAATAAAGAAATTAAAACAAGTAAGAAAGTGTAGAATTAAGGCGAATTATGCGAAAAGTATTGTTAACAACTCCTTGGCATAATTCAGAATTGCGATCTATGAAAGGAGCTGGCCGACGCCTTCAGAAAATGTCACGTAAGTCTGGCCTCACCGTGCACATCCAGGCTTTCTCTGACCACCAAAGAGCTTACAGAGAGGCACTGACTGCTGCCAAGAACACCCATTTTGGCAGAATAATAGAAAGTGGCCGTGACAACCCAAGGGTTTAGTTCTCTGTAGTTAATAAACTACTCGAACCCGCATCTGGCCCAACTACCACTTCTACCCTAACGCCTAGCCCTCAGTGCAGCATTTGACACTCGGGTCAGACATGACATTCTACTGTCCAGAATGGAGAACATGCTGGGTATCTCTGGCACTGCCCTCCAGTGGTTCAAGTCCTATCAAGAGTTTGTTAGTCATGGCAACAGCAGGTCCAGCTCGGCGCCAGTCATACAAGGAGCTCCTCAGGGCTCTGTCCTCGGCCCTCTTCTCTTCTGTATTTATATGCTTCCCCTTGGCCATATTATCCGTAGCTTTGGACTGAGTTATCATTTTCACGCAGATGGTACTCAACTCTACTTCAATGTTAAAAGTGGAACTTCATCAGAGCTTTCTCAGCTCACAACTTGCCTCAGTGAAATTAAAACCTGAATGGAGCAGAACTCTTTAAAATTAAACTGCAACAAAACTGAACTCCTGCAGATTGGGACTAAAGTGCAGCTTCATAAAATGAGCTCCTTCCCAGTCCATCTTTGCGTTGATCTCATCAGACCTGCCTCTACTGCAAAGAATCTCGGGGTCATTTTTGATTCCTCCCTCTCTTATTCCGCCCACATAAATCACATTAAGAAACTTTATTACTTTCACCTCCGTAACATATCCCGTGTTCGCTCCTTCCTCGCCTTTTCTAACGCTGAGAGCCTTGTCCCTGCTTTTATCACATCCCGCATCGATTATTGTAATTCCCTACCGGCAGGTGCCCCTTCTAATCTTATATCGCAGCTCCAGCTTATTCAAAACTCAGCTGTAAGAGTCATCACTCGAACCAGCAGCAGCGAGCACATCACACCCATCCTGCTCCGCCTTCACTGGCTCCCTGTGTCTTACACAATCGAATATAAAATCCTATTAATAACCTACAAAGCCTTAAACGACCTCGCGCCAAACTACATCAGTGACCTTCTCCATCACTATGTGCCTGCCCGCTCACTAAGGTCCTCTGACTCTGCCAGTCTTGTTGTGCCCCACACTAATCTACACTCCATGGGTGACAGCAGGGCCTTCAGCTGTATAGCGCCCAGACTCAAATGACCTACTGAAATTAATCAGGTCAGCTGACTCCATGAATTCTTTTAAAACTCATCTGTTCAGGAAGGCTTTTAGCTCTACTTAACTTTATTACCCTTCTCTCAGTTTACCTCCATGTCAAGATGTCATGTAACCTGTGTGTGTGTGTGTGTGCTGGACCATCAGTTATGTTGTCTGTTAGGATTTTTCTCTGAATTTACTGTCTTACTCTTCTTTATTTATCTGGTTTAGTACAATGCTATACACTGTATACCCTGCCGTTCTTTCTTAACTCTTTTAGGGCTAATTATTTTTTCTTTTATCCCAGGGATGAATATTTTTTCCAAAAAAATGTTTTTTATTTATTTATTTATATAAAGGTACACAAAGCAATGGTTACACACATAAAGCAACATAAAATACTTATTTATGACAAATGTCACTCTGTTTTATGTTCTACGAGCCACTACAGTAATGTCAGTTCACAGACTTATTCCATAAGAGTCATCATTCATAAGCTGAAAGGCACGTTCAGCGTGACGTAGTCGAGTGGCCGGTAATACGTAGCGTCCTCCAGCACACCGTGTCGTTTGATGAAGTCCAGTTGCCAGCCTGCCTCCCACAGATCTACATCTGCTAGTCCTCCCAGGGTGAACTTTGCCGCAGGTTCGTCAGCTGCATGATCAGCTGATGCAGGTACCTGACTTTCATTTTCGATCTCCAGATCACCTGCATCAAAATCGGAGTCTGATGAGTCCGATTCAGCAATAATACGCAATAAATAAATTTACTTTGCGCATTCGCTTTGCTCTCTCACCTGATGTTGATGCCATTCTAGACACTGTTTACGGTACTCTCACACATGCCGAGATTCGATGTGAAGTCAAAGAGTCTAACAGTCCTCCTAGCCAAGAGGGTCTACCTATTATGTAATGGCAAGTTTTATCGACATTTATAGCTTTTTATTTTTTACACTCTCTGCCCCTGGATGTTGACTTTAGTTGACATCCGCTCTCGACCCTCTTGTGTTGACAGAAGTCGACATCCAAGAGTTCAACTCTGTGAAGTGCCTTGCGCATGGGAAAGGCGCTATATAAATAAAATGTATTATTATTATTAGTAGTACTAGGGTGTTGAACCGTGGTAGCCATTATGGATGCAGTGAGAATTCAAGCAAAATGACACCTTTTATTGGCCAACTAAAAAGATTACAATAGGCAAGCTTTCAAGGCAACCAAAAGCAGGCCTATTGTAATCTTTTTAGTTAGCCCATAAAAGGAATCTGCTCCAGAAAGCGAGATTAGATAATCCTAGAGCTAAGAAGGAATTCCGGTTCGCAAATGGCGTGGATTCGCATTAGTGGATTAACTGGTTCCAGAACCCAGATTTCAATAATTTTTTTTTGAACAGCTACTCAGTAGGAGTTAGGGGAATGTTGGGTATTAATATACAGTAATTTCACTCTGTAACTGACCCTGTAGAAGTGGTAGATTCACTCAAATTTACATATGTGAGACTTTGGTCTGCAATCCTGTACTGTTACAAGGTTTTGGTGGTTTTAGATCTCAAGTAGTACACACTGAGCCCTGGTTTACTTGACCTTATTACATACAGCATTGATGTTTACAGTCCACTCATTTATGTGACCAAAGGATTGAAGTAACCTTCATTGTACAGAAATAAGCAGGTGAAAAGAAATAGAGTGACCTACATACAATGCCCACCTCTTGAATGTTGGTGCCAGATGGGTATTTCTGTAATCGCCGATCTGATAGGACTTTCACTCCCCACCGTCTTTAGAGTTTACTCAGAATGGTGCAGAAAACAAAAAAAACATTCAGTCACTGGGTGACCTGTGGACTGCAACAACAACAACATTTATTTATATAGCACATTTTCATACAAACAGTAGCTCAAAGTGCTTTACATAATGAAGAAAAGAAAAATAAAAGACACAATAAGAAAATAAAATAAATCAGCATTAATTAACATCGAATAAGAGTAAGGTCCAATGGCCAGGGGGGACAGAAAAAACAAAATAAAAACTCCAGACGGCTGGATAAAAAATAAAATCTGTAGGGATTCCAGGCCATGAGACCGCCCAGTCCTCCCTGGGCATTCTTCCTAACATAAATGAAACAGTCCTCTTTGGATTTAGGGTTCTCACGGAAGGGCTTGATGATGATGGTCACGTAGAATTCTGCCTTTTAATCCATCCATTATTGTTGGAGCATCATGATGCTTTGAGTAGGTGGAGGTGGCACGGGCCACCACCACAAAGAAACCGGAAAAAGAAACAGAAAAGAGAGTAGGGGTCAGTACGGATTTTAGAGCTACCCTGAATAGTTATTATGAGGAAATTGAACATACAGAGTATCAGGATTAAATTAAAGTGAAGTTATAGAAAGGCCATGTTAAAGTAATGTGTTTTCAGCAGTGTTTTAAACTGCTCTACTGTATCAGCCTGGCGAATTCCTATTGGCAGGCTATTCCAGATTTTAGGTGCATAACAGCAGAAGGCTGCCTCACCACTTCTTTTTGTTCTTGGAATTCTAAGGAGATATTCATTTGAGGATCTAAGGTTACGATTTGGAATATAAGGTGTCAGACATTCCGATATATAAGATGGGGCGAGATTATTTAAGGCTTTATAAACCATAAGCAGAATTTTAAAGTCAATCCTGAATGACACAGGTAACCAGTGTAGTGACATCAAAACTGGAGAGATGTGCTCGGATTTTCTTTTCCTAGTTAGGATTCTAGCAGCTGCATTCTGCACTCGTTGCAAACAAGAGGAGTGCGTTACAGTAATCTAGTCGACTGAAAACAAACGCATGAACTAATTTCTCAGCATCTTTCAGTGATATAAGAGGTCTAACTTTACTTATGTTTCTTAAGTGAAAAAATGCTGTCCTAGTGATCTGATTAATATGCGATTTAAAATTCAGATTACAGTCAACAATTACCCCTAAGCTTTTTACCTCTGTCTTGACTTTTAATTCTAATGTATCCAGTTTATTTCTAATAGCCTCATTGTATCCATTATTGCCAATCACTAAGATTTCAGTTTTCTCTTTATTTAACTTGAATAAGTTACTATTCATCCATTCTGAGATACAAGTCAGACATTGTGCTAGTGAATCAAGAGAGTTGGGGTCATCAGGTGCTACTGATAAATACAGCTGTGTGTCATCAGCATAGCTGTGGTAGCTCACGTTGTGCCCTGAGATAATCTGACCTAACGGAAGCGTGTATATTGAGAAGAGCACCGGACCCAGGATAGAGCCTTGTGGAACACCATATTGGATATCATGTGTCTTTGAGTTGTAATTACCACAACTAACAGAATTTTCTCCCTGCCAGGTAGGATTCAAACCAATTTAAGACACTGCCAGAGAGGCCCACCCATTGACTAAGGCGATTTCTAAGAATATTATGATCAGTGGTGTCAAATGCAGCACTAAATGAAATGCAAAGCTTTGTTGAGGACAGTTGAGAATGGCTGGACTGGTTTGAGTTGCCGGAAAGGTTATAGTAGCTCAGGTGGCCATTCTGGAAAACCGTGGCGAATGTGTGGAAAGTCACGGAGTGAGAGACGTGGTGCGGAGGCGGCAGGAGAAACTGACCAAGGTGGTTTCAGGCATGTGGAGTGAAAGGCAAGGAGGGTGACTGGATGACGAAGTGCACCAAGATGGAAGCGGTCAGAGGTTGTGTCAAAAGATTTGAACAGAATGAGTCTCAGGCTAAAGGATGCCAAGAGTTTGGACAAAAAAAAGTTAGTTAAGAAAGGGTAAACATAGGAAATGACTAGCGATGAGAATAAATTCCACATGTTTGCTGGAATGTCAAATAAAATTCCCAAACCATATTTGCCATATAATTTGTTGCTTATAGGTTGTTACATATCTGTTTAGAGGATTTGGCAAAGTTCATGGTAGTGATATGTCAGTCCTGGTGCTCTCTGCATGTTTGCGGGCACAGTGCTGCCACTGGTGGTGAGGCTGAGGTTACAGGTGACGGGTGACCGTTTAGCGTTTGAGTGAAGGCATGCATTCAACATGAAGACTTCACTTCTTACTAATCTTCTGTCTGTCTTTCCCTGCAGCCATCTAGCTTACTAATAAAAAAAAATGTCAGAAGTGTTAAAGAAAAGAAAGCCAAAGGTGATACGGAATGAGGGTGGCACACCAGAGGGGAAGCGGATGAGGGGAGACGGTGATCAGGTAAGTGTCTGAGTGAGCAGAGCTGAGTGGCTACTTCTCTAAATGCCAGATTCAGGGGGGTACTGGAAGCGGTTCTCTTGCATGCATCTGCTGTGATGGAGATAACGACTAGTACCTGTCATGGGGGTGACCTTAGAATACATTATGAGGTACACACTAAGGTCATGTGAGGAAGTAGCACAGTTTTGGCAGGCTTGGCGATGGACACCCGGGTGTGTTCCGTTTATGAAAGTATCGCTTTTCCCACCTTCCCATAGAATGCACTTATTTTGAGTTACTGGGGAGAAGGCCCAGGCCATGAATCCATCCAGTTACCTCTCGTGAGCATCTTCTGTAGATCTTGTTACAGCTTACTAAGCTGACTATCCCTTTAAAAAGAAATTCTAAGGTCTTCGGTTTGTTGCCCCAGTGCCCAGCACGGTAATAGACTTGGCAGTAGTTGTTGCCCTTTTAATGCCACTCTGAACCCATAGCCTGCTTTTTTCCTGGTAATCCAGGTCCTTGTGATACATCTGAGGAGGTTACTTGCTGATAAATACCCTCTACACTTCCTTACTGAGGCTACAATAAAGAAAATGTTTTATACTTTTTTTTTTACTTGTGTTAAATGATGAATTGTCTATCTGCATTTGCATTCCAGGAGGCACGTGTGTACATGGAGGAGGTGGAGCTGGATATGAGAGATCACAGTCGGGATTATGTGCTCTACAAACAGACCTGCCAATCCCTAGTGAAACTTATGTCTGAAATACATGACATGAAGACTAGCGGCAGCAAGGACACAGTAAGCCAAGCTTTAGCGTCACATTTAGCGATGACATTTGAGCAACAATATCTGTCGGCCATTTTCTTCAAACTTTTAAGTAAGGTTTAACAATGCTTATTATTCTGGTGTGCCTGTTGAGATGGTGAGGTCACTCTTAGCACTTTTTCAAATTACTACAGGTTTATGCGGGGATGGTATGCACTCATTTTCGTAAATCTGCTTATCGCAGTAGAGTTTTATGTGGGATCCCAGGCTCCATCCTCGAACAGTCTGCTAGTCCATTAATGGACATAATCACTCGTAACACATCTGTGGGTCTCTGGGATGTGAAACAAAATAATACCAAAGCATTGCTTGATGTGGTCAATTTATTAAAGGGGATATCACATTGAGCCTGGGGCTCTTAATAAATGGGTATGCGGTTGGCTTTGTGTCCTGATGTGTGAACGTTGTACAGCTGCTCCACAAAGTTGGCACTGGTCTGCAAACATTTTTCTTTTAACACACCGTAGAGGTCCCAAACATGCTTTGTGAGAAATTATATTAGCAGCCCTTATATGTAATAGGTGTTTCGAAAATAGCAAGTGATGTGCCTTCCAAAGAGGGCTGCCACTTTATTAGGTCCACCTTGCTAGTCCCAGGTTGGACCCCCTTTTGTTTTCTTCTTGGCATAAATGCATCCAGGAGCTGGAAGCTTTCCTCATTGCTCCATATTGACATGACAGCATCACGCAGTTCCTGCAGATTTGTCCTTCGCACATCCATGATGCGAATCTCCCATTCCACCACATCCCTACGTTGCTCTACTGCAGGGGTTGCCAAGTCAAGTCCTGGAGGACCACCGTGGCTGCAGGGTTTCATTCCAACCCTTTTCTGAATGATTGACCTGCTTTTGCTGCTAATTAACGTCTTTTGAACTAATTTTCATTGATTTGCTCTTGAAGACTCAGACCCCTTCATTGTTTCTTTTTCCTTAATTAGAAGCCAAACAATAATGAGATACAAAATGTGCAAAAACAACTGGTGTCCATCATACACTATCTGAAAATAAAGAAAGATGAAGGTCCACAAACAGAGCTCTTAGAAAGAGAAAATCAAGAATTTCAGAAATGTCTGCTAATGCACCACAAGAGCAGCAACACACCATGGAATTGAATAACTGGTTTAATTAATGACAGGAATTGGCACCTCATTAAGCAACTGGTTGGAGTTTGAGGCCCTGACTTAGGTGGTCTTCTGTTGGCTCCCTCACTTCACATTTTTTTCTGTTTAAGGAAGGAAATGAAGCAATTCAGAGGAACGATGAAGAAATTCAGGGGGACAAATCTTAAAAAACAAGTCGATTAAAATGAATTCACAAGAAGTTAATTAGAAGCAAAAACCGGGCCCTCCATTAAAAAGGGTTAGAATGTAAACCTGCAGCCACTGCGGCCCTTCAGAACCGGAGTTATAATGAGATATAAAATGACCCAAAACAACTGGTGTCCATCATACACTATCTGAAAATAAAGAAAGATGAAGGTCTTGGCTTGGCGACCCCTGCTGTACTGGACTGAGATATGGTGATAGTGGAGGCCATTTGAGGACAGTGAACTCATTGTCATGTTCAAGAAACCAATTTGAGATGATCTAAGCTTTGTGACATGGCGCATTATCCTGCTGGAAGTAGCCATCAGAAGATGGGAACACTGTGGTCATAAAAGGATGGACTTGATAGGCTGTGGCATTTAAGTGATGCTCAGTTGGTATTAAGGGGCCCAAAGTCTGCCAAGAGAATATCCCCCCATGCCATTGCACCACCACCAGCAGCCTGAACTGTGGATATTAAAGCAAGACCGATCCATGCATTCATGTTGTTGACCCTGCCATCCGAATGTCACAGCAGAAATTGAGACTTCTCAGACCAGGCAGTGCTTTTCTAATCTTCTGTTATCCAATTTTGGTGAGGCTGTGTGAATTGTAGCCTCAGTTGCCTGTTTTTAGCTGACAGGAGTGGCATTTAGTGTGGCCTCCTGCTGCCGTTGCCCATCTGCTTCAATGTTTGATGTGTTGTGAGATCAGAGATGCTCTTCTGCATACCTCGGTTGTAACGAGTGCTTGTTTGAGTTACTGTTCCTTTTCTGTCAGCTTGAACCAGTCTGGCCATTCTCATTTGGCATCAACAAGGCATTTTTTCCCAGCCAACTGCTGCTCATTGGATATTTTCCCCCTTTTCAGAAAATTCTCAGTAAACTCTAGAGATAGCTATGTGTGAAAATCCCAGTAAATCAGCAGTTTCTGAAATGCTCAGAACAGCCCATCTGGCACCAATAACCATACCAACACATCCAAAGTCACTTAAATCGCCTTCCTTCCTCATTCTGATGCTCCATTTGAAATTAAGCAAAATCTACATCCCTAAATGCATTGCGTTGCTGCCATGTCATTTTTGTGTTAGCAAGCACTTGAACGGGTGTACATAATAAAGTGGCCAGGTTGTCTGCATGGGTGACAGGATCTGTTATTTTTCAACATTTTGCAGCCAAATTGCTCCTAGCAAACCACATACGCAGCTTGCTTCATGGATGATGGCACCTCACGCCGTGACTGATGCTACAATATTTGTGTACCAATAAACAATTTTGTCCAAGTTTTCTTTTTGAACAAGTCTGTTGTTCTGCTGGGTTTAATGTTGGTGTCCATAGCAGTAGTATTCTTGGTGCTTCTACAAGTAATTTGGACATATGGTGCAGTGCTTTATATTTTTAAGGTGTGCAGAGCGCCACATCTCTCTTGAAGTTTCTCAGAACCCGCTCATGATAAGCTGACAGCCTTTCTTAAACACCATATTCTCATTTGTTCTAAATCCTGTATCTGTGCAGCCAACATTTCTCTCATCTCCCAAAGACCCGTATCTAATGTACCCCTTTCTGGGTGTCACTTTTTCGTGGTATGTTGTGCGCATGACTTTAATGGGCATTCATAATTAGTCGTTTGCATACCGAGTTATGCTTGTCTTCTAAGCCCACACTAGAGCACAACTTGTAGATTTTGTATTTTAATCCCAAGGTTTTGATGTAAAAATCAGTCCCTGTAGGTGCTCCTTCACACCAGCGTAACTGCGGCTCTCTTTGCACTTTCAGGCTACGGAGATAGAGCAGCGTCGCATGCAGGGCTGTATTCACTTCATGACTTTGAAGAAACTGAACCGGCTGGCTCATATGCGTCTTAAGAAGGGCCGAGATCAGACCCATGAGGTAGGGTACCTGTCTCGCAATTTGAAATGTATGTTTTAATGTTAATATGGCAGCATCTCATCCTTGGTGATAAACAGTGGGGCTCAGTTAATGACCTTCTGGGTCATAATTTTTACTTTTTCCTACTTGGCCAATTCCAGACAGGTTTCTTCATTTGTGTCTGTTGTTTAGTATTTTACATACATCTTCTGAGTTAGTGCTTGGCTTAGTGCTGCAAGCTCCTCAAAGCTTACTAAACCATCAGATCAGTTACTGTGTACTTTTTAAAGGCGTTTTCACACCTAGTTTGTTTGGTGCGTTTTTTCATTTTCTAACTGTGCAACAATGTACAATTAAATGAAACTTGCCTGCCAAGTTTGCTGCTATAAAACTGAAGTACAAGTTCTCAGTAGAGCTCTTTTGCACACTTGCCCGTTTGAATCCTGCCATTTGCGTGCCATGTGTAGTGGTGCGTGATTTTCATGTGTTTTTCTGTAATAGTGTTTTGCTCATAGAGCTGTGTTAAATCATTATGGGGAACCTGCCGGTGCTCAAGCACACCTGTTGTCGACCCTCAGGGATATTTTTTTCCTGGGTAGTGGGAATGCTTCTGCCCATTGAAAGAAGTCCACGATACACCCGCATGATGTTTATTGATTTTATATAGTTCGCTTGAAATTTTGCCCTGCCCCAAGCTAATTGGATAGTTAAAGTAACCAATCATCCCTCGATTTGGAGCAAATCAAACGGATTATGGGTGTGAAAACGCCTTTTCAGTCTAGCAGTCCATTTTCTCTTTAGTTGATTGCCCTTTGCCTCTACAGTCTCTGTTTTGTTAATCCAGACATCTCTCCTCCCGTAGGCAAAGCAACGAGTGGATGCTCTGCACCTCCAGCTCCAGAATCTCCTCTATGAAGTTTTACATTTGCAAAAAGAGATCAACAAGTGTTTGGAGTTCAAGTAAGAAACAGATCTGTTTGCAAGGGAGTATGGGACCTTTATGTCAGTTTAAAATGAAAAATCAGTACCATAATTTAGTTGGTGTATTCCTCATAACTCTCTAGTTTTTAACTCCATTCCCAGTATTGAATTTTTTTTTCTTTGTCAAATTCTATTAACTCTTGGTAACTGTGTAGGTCAAAACATGAAGAGATTGACCTGGTATCCTTGGAAGAATTCAACAGGGAGGCTCCACCAGAAATCTCGAGGCCTGAAATCACCAAAGCAGACCCTCATCAGCTCACTCTGTCTCGTCTGGACTGGGAGCTTGAGCAAAGGAAGAGGTATGATGATCTCAGTCCTGTTACAGGAGAGTGCACGTCATTGAACTGGATGATCATCGATCCGTGAAGCTGAATAGTTTGTCAAAGAGAATAACGGAACTGCGGTATTTTACTTATCATCCTCGTTCCACATAAGCTCTGCTGAGTGTTCTTACCTTCAGTTAACAATCATGCAGTCATTGATTGTTTGTGCAGAATAGAGAGTTCTGTACTTTTTTTTTTTTTTTAGTCTGTTTTAAACATGAAAATCTTAATATCTTTGCTGCAGGGACACAAATGCGCTCGAATGTGGCACATGAAAATGGAACATTAAACATTTTAGATGGCGCCTAATCTTGCTAGAATTCCTTGCTTGATAGAGCAGAGCATATCACACATCCGTGGGCTTAATTCATGTGACCGAAAATGGTTGGCCATTTTATACAGTAAATCCCATTTTTTTTCTCATTGCTGTTTGATTGGCAATGTTATCGACAAAAAAAAAAAAAGAACATTTTAACGGTTGCTTGGGTGGCTTCTGTAAGCATTGTAAGAAGAGGAGATTTGTGTGCGATAGCAGAGTCAACAAATGGAATCTGGTGTCAGGCAGGCAGATTTAATTAATGGAGAGAAATGAAAAATAAGCACTACAGCGCACATTTTTTTTTCCTTCAATGTACATCATCAAAGTGAAATAGATACAAGTGTTTAAACACACCTTGACGTTGATGCAATTCATATGGCCATTTTCTGTAAACGTGTAACAGTCTATGAAATGTTAAGCCATTCGGCTGCTAAATAGGAAAGGTCTAACCGCACCTCGTATCCAACAATGTCACGTTTGACCAGGGCTGTGAAGTCGGTAGATAAATCCTTCGACTCCAAATCCTTAGTTTCCTGTACCTCTGACTCCAACTCGTCTGTATTTAATATGCTAATGTATTTTCCATGTTGATTGAAGGAGGGCAACATACACGTTGTCATTTAACCACAGAACTACTGGTTAGGAAGCTGACTCTCTACTGTATTGGCCGGTTTAAACCCCTGAACACACATCAGGCCATAGCACACACCTCCAGCTACATTATTACACTTGTTTACACTCACATTAACATGTTAAACACATTATATCTGAAATAAAAGGAAAACACTTGTTGTAATGTACCATAATCCAGATTACAACATGGGAAAGTCAGGTTGTATAATCGCTCATCTGAACTTCATACTAGTAATAACACAACTATGCACTGGGCTTTATTCTTACATCAGAGAAGTACTTAATTAGGACCATTGTTTGTGAAATTGGACTTTGAACTTGCTGTATTTTTTTTTCATTACAATTTAAATGTATTAAGAGTCAGAGTCGGTACATTTTTCCCCGACTCCAGGTACCCAAAATTGTCTCCGAATCCACAGCCCTGCTCTTGACATACGCATCAGTGTCGCTCCCCCTATGCCCACCATCATTCCTCGTGGCATGCCCATTTGTCTTAATAATCAGAAGACCAATTCATGGAGGTCAGCTTAACCAGAAAGCTAGAAAGATCAACATGATGGGTCAAAAATTGTAAATAAAGACAAAGGTGAGTGTGTTGCACTTGGTTAACCTTCCAAGTCTGGACATGATCAAGTGTATTCCATTTTTTATGTCTAAAACCCCACAATCAAACCATCACCTACTTCCCTCAGTATGACAGTAGTTGGGTTTCTATGGGATTAGCACCTCCTCTGTGTTAGGTTATAATGTTGGTAATGTACACCATCTGTTGGAATGAAAAATACAAACACCTTGGAATAATGGCCATGTGAAGCCTTGAATGAGCAAGTCACATGTGACACCATAAGCTGAATTTGTTAAAATTAGTTGGGCACTTCTGCACTTAATAGTCTGATTTATCATACTGTGGGCCAGCTAGTTCAGTATAAAAATGGTAAATGGGTGTCCTCCACCTAGTGCTAACCAAAGTGAACTGTTCTGCTAGAATTTTTTTTTTTCCTGTAAAATTGTAGGTTGTTTTTAAATGGGTACTGTGGGATGGAAAATTATATATATTTTATGTTTAATGTTAATATTTAATAATATATATATTTTTATATAAGAAAGAGCCTAACACTGCAACAGTAAATTCACATAGTCTCTGCGCCAGCTTCTTGAATATTGATGTTTCAGTCTCTTTCATTCTTTGTACAAAAAATTCTTACAGGCTGGCAGAGAAGTACAAGGAGTCATTGACCACCAAAGAGAAGATCCTAAAGGGCATTCAGATTAAGAAGGAATATCTGAGCAGTTTACAGCCACAACTTCAAAATATCATGCAGGTAGAGCTGACCTGAGGTTCAATGAAACCATTTCTTGAGCCTGTTTCAAAATTTTTTTTAGTTCACGCTTAGCCCAAAATGTGTGTTTTCTGTTTAGAGGAAGGCAAAATACTTGAACTTTTTCCTTTTGTAGTTGAAGGCTGTTGTTATTCCGTTCTTACTCCTCTGTCTTTTTCTTAAGACTTCACTGCCAGTCCAGGAGTACCTGTCTATGCCATTTGAACAAGCGCAGAAGCAAAATGAAGTGGCCCGCCGTCTGCCTCCTCCTCTCTATGTTCTCTTTGTGCAGGTCAATGCCTATCGGCAGGCGTGCGGTGAGTCTGGAGTGTCTCGTTTATGTGTAATCTTATATATAAACGTCTACGCATGGAAGTGTGTGTGTCTGTCCGACCCGGAAGTGAGAGGTGGAGTCGGGGTAAGGTCTCCACCTCCGAGGAAACAGAAAACCCGCTTAGCTGTTAATAACACAAGCGGGGTCGGTACATCGGCAAAAGGAAACATCCGACGAAAGACAAAGTCACTTAGCCGCTAACATCGGCAACACGCTATCTCTTTTACTTTTCCTCCCGCTGCTAATACACAAGCGATGCGAGCACATCAGCAAAACGAATCCTCCTAGGAGAGAGATGCCCACAGTAATTTCTTTTAATTACCTGATAGCTTTACATTTCAATTTTTTTTTTTTTTTGGATGATGATTTCAGTAGTTTCCAGGACCCCTAGCTAGTTGTTTTATATTATTGTAGATTTTGGTATTTGTTAAACTGTTTAAAATGATCGGAGTCTTTGCCATTTTGTCAAAATAGATTAACTGATCAAAATGAGGTGTGTTAGTGACTGGACTTGAGACAAAACAGAGTGGTAGTAGGTTCAATTACAGAAATCCATTACACAAAAATGAGTGATCCGTGCCTAATACGATATGCTGCAGTAGTATGAGACATGGAAAGATATGTTAACAGACTGCTCAGTTTACAGTCTTAAAGAAGTCCATAATGGTTTTTCTGCAAAAGATATATATATTTATCAGTTTTGTTGTCTTTTTACCAGTGCATCCTTTTTCCTTACTTATTTACTGGTTGGCATTTCTAACTTTAATAAAGCAATCCTTACATCGCCAGGTGTAAGAATGACCCAGAAAAACACACTCTACATCTTTGTGTTTTTAAGAAAAAGAAAACGTAAACGAAATATCCAGCCATCCACGTGTTCATTTTTTGATCCTCAGTTTAAGATGAGAAGGGCTTGGGGATTGGGTGAGCTAAGCAGATGACTTTGTTTGGTACGCCTGTATGGCGCAGACTTAGGGCTTTTTTATACTTAACGCTCAGAACGCGTACATGCACGCGTCGTAGCTGCCTCACGTTCCCAGTGTTCATTTGATGCGTCCTCTGAAATTAATGTTACGTGTGGGCAAGTTGCAGTACCGGCAAAAAGTCAGGTGGCGCAGTGGAATGTGACGTCACAGTCTCTGTTTACCATCTACATGTGACAGAAAGCTGCTTTGAGGATCCTAGTCGGATCGATGTGTGCGCTTTGATGTTTGATGAATGGTTTGATATGGTGAAACAAAATGCAGACATACAAATGCATTCGTGGTGCTTCCTCCTGACCTGACAGCAGCGTCAAACATCAATAGATCACCACACAGAACACATTACATGTATGATATTCCAACACTCTACACATTTAGAATCCTTAGATTTATGTTTGATATCACTTTCGTGATGAAATGCATTCAAGTATATGTTACAATTTACACATAAATCATTAATTTCATTTAAATAATAAATACTGTTAATAAATACGCAAATGGGGATGACACTGTGGCGGAGCATTAGCACTGCTGTCTCGCAGGGAGTCACGTTGCTGGTATTCCTTGCCTGGAGTTCTCATGTTTTCCTGCTGGATTTCCACAGTGGGCTCCGGTTTCATTCCAAAGATATGCAGATTTGGTTGACACTAAAATGACGCTAGTGCGTATGTGTGTGCTTGTATTCACCTTGCGATGAGCTGATTCCCTGTCTAGGGATTGTTTCTGCCTCATGCCCAATGCTTGCTGGAATGGACACATCCCTAGATTGATGGATTTAATCAATAAACATAATTTTCAGAGATATTGCGGTAAGGTGTCATTGGAATTTAATGGGTGTTCCAGGCAATTCACAACACAGCGAAGCCGAACCTGTTCTCACCGTGATAATATCTCGCACTGCCATGTGTGGATTCCTCCAGATTTACATAAAGTACACTCGCAAGTATGAACAGTACAACTCTTGCATAGCAGGAGCATGCGTTGCATTACGTCGCATGAAGAATAAACCTGGCCTTAGTCACTCTTGTTAACCAGCATTGGCTTTAAGCTTCATCTTTCAGATGTGACCGTAAACCGCGGCACACAAAACTAAAAAAACCGAGGGAACGTGCAGACTCCTCACTGACCTGACCTCCAACCACGAGCTAAATCCAGATTCCCATAAATAAGAGACAACTGTGATGAGGATATAATATTAATTGGTACTGTGTAAAGGTTTATATTTAAAGTTGCTAATTTCAGTCTCAATGGAACTCTTCTTATTTCATCCTTTGCATTTTTTGTTAACTGTCAAAGCTGATTGGCCATTTCACACTGGTCAAAAAAATACTGATTTTCAGGGACAAAAAAACAGAACCAGCATTGAGAAAGGTTTGTTCTGTCTGACTAGGTGACCTTGCGCCATCTTTAAGTGATCAAAACATGACCCAAAAACACTGGTCACCCAGAAGGCAACAGTTGAGAAGCTTTGTTCTAAATATTGCCAGGAGGACTAGTGATTGTCCTTTTTAAATGTTGCTGTGAAGGCTTGCTAATGAATCTCCATACCAATACAGTTTACAACCTTATGCTAGTCGGGGTATATATACTCTTTATTTTAATATTGTTCTTTATCAGTATGCTGCTACTGGAGTATGTGAATTTCCCCTTGGGATTAATAAAGTATCTATCTATCTCTATCTATCAATCATATGGTGCCTTTCACATCTATCTGTCTGTCTGGGTATAGAGGAGAATACGGCCTTTCAGTGGTTTTCATCTTGTATGAGCTGTTAAATCCAAGACCTTTTGATTCTCCTTTTTCTGTGCTGTTGATCACATCTCTCATAACCATGCAAGAAGACTGTATTATACTATTTTTAGGTATTTTTAATATCTGTCTATTTTTCTTTAGATAAGAATTTATCTATATCTATCATCGGGGATGTGGAAGAAGCAAAAGCCCTCTCCAAGCCCCCAGAGGATTCTCAAGGTTAGCTACAAATTTTTAAGTTCTAATAGAGGAGCCTGTTGTTAGGTGTTCATACTTTGCTTTGTTTTTATTATTACACAAAACCAGTGTGTTAGCATACCGTGTTACTTCTTGTTCCCCCAAATGTTTGTTACAGACAAAGCCATAAGTAAAAATAGGATGAGAGAAACAAGACAAAAGAGAGAAATCTGGCACCACTAGCTGTGTTAGCCGACAAAGACAGGTTGAAGTCTAAGTAATCGGCATTAATGTTCGCAGCGCGCTATGCAATGCGTATATGTGTCTCTGTTATATGTCGTTTGTTATGCAGCATCACTTTTAATGACAGAGACGTGGTAACCGCACAAACAGAGACACTTGTCCTTTTGTTAAGGTGAAATGTGCCATGTAAATGGTGTAGAGATAAATAATGTTTTTTCCTTTATTAGGAATATCAGTCATCTGATCCCAGTTCCTCCGCTTAGTGTTTTGTATGAGTTGTTAGGTCCAATACCTTTTGATTTTCTTTTTCTTGTGCTGTTGCTCACATAATAATACTTAAAGTGTGTCCTCATTTTAAGAATAAAAACTGCTACTGAAACTGCTCATCTGACCTTTTGGTAAAGTGCAAAAACGAGAACACTTCAGGTTTAAATCCTTCTTAAGCAATGGCACAGACTTTATGCTTAGTGATCAGATGAATAGAGTGATAGTGACAATATAAATTTATAAATGTAAACCTGAATGAATGTTTATTTTGAAAGGAAGGAAGCAGTGCTGAGGTGGAGCAGCTTCTGCATTTAACGATTGGCTTTATTCTGTGATTTGTAAATTTACAGTGGCTTGCAAAAGTATTCGGCCCCCTTGAACTTTTCCACATTTTGTCACATTACGGCCACAAACATGAATCAATTTTATTGGAATTCCACGTGAAAGACCAATACAAAGTGGTGTACACTTGAGAAGTGGAATGAAAATCATACATGATTCCAAACATTTTTTACAAATAAATAACTGTAAAGTGCGGTGTGCGTAATTATTCAGCCCCCTTTGGTCTGAGTGCAGTCAGTTGCCCATAGACATTGCCTGATGAGTGCTAATGACTAAATAGAGTGCATCTGTGTGTAATCTAATGTCAGCACAAATACAGCTGCTCTGTGACGGCCTCAGAGGTTGTCTAAGAGAATATTGGGAGCAACAACACCATGAAGTCCAAAGAACACACCAGACAGGTCAGGGATAAAGTTATTGAGAAATTTAAAGCAGGCTTAGGCTACAAAAAGATTTCCAAAGCCTTGAACATCCCATGGAGTACTGTTCAAGCGATCATTGAGAAATGGAAGGAGTATGGCACAACTGTAAACCTACCAAGACAAGGCCGTCCACCTAAACTCACAGGCCGAACAAAGAGAGCGCTGATCAGAAATGCAGCCAAGAGGCCCATTTGTGACTCTGGATGAGCTGCAGAGATCTACAGCTCAGGTGGGGGAATCTGTCCATAGGACAACTATTAGTCGTGCACTGCACAAAGTTGGCCTTTATGGAAGAATGGCAAGAAGAAAGCCATTGTTAACAGAAAACCATAAGAAGTCCCATTTGCAGTTTGCCACAAGCCATGTGGGGGACACAGCAAACATGTGGAAGAAGGTGCTCTGGTCAGATGAGACCAAAATGGAACTTTTTGGCCAAAATGCAAAACGCTATGTGTGGCGGAAAACTAACACTGCACATCACTCTGAACACACCATCCCCACTGTCAAATATGGTGGTGGCAGCATCATGCTCTGGGGGTGCTTCTCTTCAGCAGGGACAGGGAAGCTGGTCAGAGTTGATGGGAAGATGGATGGAGCCAAATACAGGGCAATCTTGGAAGAAAACCTCTTGGAGTCTGCAAAAGACTTGAGACTGGGGCGGAGGTTCACCTTCCAGCAGGACAACGACCCTAAACATAAAGCCAGGGCAACAATGGAATGGTTTAAAACAAAACATATCCATGTGTTAGAATGGCCCAGTCAAAGTCCAGATCTAAATCCAATCGAGAATCTGTGGCAAGATCTGAAAACTGCTGTTCACAAACGCTGTCCATCTAATCTGACTGAGCTGGAGCTGTTTTGCAAAGAAGAATGGGCAAGGATTTCAGTCTCTAGATGTGCAAAGCTGGTAGAGACATACCCTAAAAGACTGGCAGCTGTAATTGCAGCAAAAGGTGGTTCTACAAAGTATTGACTCAGGGGGCTGAATAATTACGCACACCCCACTTTTCACTTATTTGTACAAAATGTTTGGAATCATGTATGATTTTCGTTCCACTTCTCACGTGTACACCACTTTGTATTGGTCTTTCACGTGGAATTCCAATACAATTGATTCATGTTTGTGGCTGTAATGTGACAAAATGTGGAAAAGTTCAAGGGGGCCGAATACTTTTGCAAGCCACTGTAAAAAAATAGAGAAACTGTAAGGGGCGTGCAGCCAAGTCTGAGCATATATGGGCTGGATGGTTGGATTCTTCAGACTTTGTGCCATTAGAAATGCTAGGATTTTGACTTTATGGGAAGAATTATCCCATGTTTCTTTCAGTCCTTAAGCTGTTCCAATTTTGTATTAACCGGTGATGGGAATCCCATATGTATATTTTGCATGTTAATGAAAGCACACACTCGGGCTGACTATGATCATTATGAAGCTGACAGCCAGGGGAGACCCAGCACTTCAAATGACTCTTGTAAAGAACAAACTGTGTAGATATTTCCTTGGAAATTTTTCTTATGTTTCAATACATGGAAGTTAGAGACTTCCTATTAGATTACAGAGGTCTGTGTAAAGCTTAGTTGAGTTCCTGTATGGAGAGATCTAATACTTTGAATGTGTGGGATGAGGGAAATGAAAATTTTAAATATAAATCTTTTTTTTTCTTTTCACTTTTAGAATTTTTGATATTTCGAGTTTGCATCTAGAGATGGAAAGACGCGTCTTCCTTGTTAAAGCAGACTTGCAGACCACCGTATACATTATAATTGTGAAGTTGATTATCTCTCCTTTTTTGGTATTCTTATTACAATGCACACTGTGGCCCCAAAACTGTAATTTTGTTTGGTGTTTTGCAAAAATTACACCTTGATCTTTTTATACTAGTTACAGAGCTGTAGTGAATGAAGCTGCCAACTTGCAGCATTTCAGCCCTGTTAAATATCTAAATTGGAATGCCGCCTTTTTGAAATCTGAGTGTGTTTTTATGGAGATTTCCTCTAAGGAGCCTGGTTTGTTTCCACACGCCCAAAGTAAGCTGCTGTATTTCTACACATGCACCTCGGTTGTGGACTGATGTGCATTTTATTGTTGTTTCCTGCCTTGTACACAGTGCTGCTGGGAGATGCTCCATCTGCCTGTGTACCAGATAAAGTAGGCTGAAATATAAAGAGGAAAGACCATGAGCTTTATGTTGACTGCATTGCCATGTTGCAGACATGATTTAATATTTGATATCTCGACATGGCCTGAATGATCAGTTACTTTTTTCACATGGTGGCACAGATGCCTCATGCTTTTAAATATGAAAATTAAAATGTATTTTAGCTTTTTTGTTCACTATGGATATAGCAGCGTTATTTAAAGCCACCAGTTTGTAATTTCTTTCCAACTGACAGCACCTTCACACATGTGACTGTGCACTCTGCCAGCAGCAGGGGACCTGAAGTCTAATTACTGCATGTTATGGTAGCATAAATATTAAGATGGCATAGACTCAAAGAAGCTAGCATTTTACTAGCAACTTGATTTTTTTTTTAGAGGACATGTGCTCAGAATTGTCTCCTTCATCATGGCATTTTAAAAATAAGCCAAACCTTCAGTGCTTTATTTCTTTTTTTCCCCTTGTGCATTATGGGAACATTTTGATATCAGCAGGGGTTGCAATTTTACAGGCAAGCAGGTGCTCCTGTTCAAAACAAAGTCGCTCGTGTTAAAAACACTGACATCAAAACCCGTCATGAATGTCGCTGGATACCAATTTTAACTTTAGGGCAGTGACAGTGGTGATTCATTTTTAAAACATCTTCAAAAGTCTTGAGTTGTAGCAGAATGGGTTGCATCGATATTTCTGCATTTGAATTTGGAGGAGTGTAAAGTATCTACAAGTCCATTGTTCGTTAAACTATGTGCCGGGTCGCATGTGGTCTGATTTTTTGGGTCGTGCAGAGTCGAGATTCACAGCAGTACTTAATGGGGGAAAAGGGCTGCGTACAGTTTGTGGAATTTCTTGCCGATGGGTCGCCACAAACGGCATGACCTGCCTCAGCGTTTCTTAAAGGGGCCCAAGGGATGATGGTCAATGGCGATTCTCCATGGGCACCAGACCAATCAACCCCAAGAAGGTGGAAATTTCCCAAAGGGGGACCCACCCAAGTGATGACAGGTGTTAGCATTTCTGAGTCTGGAACACACAAAAAAGACAAAACTGGCTTCCAAGTGAGTTTTCATTGTGAGTTACAGTTCTGAGTTTCCTTGAATTCAGGTGTATAAAGGTAAATTTATTCTGATGGGTCTTTTTTTCCTATTAGGATATTCCAGTAATTAATTTATGTAAACATCAGGTCTGATGGTTTTGATTTGTTGACCCTGCCTTTAAAGTAATTTTATATAGTACTTTTATATTTTTGCACGTTAGTGTTCTGTAAACATTTACAAATCTTTCACATTGTGTAGAGTGAGACCATCAGCTAAATCCTAATAATAAGTGGAATCGAAAGGCTGATTCATACTTGCGTGTCACGCCTGTGTGGGGTCCACAACATAGGTGTGGTGCAGCCTGACGCACGTCTCCTCAGTAGTGTGACTATACATTACATTGACTCGGAGTGGCTAGTTGGGTAAGTGAGTATTTCTTGAAACTCATGTCCGTTTGTCTTCTGCTTTTCAGAAGTGAACATGGAGCAAATTGAGGAAAGAATGTGTAAGAAAATATGCACATTTGTGTGATACCCCGTGACAGCACTAAAAAAGGAATCACAGTTGTTGGTGTAAAATATCAGCCATTCACCATGCAGAGGTATAAACTGCTTTTGTAGGGTGTGTGCATAGCTACTGCATAAGCTCAGCACAGGGTACAAATCAGCCTTAAGTGACCTGCAGTGATTGCCAGAAAGATTGTGGATCAGAATCTGTTCCAGTGGGCACGTAGGCTCACTGAATAGGCAATCAAGCCCTTCTACTTAACACAATATGGAGTAGGAGAGACGAAGAAATCTTCTAAAGGACTTTTTTTTAATATTAAACCCATTTTTTTTCCTCCCTCTTTAAGATGATGAAAGTGATTCTGATGTGGAAGAGGAGCAGAATACCGTAAGTGTCAAAACAAAATACAGTATGTTGTTCCAAATGGTGTGTGTGTCCTGGAGAAGGCGGCAATAAGCATGTGTGGTGGTCAGTTTGGAATTAATAACTGATTTTTGACTTGAAGCTGGAAGATGAAATATGCCTGACATATTTTGCAAAACTGATGCTTGTATTTGACAACAGAAACGGAGGAGACCAACTTTGGGAGTCCAGCTGGATGACAAACGGAAGGAAATGCTGAAATGCCATCCATTGTCTGTGGGTGTCAACCTAAAATGCAAAGGTGGGTCAACAGACTGTTGGCGTCTGTAAATAAAGTATAAGACGCCAGGGTTCGCTGTTGCTTCTTACCCCAATAGCAGATGCTCAGGGCACAGAGTAAAAGCACTCAGAAGTATTTTAATGCTGCTTCTTTTTAAACAGTGCCTCCAAAGCACCCCATCCACAATAAACAGGCAATAAAACCACAACTTACAAGAATTATAAATACAATTCTCTTCTCCACTCCTCCCAGTAAGCTCTGTCATACACCTCCCGACGCTGGGTTCACAGCAGTCCTTTATATAGTCCTTAACCCGGAAGTGCTTCTGTCCTTCCGTCCACGTGACTTGCTAGCACTTCTGGGTCAGATGGAGAACTTGCTTTTTTTTTTCTTCAGCCCGGAAGTACTTTGGAGCTTCAATACTCGTGACTTGGGAGTACTTCTAGGATATGGATGAGGCGTGACTTCACTAGTCCTCTTGCAGTGTCACCTGGCGACACCCACGGCACCCAGCAGGGCTGCTTTGTCAGACTCCATGTCCCATAGTGCCCTGTGGGAATCCGGGGCACTGCTGCCATCTAGTGCTTTGAGGGGGGGCAGTGTCCACAAGTAGCTGCCTTCCCCCATCCTTTTATTCTTTGGGCATCCCGGCTGGATTGAGCTGCCTGCCGTCCATCACATAAGTCACAGACGTGCAAATTGAAAAGGAGCCAAAACCAGGATAAAACAAAAATTGCATCTTCATGCTCTCATTGGCATCTTTTTATGGTCATAAGATTGCTCCAGCATCTTTATCTACACAAGTAGAGATTTTATGCTTTAGCTGCTAACATTATTTCTCTCAATGTAATGCTTCACAACAGTTCTGTTCTAATTAGACTAGGTGGATGAATGATTTAAGGGGATGTATTTAAATAACTATATGTCCATTTCACAGATGGAAGTGTGCTGAACCTCTGTTTCTATTACCTAATGAGCCTTGACATCCTAACGGTGAAAGCCAAAGTGACGACAGAGACTGAGCTCTCTGCCGCTATCAGCGCTAGGTGAGTGGAAGAGCAGACATTTTTTTTTTTTTTTTTTTTTTTTTTGGTCATCATTTTGTTACAGCTTCCATATTCAACAGCCAGGAACTGATTTCCCTCTGAAACCATAACACTCTCAAACACACGGATTGGGTTTTTCCATCTTAGTTTTTTGGGACAGACTGTACTGGACAAGGTACCAAACAATTCTTCATTACCGGGTCCACACATGAGCACGCCTACAGTAACACAAGTCCACCACAGAATCACCGTTCAACCTAAAATGGACAATTTCGGAACTGTTGGAAGAAATCAAGAATACCTTGGAGTTGGCACCACTGATGCTCAAGAAGAATATCCAGGTGTCACTCAAACAGTTTTGAAATTGAGATTCTGGACCAATGCAAGAGAAGCTTAATAGTTAAGACTTAGAATACTCATACATGCAGTTAAGTAGGCTTTGAAAAATGTTAACCACGGATTCAGAAAGTTTTCAGGCCCCTTCGCTTTTTTCACATTGTGCCATGTGGCACCCTTGTGCCAAAATCACTTAAGATCAGTAAGAAGGGGTCTGAATACTTTGTGAATTCTCTGCAGTTTTCAAAAGTGACAAGGACCTTGTTTGACAGTGAAGTACCTTTCTTCTAAAAATGTCTGTGGCATTGTTGCCTCAGATTTTGTTACCAAGGGACAATGTTGTGTCTGAAAATGAAAACTTGTGTTTTTAATGGAAGTTTTAAAGAGTATTATATACAGTGCTGTTCAAATTGAAAAGAGCAGATTTCAAAAGTCTATTTCAAACAAACTATGAGATAGAAACACATTCCGCACATCACTGGATAGAGAAAAGCTCAAAGTTTAAAAGCCCACCTAAAAGTACCAGTGAATGCCACTAAGAGCTGTTTCTCATTTATAGTATAGTAGCATTTCCACTTGGAGGTCCGGCGTTACTTGAACGACACCATTCCAGGACAGTGGATTGGAAGAGGTGGACAACAAGATCTTGCTCATCGTCCATGGCCTCCAGACCTTACTCCCTGCAGTTTTTATCAATGGGGGTACATTGAAGAAAGAGTGTTTGTTCCATCTGCACCTGCTAATGTTCAAGATTTATGACATTGAATTGAGGAAGCTGTGAATTCAGTAACTAGGGACCAGTTGTCTCGTGTGTGGCAACAAATGGTCTACCGTTTTGATGTTTGTCGTGCTACACATGGTGCTCTTGTTAAGTGCATGCAACCTCAAGGACCATAGGAGCAAACTTTGAACTTTCCTCTATCCAGTGATGTGCAGAATGTGTCGTATACAGTTTGATTGAAATACATTTTTGAAATCTGCTCTTTCATTTTGAATAGCCCTGTAGAATTGCTGATGTTAAACCAGACAACTCTATTCATTTAGGCTATTGGCCTATCCGCAAACAATAGTCTATACATTTGACGTTCTTGTTTGGGCGGAGGCAGCTCCTTCACTTAAGTGAAGGGGGTGTTGTGGTCATTTATTTATTGAGTGAGTTATTCGGTAGTATCATGTTCTCCACTTATTAACACTTTGATTGACAAATGGACGCCTATTTATTTTTAGGGAGCTACTCAGTCCCGAGTCCCTGCTGAATTGTTTATATACAGGAGATCGAGGTATGGAGACCCCAAACCCTGCCAACCGCTATCAGTTTGATAAAGTTGGGTGAGTAAGTCAACCTTCCATGTTTAATCCCGAGTACCTGTGGACAAATAATTAAGTCAGAAAAGGAAACGGGTATGGAAGAAAGTTTGTTAAATGTAAAATGTTCTGTGTGTCTTGCCCTCTGGAGGATATGCTGTGTTTCAATTGACAGATGTCCCTTTCTTCATCAGAATTATGTACAGTTTGATTTTGTTCTTTTTGGTGTTATTTGAGCCTTCTACTTTTGTGAAATGAAGCAGTATTTAGCTGTGAGCATCCACTTAAGCATCAAAAACTACAAAGATAAAATGGAACAAACAGTTGGTTTGTCACTTGTGGATAAAAAAATCAGACATAGGGGTCACGTAGTTATTATGCAGTGTTTTAGTATGCTTTCCACATTAAAAGTATAGCATCTATTTTAGAAGTAGTATAAAAGGGTTAAATGTCAGAAACTTGTTCAAGCACATCAGGAAACCAGATAATGAACAAGTAGGTTCTGGGTAATGGTTCAACTAGTTGGCTGACTCTTATGTACCCAGTAAGACTTGACAGATGTTATGCACACAGGAACTCAAAAAGAATTGAAAAGTATTTTAAAGACCAAGAATGCAGAAGAAGTGATAATTTTATTTTGGAGTATATAAGCTGGTTAATGCTCTCTGCCAAAACACCTCCTGTCTTTTAGCTAATCAGATTAAGCATTAACTCAGCATTGTTATATAAATTCAATTATCTGCGGCTGTGATGGAGTGTATCCCTCTTCATCATAAGAAATAAAAGACACAATAGACAAGCTTCCTTCTGCCTGGTTCCTGACTTTCTTTTATATATTTCCCATTTATTTTTTTTCACACACTGTAAAGTCTTTAGCAGTTTGCCAGTTTCAAAGTGATGTCCCGTATCTTCACAAATTCTTGGTAGCAGAAGTTTATTTTTTAATTCTTGTTCAAAGAGTTTCATCCAGTCAGAAGGCCTCAATTTCTAAACATTCAGTGCTGATGTCTTGCTACAGTTTAGATCCACTTTTTTGGCCTATTAATATGGCTGCCTTGAATCTTTGGGTACTGCACAGTAAGCATTATGCTTCAGAAGGTAAGCTCGTTGAAACTTCAGCTAATATGGATAGAGAGCTTTTATTCTTGTAAATATGTTTTTATACAGTTTGGAAAATAAAAAAATAAAGACCAATACATTACTTATTACTTTATAGCACAGTTTCTTAACTATGGATAGTTACCCACTATTGAATTTTATGGGCAAGGGTCATGATTGACTGGATTGCCTCAACGACAGGGGGATAACACTGCTCTCGGTGCCAGGTAAGGTCCTTTCTAGGGTCATCATCAATAGGATCCGTGATCACGTGCTCACCTACCAGCAACCGGAACAGTCTGGTTTTACGTTTAAGAAGTCCACCATCGACCGCATCCTGGCACTGATGGTTCTCATGGAGCGCAAACGCGAATATCGGCAGAGTTTCTTTGCAGCCTTTGTCGATTTTTGTAAAGCGTTCGACTCAGTTGATCGAGTTGCCCTGTGGGACATCCTGAGGGTTCGCAGGATCCCCTTGAGGTTGCTGGATATCATGGCCGGCCTGTACACTGGTACTGTGAGTGCTGTGCAGAGTGGAGGCAGGACTGCTGTATTTTTCCCAGTTGATTCTGGGGTTCATCAGTGGTGTGTTCTGCTCCTACTCTGTTCAGTCCTTGTATGGACTGGGTGTTGGGCAAGGTCATGGGGTCCAGCGGCTGTTGGTCATCTGTTTGTGAAGAAAGATTCATGGATCTTGACTTTGCTGACGATGCTGTGATCTTCACTGAGTCAATGGAGGCTCTGATCGGGGGTCTCGAGAGACTGAGTGAGGGGTCTGAGTGTCTGGGCTTGTGATAAAAACCAACAGCCAGGTCTTTAGTGACCTCTTGGGCACGACCATCATCAGTGTGTCTGTTTGAGGAGGGAGTGTCGACCTCGTCATTGAGAGGTTTACTTACATCGGCAGTGACATTCAGGTCTCTGGTGACTCTTCCTATGAAGTCAGTAGACGGATTGGGAGAGCATGAGGGGGTCATGAGGTCATAAAGGGGTATGTGGCACTCCTGATGTCTAAAGACTTGGATCTTCGTCCTCATGCATAGAGCCCTGGTGCTTCCTGTCTTGCTTATATAGTTGTGAGACATGGACGCTATCCAGTGACCTGAGATGAAGACTGGACTCCTTTGGTGCTGTGTCTCTCTGGAAGATCCTTGGGTCCCATTGGTTTGATTTTGTGTCGAATGAGCGGTTGCTCATGGAGTCCCAAATGAAGCACTTGACCTGCATTGTGAGGGAGCGTCAGTTACAGCACTATGGCCATGTGGCGCGTTTCCCAGAGGGTGATCCGGCTCGTAAGATCCTCATTGTTGGGGACCGGAGTGGTTGGAGGCAGATAGAGGATCATTTCCGGAGGGTGGGACTGAACTGCGTGTCTGCCTGGGGGGTTGCCAACCGGGATCCAGAGTTGTTTCATCGTGTAGTGGGTGCGGCAACACGCTGTACCAGTGGATGCTCCCCAACTTGACTTCACTTGTCGTGTATGGCTCGCAAACTGTTTTGCAATGGGCTGCTGGGGGGTCATTTTAAGTAATCCACAGCGCTCCTCTGTGACGCATGTTGTCGGCAACAATTCTTCTAGGCGGGGTACAAGGACACTCAGAAGGGCAGGATTGGGTCACAAAAACTAAAGTATTAGAAACTCTGCATTATGGGATGGGCTTTCATATTATTGCACCAGAAGTGTAGTACACCCTATCCTTATCTGTGAAAGGCTTTAAGGCAATCAGTTGTCTTGACGTTTCTACACGTTCCACAGTTGGATTATACAAGTGCAATTTGTGTTCTGCCAGACTTGTCATGAAAATCTCTGATATAAACAAATGGCATTTATTTTGCTAAGTGAATGTTCTGGTTTGAAGTGATGGTAAATTAAGAGGTGATTGTGCACAAATCCCACTAGGAGGGTATGCTTACAGTAGGGCTTGTTTGACAGGACAGTGCAGGGATGTGAAGGGTTAAGGAGACCAGCTCTGGAGTGCATTTTGGGTGGAAGAATGGAACATTTTATTATTGCGTCTTGATTTGTCCAAAGTGTTTTGCAAGAGTTAAAATGCATGTCATTTTTCTTTCAGGATTGTCACATTCAAAGACTACATCCGTGAGCTGGGACATCCATACATCTGGGTCCAGAATCTTGGTGGTCTCAGGTTTCCCACCGATAGTCCAGAGGTAACCTTTATTGTGTGCAGCTGTGATTACAAAATTAGTGATAATGTGTGTCGGCAGTTTACTTTGTTGTTTCAAATATCCAGAGACGCAGAATTAAATATAATGGGTAAAATGTGCTGTGGCGCGTGCATGGTCATGATTTATTGACGTCACCTGGAACCTAGCTCTTAATCCCCTAGCATACATTCAAACACTCCATACGTTTTTGTTTTTTTTTTGTTTTTTTATATTATTTTACATATCATGTCTTAATTTTTCTGAGTTTGAATACAACATCTGTAAATAGCTTTTTCAGCCCAAGGTAACTAACAGTTTTCACATATTTGGAATATGCAGCACTGATTTGACTGAAGATGTTGGTTAGTAGTAGACCTTATAACCCAGGGGTAAACCAGTATGGTCCTGGAGGTCCGCAGTGGCTGCAGGTTTTCGCTTTAACCAGTTTTTTTTTTTTTTTTTTAATTAGGAACCTGTTTATTTACTAATAAAGTAATATTTTGTTAGGTTTATTTTTTATTTAACTTGCTTGTTAAAATTCAGAACCCTTAATTGCCTATTTTAGTTTAAATAATTGCATTTGGTTTTTGATTGTTGCCTGTTTCTGTAAGCAGCCATCAGTCAATGACTTGGTGCAAATAAGAGAACCACCAGGTCTCCAGCTCACTCTATTCAGTGTTTCATGAAGTATCCGGGTTAAGAAAATGTTTTGAAATAAATGATAGAGAAGGGACAGACTGCAAAAGGGTAAAATTATCAGGAAGAAAAAGTGTTCAATTTTTGTTTTGAAAGAATGAAAGCACTAACAAGCCGTACCGTTCCGTTATCTGTTGGCCTGACTTCTAATTCTAAAATTAGCTGGAGCGAAAACCTGTAGCCACTGCAAACCTCTGGGACCGTAATTGAGTACCTCCAGTCTGCACATTTCTTTATTTAATGCAATTAGATAAACCTTCTTACATATTAGAGAGTATTATTTCCCTAATTCTGCAGTGTTAACAACAGCATCAGAGAAGAGTCATTCAGAGGCACATGGATGAATTTAAATGGCTTACCTTGTGCTTTATGTTAAAATGTCATAACCTCAAGTGCACCAACAGCTCGAGATTTTTTTTTTTTTTGTTTAATTTGAAGAAAACATTCCATACAATCAAGTCATACTTAACAAACCAGAATTCAGCACTCTGAATTATTAATGTACTTTTCTGGTGCAATAAGTACAACTTGCTCAGTGCTCAATTGTTTGTGAACAGCCTCTGGATTGGTTGATATGCAGCTTCAGAATTGTTGTTACATACTGACTACACATATACTAGAATGCTTGTTTTATTAATATCAGGTCATAACTAATAAGAATTTTGTCCTCGCCATGCACAAAAATGACATAATTTCAACCACTGATGATAAATTCCTCATCAATTTTTGCTTTGTCATTTTTTCTTCAATTAAGTAATAAAGTCAACATGTAGAATTCTTTGTCAGGGCAAATAAAAACATTCTTCAACCTCCATATATTGTAAATGAAAAACGTTACTCAAGCAAGGGGCTGCTTCTCAAGTGTACCTGAATAGTTGATAATCATGAAATGCTGCCACCTTGATGTAAAAGCAGAGCCTTTGGTCTGGTGCATTGAGTTTGTGATATTGCCATGTGACAGACAAAAAGACCACAGCATTGAGCCCAGAGAAGCAATTGTTGCTGTTCATTGGTCCGAGAAGAGTTAAAAGTAGTTTGCAAAATACCCTGTGGTAATTTGGGGGTCTTGTGACTGCTCCAGTGTTGGACACTGTGCAATATAAAATAAGTTATGGAGAATGCTATTAATTAGGATATACCTATAATACAGTATTCACTGTGCCTTTTAACAAAGGCTTGTACCCTAATTTTTTTGCTTATTGTTTTGTGTATATCCAGCAGGGGCAGCTAACTGGCAGCTCCCTGAGTGCCAGCCATATGGAGACGACAACAAAACTGCTCCAGAATCGTCTTCAATCCCGTTTGGCCTTGCAGAAGCAGTTTGCCTCTCTTGGTAAATACAACTTTGAGAACTTCTTCTTTTTTTTTATTATTTTACCCACACGTTGGGTACTGCTGGTTTGGTTTTGTGTGGAACAAGCGGTTGCTCACAGAGTCCCAAATGAGGCACATTACCAGCATTGTGAGGAAAGCGTCAGTTACGCCACTACAGCCATGAGGAGCGATTCCCTGAGGGTGATCCGTCTCGCAGGACCCTCATTGTTGAGGCCAAGGGGATGCCCACGTAACACCTGGCTGCAGCAGATCAGTGGTAATTTCTGGTGGGTCAGACCACATTTCTGTTTTCGGGCATTGCCAACCAGGATCCTGAGCTGTTTTGTCGTGTGGTAGGTGCGGCAACACGCTGTACCAGTGCATGCTCCCCTACCAGACCTGATACGATACCAATTTATTTTTGTATAGCCCAAAATCACACAAGAGGTGCCGCAATGGGCTTTAACAGGCCCTGCCTCTTGACAGCCCCCCAGCCTTGACTCCTCAAAGAGGACAAGGAAAAACTCCCAAGAAGAAACCTTGGGAAAGGCAGTTCAAAGAGAGACTCCTTTCCAGGTAGGTTGGGCGTGCAGTGGGTGTCAAAAGGAAGGGGGTCAATACAATACAATACACAGAACAGAACAAATCCTCAATACAGTATACAAATAAAAGTTTCAGAAGTACGTAGCAGAATTTAACAGTAGATGACATCATATAATAGGATTTGGATTTATTTAGAGTCCTGGAGACCTCATCCATCAAGCTGCCTCACCCATTTGGCCATTCCACGGCTGGAACAGTGCTGGGCCAGCCAATCCAATGAAAGGACTCCTCGTTCTCATGATTCCTGTAATCCTCCATCAGAGATGACTTTACCTTAGGCAGGCAAAACAACTTGGCAGGTGGGCCGTGGCACCAAGTGCCACATTTGAGTACCGAGAAGAGCAACAGAATAGGTGAGGGTTAGTATCGAATTATAACTATCATGTTACTTATGTTTTAGTGCTAAAGACTAACAACAGAGACGCAGTCTGTACAGTTGATCAGCAGCTCTAGTCAGGATATGCTGAACTGAAGCAGTGAGTCTTCAGCCGGGATTTAAAAGCTGAGACCAAAGGGGCATCTCTTATAGTAGCAGGCAGACCACCGAACAGTTTAGGGGCCCTGTAACTAAAAGCTCGACCTCCCACTGTTATTTTAGTAATCCTTGGAATCATAAGCAGAGCGGCATCTTGAGATCTTAATGTGCGCTCAGGTTTGTAAGTCATGATGAGTTCAGACAAGTAAGCTGGACCTCGGCCGTTTAATGCTTTATATGTTAAAAGGAGGATTTTGAAATCTGCCCTAAACTTAACCGGGAGCCAGTGTAAGGATTTAAGAACTGGAGTTATATGTTCGTATTTTCTTCTTGTTGTAATAATTTTTGCAGCAGCATTTTGGATTAACTGGAAGCTGAATAAAGAACAGTTTGAACATCCAGTGAACACTGCACTGATCTGTCCACTCACTCCAGCAATCTACTTTTAATGTAGGAATCTGTCACAGACCAGTCACAATATTGTTTTTTTCCCCCCACAGATTTTAGTCATTTATTGAAAACTAAAGTGAGTTAAATTTAAAAAAAGAAATGCAAACTATTAATGTCGCAAAAATGTAAGTGTTCTAATAATAGAACTAATTCTAATGTCCACTTATTTTGGAGACACAGAACGATATCTCCATTTTGGCCCTTTGTCACTAGTTCTCCCTCCCCTTCTCCTTCTCTCTCTTTTGTTGGACACTTTTTTTTTCTTAAATCAAAAAAGGAAAAAAAGAAGAAATAAGTATGAAACTAAAATTGATCTTCCCTAAGCTAACCCCACCTGTATTGCTGTAGACACGTACCCCAGACCGCTCTGTGGTTAACTGGCAGTGTTCAGTCGCAAACCCCACAGCATGTGGCTCAGAAGTGGTCTCTTGCAGTATGAGATAACAGGAGAGCTCTTTTAGTCAGAAACCTAGAGAATGACTTTGAGTGGTCAGCTTCCTGGTGTCATCACCTGAGCGCTCTCTCTCTGTCTGTGTTAGACCCCATCTTTTATGCCGAGATTCACAACTCCACTCTATCTGTCCACAGTGCACATCCCATCCTCATCGACAAGTGAGCTCCTGTGGACTTCCTCCAGGAAGCATCTCAGTTCGAAGATTTGCACAATTTGCAACTGCCAGCGGTCAGTTGCAAATACACAATGTCTGGCTCGGAAATGGTCTCCTTGCACTGTGAGTTAGTACGAGAATTCTTTTATTTAACTGCACAAGACCGCTTTTGAACTCTGTGAGCAGGGCACTACCTGATGATGTCAGCTGAGCTCTCTCTCATTCTCCAACTTTCATGCAAAGTGTCGCAACTTACCTATCTCTACCTGAGCCATGGGGGGGGTCACAATTTGCTCATGACAGCAAAAAGAAAAGGCATCATTAACAACAAACCAGCATTTAAACAACCGAGCAAGGGCAGTTCAACTTGGAACTGAATTGCTGGAGGCTGCATTAATCTGTGATGCAGATCATTGAAGGTGACTTTAATTACAGAAGGAGTACTGCTCATTGTCCACAGTGACTTAGTCCAGAGCCCTCCAGCTGAAGGCAGGAAGTAGTTGGCTTATATTGTCTTTTATTGGTTTTGTTTTTTCCTTTCAAGTCTGATATGTGGCAAAACTTAATGATGTTCATGTTACATTAACTTGTCTTTTTTAAGTCCATAACTGTTTAAGTCTGAACCTTTTGTTTTCTTTCTCAGAGCATGGCATCATACCAGTGTCTAGCGAAAGTCAGTGCTTGTTTCCTGCGAAGATAGTGTCCCGACTGGTTAAATGGACCACCCTCACCTATGAGGAGTACATGGTGAGTACACACTTTGCTTAGCTTTTACAAAACAATTTTAGTCCTTCGCATAAGAGACTTCACTGTGATGGAGGCGACAGAGTGCCGTTTACAGAAAACTGCATCACATGAGGCTTTTTTGTTTAGCATTCAAGAAAATAATTTGGAAAATTCCACAGAGACCCCTAGGAGTTTACAAAAGGATAATTCACCTGTCAGGTATGGGTGATGTACAACATGACAGAGAATTTGTTAAATTTGAACCTTCCCAGTAATGAGGCACCAAGGGAGTAAGAGCTTTAAATTTGAGTCGGAAGCTTTTTGCATTGGCAATAGCAGATAATGTAGAGAAGTGACATTTTGTGTATTTACATGTGCTTTAATAACCCGCTTATTCACAGAGTTCTACAATGCATATAAACCTTTATTCTGATTTGAGACATTGGGTTATTAGCCTATGAGAAACCTGATTAAGAAGCACAAATTTCTTACCAAATAACCCAATTATGTGGCCATGTAAACCCTTAACCCGGTTGCTATTAAAGATTTTGTAGTCTGCGCATGTCTGTTGCATTCTGTCCACCTGCACATATATTTTCTTCGTAAACGCTTGATTCTTTTTCCTGGGTAACATTATCTTGACTCACTATTTCAGAAATCTGTAAATTTATCTTGAGCGAACTATACTATGCTAAGCTCAGCAACACAGTCTCAAGTGCCAGTAGGGTTAGGGCTGAGAGATACTTGACGCTGCATGACTCGTATGTTTGCGGACGCTGCCACCCAGCAGGCAGTCTACTTTATGTCAATCTGGAGGATTCCACCAGGTGACAGTGTGAGAACTCATCACTGTGAGAAAATGTCCAGTTTCGCTGTGTTGTGAGTTGAGGAAAAAAGTTGTTGAAGATAAAATTCTTTACATTCTGATGCTGTTGCAAAGGTGCAGCACAGAAGATGGTATGTGAGACCTTTAAATGGATGGGGGGAATATGCAATGCTTATATTGCCTATCAGAGAAATGGATGAAGAAAAGCGCCATGAATACTTTCATATGTCAGGATTAAAGTTTAATGATTTGCTTCACTGCATCGAGCCAGTCCTCAGTCATTGTTGCATTGTAAAGATGATGATAATTTCTTTCCTGCTCTACCAGCTCTTCCTCATAAGCATTCAGCCATGTTGATAGTAATCAACAATGCTGACATCATGTACCAAGACTTGAGCACACTGGCCACCCATGTTTTTGCTGCTCACATGTCGCGTTAATTTCTGACTACGTGCTCAGAGTATGTGTCAAAAGAGAGCTGGGAATGCCATGATGCTTGTGCAGAAGTGTTCTGAGAGTCAAGTATATCCCGGCTGTAACACATTAAAAGTAACATGCATTAAGTAGACTGATTACTTTTGAAAGAATTTAGTAACCTAATGCACAACTTATTGAAATAAAAATGCCTGTGGTGGGTGGTGGTGATGTTATTCCAGCAGCATTGGGCGTAAAGTACGAAGTGCATGTATGCAGTTCTAAGACGGGTTCAGTCACACGGCCAAGCAGAAAAGAGTGTGCTGAATCCAATCAGATAACAGAAACCTTAAACGTGTCAATTTTAATAAACATCTTTGTAAAACACAAAATTATAATAGGCTTCATGCTTATTTTAAAGTTCACGATGGCCAATGATGACCTTTAACTCATTTTTGTGCTGTTTAATGACTTTGGAGCATTAATAACAAAGGAGAATTCCAGATTAGCGAAGTAAATATATATTATCAAGAAACCAGATTTTTGCCTTATCTAGGTTATTCATCTTAATCCTGTTATGTGTATACATTTAGGTGCGTTGATTCATCAGTGTTATGATTTAAGCAAAAATAGAGGAAATTAGGAAAGGAGCAAATACTTTTTCACAGCACTGTGGTTTGTTGTAAAAAAAAGAATTTTCTATTGCAGCTGAGATGTTACGCTGACAGTTAACTAATGGTGAGCTCTTGGTTACTTCTGCATTTTGTGATAGAAGGGTCTCCACCATTCATTGGTTCCCTGTGGTCAAGAGTGGTAGACCAACTTTACAACCTATAAATTGCTTTTCTGATAGTAGAATAAATATTACCTCTGTTTTCCTGTAGACTTATAGATAGATACTTTATTAATCCCTAGGGGAAATTCCCATACTCCAGCAGCAGCATACTGATAAAGAACAATATTGAATTAAAGAGTGATAACAATGCAGGTATAACAGACCTATGAGTTATATTTAAGAATACCTCTTTTTTTTTTGTTTTCAAGCTATTAAAGTTCTTTTCCATTTTTATTTCCCCAGGAATTGCCATACACCCGTCACGTGGTTGATGCTGGGTTGGTGCAACCGACTGATTTATACTTTATGGCATTTATTGAGCGTGGCACAGGTAGGTGAAATTGGGTACCTGTATTTATTTTTCCCCACTCATCTATTAAAATCTATGTAAAATGTTATAGGCGTTTATTTGAAAGTTAAGGCATTTCCATTATGAAACAGGTGTGTGCACAGAAGGTGCAATTGATTAGCCTGAAAAGGTGCCTACTTTTAAAGTGTTAGTTTGGGAGAGGATGCCACTGTAATAGCACTGGGAAATCGGGGCAGAGTCATAAACGTCCTGTGATGTGCCAGTGTGTTGACATCGGGGTGGCCTGGGGTTGGTACACCCTGGATGTGTGCTTCCTCAACACGAAGGGAGACCGACATGGGCACCAGCATGAAAAAGTGTTGTCCGAAGTGGAGTTGTGCAGCGTGCTGTCTTGACAGTAGAGAGGAAACTTCACTTCAATTGGGCCAACACATGTGGCTCTTTATTTACAACAAGCAGTTTTCCAGATGTTTTATTTTTGATTGTTTAGAGCTGCCACTAGAGTCTCTTCCTTTATTTGGAGGAGACGACTTGTGTAGTAAATGTTTCGAAGCTATATATGTACTTAATTGTCATTACAAGTGAAACTTGGACAATAAGGGCTTTTCTCCACAGTCTGTGGTGTCTCCTATTGTTTGTCATCTTCGTTCCTGTTCAGAAGTCCTCTCTTTATGATGCCATTTCTAAATTTGATATTCTTTGTCTTCCTAGCCAAGCTACAGGCTGCTATTTTCCTGAACCCTCGCTACTCTGATGTGCCACCTTTCTTTAGCCTGCTGCTGCACTGGAAAGGAGAACGCTTTGGCAGTACAGATGACAACCTTCGGGTAAGATCGACCAGCTCCTGTGCTGTTTTGCTATAAACTGTGCTCTCTCAGTGGTCCAAGTGGGCTTGACTTAACTAGACAACAACCCCAATATGTCTTGCTGTGCATGTCTTCAGTGACAATGTCCACCTTTTGACTCTTTGTTCTATAGGCAATGGAGGCTGAAGTGAATGTCTATCATCAGGAGTTACGGGGTCCACATCCAGGATATCAGCTTTTGACCAATCAACTTCAGAGATTGTGTCTTTGTTTGGATATCTTCCTGGAGACTGAAAGTCAGGATGAGAGCGTAGAAGGGCCTCGCGAGTTTCCTCGTGAGAAGATGTGTCTGCGTACCGTACGGTCAGTTTTGTTTTGTTTGATACCTCTGTGTTGCTTGAAACTGTATGCACTTGACAAAATCTCAAATACACTGTGGACGCTTGGGGCACTGTTGCCCCGTGAAACCCAACAGACTGACGTCCAAGACACACATATAAAAGCACCAAGAATTATTCTTTAATATTCTCTTCAATAAAGTGCACAAAGCACTGCACACTCCACAATTCTCCAATCAATAATAATAAAGAATAATCAATAATCACAATAAGCCCCCTCTCCACCCAGCAGCTCCGTCACTCTACCACCCAACTCTGGCTCCGCTTGCTGGGTCTCAATCAGTGTTCCTTCTCCGGGTCAAACACTACCTCCTCCTTCCTTAAGTAGCCCGGGTCGTAATGACAGTAGGAGTCCCCAGGTTCCTTGTGAGCTCCCCCTGGCGGCACCCAACAGGGCTGAAGAACCAGACTCCATGCCCTATGGTTCCCTGAGGGAATCTGGGGAACCATTTCCGTCCAGGGGCGCTGCCATCTAGCATCCCGGGGGATGTAGTGCCCTGAAAAGGCTGCTCTTTCTCCTCCTTTCTGTTGAGGGACGTCTCGGCCAGACTGAAACCCCGACTGTCCCTCACAATGCCAAGGAAGACCGGACTAACAGTCAAACTTATATTTAGTACATATTTTAAAAAATTGCTCAGCACAGAGGTACAGTAGATATTTTTTCTTAGAATGTGCTTGTGTTCTGTGATTATCTAGAATAAATGCCATTTCTGAGGTCTAAACGTTATTGTTAAAGGATATGTTTGGTATTTTTCATGTCAAAGTTATTTCTTCACAAACATGGTTTATATGCATTTCCCTCATGAACTTGCGTTTTAAAAGGTATTTTGCCTGGTCAGGTCCTTTACAATGGAAGGCATGGGGCCAGCCAAGGAGAAGCATGTTTTATCCCCAGTCAGACTGCACATTTATCTCCTGTATTCACCCAGGCTAGCTGACCAGTTGGTTACAACCAGATTGATGCAAAGCTGTAAATAACCTCAGCCCAGTACTTATCAACGGTTTTAACTGATCTAGTAAGTTGTCAGTGCCCCAGAGTATAGACTGGTTCATACAGCTTCCCTAAATTCTAAAATTAGACATTAATTTTCCTGACTTTTGAAACATTTTAAAATATGATATCATTCAACATTAATGGAATAATTTGAACGTGAGTGTCAGTAGCCTTTGCGCCCTAGGAACCAGCTACCCAAACTGTTCTAACATTTCAGTAATTATTTACTGCTCTGATGCCGATCTTTCTGGTCATAAAATAGGTCATTACGATAGCAATTGATGATAAGAATTCATAATCAATTTCAGAATTTCGGTATTTGAGGGTTCCACTAGAGGTCATCTTTCTCTTGCACGATTCGGGTCAGAAACTAATCGGCACATCAACATCTCAAAACAGGCTTAAGTTTCAAGTTTTGTATTTTTCAGTTGAGTTTCGATTTTGTTGTTTTTTTTTCGTCCAGCTGTTTTAGCTCTAGACCATCCTCAAAAACCAGACAGACAGACGCACACCTATCATCAAGATATCATTGTTTTCAGTATTTGGGGACCCAAGATGGTTCGAAAACCGGAACTTGAAATTTTTGATGAATCTATAGCTTTCTCTCCTTCCCCATATACGATAGGTTATGGTGGAGCAAGGCGCAAAGCAACAATCACTATTATTTACTTGTATGCTTTACGTTACATTATTGTTGCAGTTTGAATATTTGAACTGCTGGTGGTCAGTTTCAAACAAGCAACATTTGGTTTAGAAGCGAGCGCCTTCCATCAGCTGCACAGACCCCCATCTCTGGACACTAAGAATGGAGTGCATGCTGGTGACGGCACATTGTCTCTGTCCCTCTTTGTCAAACCCCACCTTTTCTACACGATGTCACCACTACCCTCCACACAATCCATAATGCATATCCCATCCTCGTCTCCAAGTAAATTGCAGCTTTGCTACTGCACTGGTGTGATGAAATAAGTTTGTATTTTATAACAGGTGCCCTTTTTTATGTATTTACTTATTTTTCAGTATGATAAAAGCTTGAAGGCTTGTGTTTCGTTATGTTTTATGCTGCTTAAGTAGTTAGAGAGTTTCTCAGGTGAGCGTGTTCTTGCTGTGTGCCTCCCGCCATTCATAATCTCCATAAGAAACGCCATCTTAATGTTTCTGAAAAGTTGAAATATTTGCCCCAAATACTTCCAGAAATAACATCGTGGAAAAGTACATGCAAAGGACCACTCTAAAACAGAAGACTGATGCATTATTCATGTTCTTTTTAGACAGTAAGTATAAAAAAAACCTCTCTACCCTGGACCTCATCCTTGTAATCCTCAGAATTTAAATTACCGTGTGTCATGTGGGTATACAAATTAAAGACATTTAGTTAGAACTTTAGATGGAACTATTTGTCATCGGAGGGAAATGCGGTATTTATTTTGTTTAGAGATTACCCCCCCCACATTTTATGAATGGACTCAACCCAGCTTTCATACAGTCCAACAGTAGTTAAGTCATTTTTCTAACCCATTTAGTTCTGAACAGGGTCGCTGGGGTCTGCTGTCGCCTATCCCAGCTAACGTAGCGCGCAAGGCAGGAACAAATCCTGGACAAGGTGCTAGTCTGTCACGGGGTGAACACACACAAACACCCAAAGCACTTACTAGAGCCTGCATGTCTTTGGACTGTGGGAGGAAACCCACACAGACACGAGGAGAACATACAAACGTCATGCATGGAGCACCCGGAACGTGAACACTGACCTCCTTACTGTGAGGCAGCAGTGCTACCTCTGTCCCACGGTGCCGCCCACAGTAGCACAGTGCATTATACAGTGGAATGTCGGGTCACGACCATACTTTGTTCCAAAACTCTGGTCGCAACACGATTTGGTCATGACCTGAAGTCATTTCCCCAATAGGATTGTATGTCAATACAGTTAATCCGTTCTGGACCGTACAAGATGTATGTAAATAAATTTTTTTAAAGATTTTTAAGCACAAAAATAGTTAATTATACCATAGAATGCACAGTGTAATAGTAAACTAAATGTAAAAACATTGAATAACACTAAGAAAACTTTGAACAGAGAAAACTAACATAATTAATAATAATTAATAATTCTTTGCATTTATATAGCGCTTTTCTCACTACTCAAAGCACTCAGCAATTGCAGGTTAAGGGCCTTGCTGAAGGGCCCAACAGAGCAGAGTCCCTATTGGCATTTAGAGGATTTGAACCTTCTGATTGCCAGTGCAAATCCCTAGCCTCAGAGCCTCCACTCCGCCCAATTGCAAGAGTTCATGCTATAGCCTAAAGAACCGCTCGCTGTAAACACTTTTTTTAATGAGTTTTAAGCACAGGGAAAAAAAAAAAAATGAAAATTTCAAAAATCCGTAATTTATACAAAAACTTACCATAAACGTCCAAGAAAACTAACCTTGCATGAGTCGAGTTCTGGCATGAAGGAAGTGAGGAGGAACTGGGTGCAGAGGAGATTACAGTTTTGAGGTAAAGTCTGTGAAGATATGGGTTCGCTGCATGCTCCCATCTCGCTTCCGGGGGCCCTTAAACCCGTCACCGTCGGTAATGTTACCGATGAGCCCGATAGTGAGGCACTACAATGGAGCAAGGGGATGGTGCAAAAAGTGCCAAGTGCTTTTATTAAAATCAATAAAACAACAATCAAAAACAAAGTCCAGAATAAAGTGCAGTACTTGCAGAATCATTCAATAAATAAATGATCCCATAAAAACAGAAGTGAAGTGGAGGTTAAAATCCAATAGAAAAAAGTCTTCATTAAATAGAACGAGATTAAAACAATGCTCGAAGCAGTCTCTTTAAAAACAAGCCCAGTGCGTTCTTTAACTGCTTTCTCGTGCTCTCTCTCGCTCGCTGCACAGGGAATGCACAGAGAGAGACTGAACACGTGCGGAAATCATTGGTGTGTACGAACTGGAAGGGAAACTGGCTTGTTCGTCACCCAAGTGTGTAGTCGTGAAAAGATGCAAAAGTTTGGCAAACTTTTTGGTCGTAACCCGATTTGTACGTGGTCCGAATCGTTCGTGACCCGAGGTTCCACTGTACAGTATGTATGTATTAAAGATTAATAGGAGCAAACAGAGTAAATTTATAGAGAAATATATATTTAATTTTTTTTTTTATCAAGTCCATCTCTCAGTCTTTAACAAACCCTCCAATGTCTTTTCTCCAGGGGTCCCAGTCGTCTGAAGCCTTTCAAGTACAATCACCATCAAGGCTTTTTCAGCCACCGTTGAGCCTGAAAGTGCAGCAGAATCCATCAGCACAGTCTTAATAATTTGGAGAGAATTTGCTTTACTTACTGAGCTGATTTGTGCCGTGGATTTGTGGACCTTTCAGCAGTGGAAGTGAGATTTATAAATGTTTTCTGTATCTGAGATATTTTTTTCTTTAAATAAACAATTTTTTCCTTGTTTTTTTTTTCTGCCTTTTTATCTACTGAGGTATTAGACTGATACAGCTAATTACATTTTTATTCCCTTTAAATCTCCTAAATTCACATGTTTATATTGTAAATGCAGGTGGCACCACATCCAGTCTTCAGGTCTACCCAAACAGTTGACTTTACCTTTAGGAAGTTATATTTGATAATTATTTGTTTTTATTATTTGTTTTAATTATAATCACAGTAAGACCTGCAATGTATGTGTACACTGTGTGCCCCTATTTTTCCCCATCAATATTTATAATTCCTAAATTAATGTTTGAGTGTGTAGGTGATGGTTGCCACTAAAACCTTTTATGCTGCTGCTTCTTATTGTCCTGTTGATTATAACTATAGTTTTCATGTCAGGCCCTGACCAATTTTGTGACATTAATAGAATTTATCCATCACAATTCTGCTCCATCCAGTCCAAGCCAGTATGCATTTTCAATGTATTTCTATTGTAAACCTTGAACAACATTGCAGGGGTCTTTTACTGCAAGGGGTCGCATTTCTCAAGTGCTGACTTAAGGCTCCATTTGGCCGTGTGTCGCTCCCAAAATGCACAGGTCACTGCAGTTGAGGCCCTGTGGATCACAGGCGTGTATAGTATAACTGCTGATGTAGAGTAGCACATGTAGATCTTCATATCTCGGTGGCTGCTCGTCCCTGTCCTTGTAAGGCCGTGTTTGTCAACCACCTGTTGCTGTCATTGGTTCAGAGTTTCTCAACCACTGTGTAGCTACCCAGGTTGCCATCGGTGTGTCACGGTTAGCTGTCATTGGTTTGCAATCAGCAGAACTTTGCTGTTTTCCTGTTTCTAAGTGAGTTGTTCCACCAATGGGAATCCCAGACCCCAATAGCGCAGTGGTTTACAGTTGCTGCTAGTGGGTTGTCACTGAATTTAACAAAGGCAAAATGGGTTGAAGGCAGTGTGGGCCTAATAAATGTGAATTAGCCATGTGGAGCAGTACTGATCAAAGGAAACCTTAAAGCAGGGGTCCTCAACACTTCTCTCGCGAGCTGCCGGTGCCTCGCCACCCCTTTCTAAGTAGTTCACCAAAGGGTTAATGAATCCCACATAAATCTGAAAACTTGATTAGTCAAATTAGGGGTGGGCGATCTTTCCAAAAAAAATCCTGTCACGATCCTTCTAACACAAAATCACGATCCACAATCTGAATCTTTTCATTGTGGCAGACACTTAAGAGAATATCCGGACTCAATCTCATGAAGAGCTAAGTAACACTTTATTTTAAATATCAAACAAAGTTGAATTCAATTGTTCCCTCGTTCGCTAGCTAAGCAGAGTTAAGGACCACGCCCTGAAGCTGGCAAATGGGTGAGGAATGCCCTGTCCCCCTCTACCCGCTGAGTGTTTCTCAGATACATGCAAATAAATGAAACTCTGATACATAGCAAAATGAGAGAAGTCGCAAAATCAACCGGAATATTCAAGCAAATTCTAGAAAAAAACCTGATCTAAATCTGTTCAGTAGTTCTCACGTGAAAAACAGACAGACAGAGAGACATTGGATTTTCTATATTAAATATTAGTAAACCTTCAAACTAATGTGCAGTTAAAGTCTCAACAGCATTTCTGGAGCTTAGTAGAGTGAGATGACTGTAAGAATCTTCACCAAGCAGCTCTGAAAATGTCTGCTATGTTTGGGTCTCCATCCCTCTGTGAGTCGGACATGAATGTCATGAAGTCAAAGTTCACAACAAGATGGACAGACGAACATCTCCATGACTCCATCAGAGTGAACCTCAGTGGCTCCACTCCACCATCCACCTCAGTGCCAGTCATCTGACTAACTAAACAACACATCACACAGGCGACTGGACCTGTGAATAAAGTGACACAGTGACATGTGACAAAATGACAAATGATGTAGGCATGTTTTAATTTAATAGTGTGAGATACACCAGACATACAAAATACACTTGCAGGTGAACTTAATATTTTCTTTTGATGTTTTAATGCAAAATGTGAGTTGTGGACACCAACATTTTGTAAACGTTCAGGCAAAAGAAGCGTATTCAGTTTGTTTGGGGCCAAATAAGCGATGAGAATAAACGTTAGAACACATGAGGAGCTCTCGGCCATTTTCATTTTGTAAAAGTAGCTCTCGGGGTTAAGGTTGGAGACCCCTGCCTTAAAGGATCCACCAAGAGTTGGGAGAACCTATGAGACCATGTGAAATAATAATAATAAGAGAAGATTTATTACTGTAGCTGGTTTTGGCAATTCGTACAACATTATTTCTCTATTGTTTTTCCCCTTGGCCACAAGTATGCATGGGCTCAATTCTGTCAGGTGTAAATCAGCTCATGATGGGAACAACCGTCTAGAAAATTGTGTCTGAATTGTGATGGTTAAGTGCGGTTTTATTGAAAAACATTATTGTAATCTCCTGAATCAGCCTTTTAAGCTGTTTGCTTTTCACCTTGTCGGTCTCATTTTCTCGTTGGCATTTAATATGGCAGGTTCAATAAATTAATAGGTCTGACCATCAAAACTAAGGCAGTAATGTTGTGCTGCTCCAAGATTTGATTTTATATAGTGCCTTTCTACGTAAATGAACACTCTGTACAAAGGGGAGCACGATAGCAGAGTATCCATCAAGACTCTTATTATTGAAGTCTTACCTACACGTCTCCGGTGGAGAGCCATTTAATGAAACAGGCTTCTTTAAGGGTAGGCCAGAGGTGGCTCATTAGGAATGGGGTGAAGACGAGTAGAATTCCATCCTAATAGAAGTTAGACCACGTTATGTAGGTGAGTGACGCGTTGGTCAGGCTCACGCCTGTTTTGACCGCTCACTGTGAACTCTTTAGTGTTCAGTCATAAGCGATGTGCACTGATGATGGATGCTCTGCCTCTATCGACGGGCTCCTCGTTGTACAGAGCAAGCCCCGCTTCTGCATTGCAGATGAGCGCTGAGCCGCTCACTAGTGATTTGTCCTTCGCTGGGAGACATTTAGTGCTGCCTCGCTGACTGCAATAATCCTTTTCAGTACGCCGGAGACGAGACCTGCGGCCTCAAGGAGTGTTATTTATTTATTTATTTATTTTTGTCTTTTACCAAAAGGGTCTGCAATGCAGCATTGATCATTTGCATTCTGACGCAACTGTGCGTTGCAGATTGCTGACTCACCAGCTTGATTCCCTGACTCTCAGTCTACAAAAAGTCCCCTAAAGACCCAGACATTGGCTTCTCTTTATGCTTAGCTACCCAAGTGGAGCCGAAAGTCTGCACGATTACTACAAAGGCAAACGTTTTTCTTTCAGAATTCTAGTAATCTAGCTTTCCTGTTACATCACAAAGCTGGCATGCTGGGTTGATTGCCGTGGTACGAGTGAGTATGCTGCATCATGCAGGGTGAGGACAGGTTGTGAGCATCTACCATCCAGCATTGGACTAAACTGGTCTGAAAATGGAAGGAGCCCACCATTACCCTGCCTATATATGTCTGTGTGTGTGGCAGATTTACACATTTTAGCCATCAGTGAAGGCAGCTTGTCCATTTCTGATGGTGTACAGTTGATTGAGATAGTGTTCAGACCCCTTCACTTTCCGCGCCCTTTATTGTGCTGTAGGTTTAATTTGAAATGCATTCATTTGCCATTTTTGCCTCTCCATCTACACTTGATAAGCAATAATGACACAGTGATCACACGTTTTCGGAAAGGTTTGCAAATGTATTCAAAATTTAAAAACGGACACCTTCCTTCATGAATGAACTAGCTGCGTGCGGTCTTGGGGACAAAAAACATCCCATAGGCTCCCTAGCAATTTTACTACATTTGTAAACTTGGGAGAGGCGTCGGGTGACTCTTAAGAATTACCCAATGCAGAGGACGTGGACCCACCTGTGCTTGCTGTCCCACTGGCTTTTGTAAGGAGGCTCTGGTGATACCATATCTTACCCCCATCACTGGCGTATGAGTCCTATTATTCTTTGTCTTGAGAAAATACCTCCAGATAGTTTTTAGTGAAAACTTCAAGCCTTGCCCTCCGTTGCTGAGGTGTTCCACTTGCATGTTGCTGAGCCGCGGCGTTTGTTTCGTTTCCACATGGTGTCTCTTCATCTGTGTCATTAGCACGATGTCGTCGTTTGCTGCACGCAGGTCTTTCGTAGCGAGAAGTTAGGGGCAGCCAGGTGCCACCTAGCGGCTGTGGTTGAGCCTGAGCAGAGTCAAACTTATGTTAACATTTGAAAGGCAGAAACGATTTGTACACAAATCATACTTCATATGTGCAAGATGATTTACCGGACTGCCTCAGCCTGTTAGCCGTGGACCCTATGTGGTACATAAATTGTCCACAAAAATTGTATTTAAGTACTAGGGGGCTTTGCCCCCTGCTCGCTTCGCTCACCAACCCCCAGGCCTGCGCTACGTACTAGCCACTTCACGGCTCTGCTGCTCATGTATGGTGATGCGAATCTACAATTTAAACAGATTGTTATTTTCATGGGAATTGTTACATATGCATAATGGAACTAACTATTTTAAACTAGCTGAAATACCCAGCGTTGCGCAGCAGGATAATAAAGTGTTTTTTTTTTTTGTTTTTTTTGCTTAAGAAATATATATATATATATATATATATATATATATATATAAAAACGTGAAAAAATAAAATAAATAAAAAAACAATGAAGACTCACTAATGTGTTTGTATTGCGGTTTTTGTACGTATGTTATCATCTAGTTGATGCTCGGAAACGGCCAACTCTATTTAATTTCAAAAGCAACGGGGGGGCGGTGGTGGGGCTCAAACATAAAGAATGCTGGCAGTCCTCTCCAGTTTGTCCTCTGGTGTTCGTTCCGAGTGTCAACTGGCTGATAACATGAATACAAGACTGCAAGATCACTCCCCCACCCTACCCAGAAGGGTTAGGCCCGATTTCACCCTGCAGTATTTTTAATCGACCAATGAGAAACGTGTACCAAGTTTCATGAAAATTGCTCCAGCCGTTTGGAAGTGATGCTGGAACATACATACAGACACACATTGACTTTATATATATATATATATATATATATATATAGAGAGAGAGAGATATATATATATAGAGATAGATATATATAGATTACAGTGAGTAATTAACCATATTAAAAAATAGTAAAATGTAATAATTTGAAAGAAAATTGTTTCATGTTACGTTAGACTAATTTATTGTGTTATACGATTTCGTTCTGTTTGGCTTTGAAATTAACACACAAATACTTTTTAAACTTACACTTTTACTGTAAAACTTCAGTAAAAACAATAGTTGGAATTAACTTTTTGTCAATGTCGCGTTGAATTTTGATTCTGTGTTTGGACTTCCATCGTGACAACACAACTTATAACTGCCCGTGAGTAAATATCATTTCTTTCTCTATGTTAAATAAAACAACTTTTTCCGAATGTTTGGCTCTGAGTTTTGTTAATTGTCATAGTAAAAGCTATTCTAACGGGAAACTGTAAAAATTTTAATACAAAGGGCATATCAAGATCTCCTTTGTTGTCTGATGTTGTCCGGAGAAGATGTGTACTACATTACCTTTCTTGGATACGTCCTTCTTTCTACAGTAAATCGGCCGATGGAAGACCAGAGGGTGTTAACAGTTGTAGATATTCTTCATGATATTGTAAGTTGATGTTTTCATCTTCCTCACCATCACCACCAACTGTTTCAGCAGAGTCTATTGATGCACATTTAATCAATTTGCCGTGTAACAGATTGTCATTTTTGGCGTTCATTCGTTTGACTTCGTTTCTCGGTGCTCGGATTGCCCATGTACTCATATTTTTTCTGTTGATAACAGTTACTGTGTGCGAGATTGAATATGGTTGAGAGGAGGGTGTGACCTGAAAAAAATCTCTTAATAATAGTCTCGTCTCATCCCAAGATTTTTTTTATATAATAGAGAGATATACATAGCAGTACCATTAGTGTTAAGATAAATTTGACTCATACTGTGTGTGTGTGTGTGTGTGTGTATTTATTTAAAATTATAGAGAAAAGCCAAGCAAAATGACACCTTTTATTGGCTAACTAAAAAGATTACAATATGCAAGCTTTTGAGGCAACTCAGGCCCCTTCTTCAGGCAAGATCTTAATGTTTAATGTCAATGTTTGTGTTGCACCGTCTGTTGGAATGAGGTAGAGACGTAGCCACCGAGCAAAAACACAGACAGATGCACAGACACTCGTTCCTTTTTTGAGTTGGGCTATTTTTCTGGTATGTCATTTATTCTTTCTTCTGTTTTTCTTTTCTTACAAGTTTGTCGTCTTATAAGGCACTTTGAGCGACATCCTTTAAATAAATGTTGTCTTTGTTAGGGACATGTCCATGACCTTTTGTTAATAATTAAAGGGTCTGGGTTTATATCTGAGTTTGCGGATCCATCGCACTTGGTCTAACATCCTTTTTGTCAATTGTCTTTTTTTCAAAAGGTGTTTCTGGTTTTGACTTTGGTTTTTGGCTCCAGTTTTAGCTCTTGAGCCTTGTATTTTCAGCTTGTTGACTACATCTTTTCTCCAAGTTACCCTCAAAATAGTTTCAATAGCATAGCGGTTCTGCTCGCTGAGAGTTGGCGCCATGTTGCGTATGTTATATTCTTGAATTTTCTTTCTTCCATTGGCAGTTTGGTGTGCCTTGAGCACACTGCAATTTGCTCCAGTCGCCATAGTAACCTGTTGTGTTGATGGGCGAGGGGGTGTGGCACCTGAGTGTGGCACCTGATTGCAGCGGTGGGTTTATTCAGATAACAAAACCTCTGCTGTGTATTTCTTGTTTTCTGGTTTGAACTCTTGAGTTCCTGACTTTCATTTTGTACTCTTAACTGTGATTTTTCATCCATTTCTGTGGCTTTTTCTTTTCATTTTATTTAGATTTAACCCAGTTTGTTTTTGCCTGTTTTGTTTTTTTACTAACACGATGGAGACTTTGCATGGAAACAACCACCTCACAGATGACGTCACAGATTCAATGGTGTTTATACGTGATGTCCTCTGCCGGTGGATTCACGTCCAGGAAAAACCAGCGCACTTTAGGGTAGTAAGTCTCGATTTCAGTCACGTCCTTATTATGAGCCACTGCTGTTTTGAATTTACAATCAATTCTCGTTGACACATCCCGTCAACATCAAAATCATGAGGGACTACAATACCCAGCATCCCCTGTGGGGGCACCCATGTAGGAATCTGCCGTCTAGCATCCTTGGGGAGGTAAAGCCCTTCCCTTTGTCCTTACAACCTGAGGATATCCTGGCCGGGTAAGGATGCCGGCCGACCTTCACAATGGATACTGAAGCGTTGATCCTATGCAGGGTAACAGTTGGGTAAGGTTTTTGTGTAACAAGATGGGGTCGGCCGTACACACTAGCCCTCCGCTCTCGATGCTTGAGGCTCAGTAATGATTCAACAACAGAAACCTTGTCACACATTTGACATCCTCTATAGTCAAGTTCAGTCGTCCTCTAGGCGCTACAGCGGCAGGGCCAAGTTGAGAATCTCAATATACCATCTAGTCGTTAATAGTGGAAGAGCAGGGACTGAATCAGTGTGAGGTTATGACCTGAACTTACTGGGGCACAAATGCAAGCCCCAGTCCTTCTCACAAACCGCTCTCCCACACCAGGCGGGCGTGACCCACTTTGATCCATACAGTGTAGCACGCGTGTGTGGCCCCGGGTGACTATGGGCACCACAGACGTGTTGCTGCTCCCATGATAGTCCTCTTGAATTTTGTTTCTTCTATTGTGCTTGGCCTTAATTATACACAAGGAAACCACAGGTGTCACCAAATGGGTTCCGACTTCATCATCCCGGATATGGACAGCAGGGATTATTGAATCGGTGCTCTTTTACATATCCCACCCCAGTCCCATGATGCACCATCAGTTGACTGGATCAGAGGGAGCGTGGGTGCCCCATCCTGTATTGGATTCAACATCCTCTACTGCACAGCTTGTGCCCTGATGCCACATTTTTAGCTTTTTCTTTTCCAAAATCTGGGCGGGCAACCCTACTTGTGGTGGTCATTGGTTTAATTTGTGCCTCTTACCCTCTCAACGCGGCGCGACACAAACAAAACAAAGAAACGTACTCGGACACACAGGAAGTTCAGCATCCTCTATTTTAACTCTTTATTATTGCATATTCATAGCAGGTTGCCCAGTGCTCGATGCTTTGCTGTGCCGGGCGTACAAAGTGCATTGTTGCTCATAATAAACCAGTCGGGAAGAAAACAGTGTGAGGTGCACAAGCAGCTGCGCGTTACGGTCGCTCTTGATGTGTGTGACTCCTGCCTCCCTCTCGCCTCCCTTAATCCGGTGATGTACCCCACTCTCCCTCCCCTCATAGGATTAGCCCAGGGCACCAGCTGGCCGTGTGAACCAGCTAATAAATGCACTTGATGTTGGGGCAGTAGACACATTCGGGTGTAATAAAAGCATTCTGCATTCACTACAGTCGGATATGAAAGCTATCAGTACATAGTTTGGCCATCGTGGATTATTTGCTAGAGAAATAATATTGCTTGCTTTTCCCACCCTTTGGAAAGGCGTGAGCATATCTCGTTTTGTCCTCATTTTTTTTCCTCCTCCCTTTTTTTTTTTCTTTTCATTTTCCCCACCCCACCCTACCATCATTTTGAATTTGCCTTTGGTGTTTTATTCCCCACCCGTCTGCCCATTGTCTGTGTCTCTCATCCACACTTCTCCTCCAGTCTACTTTTTGCTTTTCTCCTCCGTGGGCTTCTGATCTGTGCTTGAAGATTTCTCCACCTTCTGGGTGTCCACGTCGCTTGCTTCTTTTTTGGGTGGCTTTACCGCTTCCTTCTTCTCTTCCTTCTTGTCCTCCACCACAGCTTGCGCTTTCTCTTTCTTGGGCTCTGCCTTCTTGTCCTCTTCCTTGGGTTGGGCTTTCTTCTCTTCCTTCTTTTCTACTTTTTTGGGCTCCTCTTTCTTTGCTTCTACTTTTATTGGTTCCTGTTTTGTTTCTTGTTTCTTGGGCTCCTCCTTCTTCTCTACTTTTTTGGGCTCCTCTTTTTTATCTTCCTGTTTGGGCTCCTCTTTCTTCTTTTCTGCCTTTTTGGGCTCCTCATCCTTCTTTTCTACCTCCTTGGGTTCCTCTTTTTTTTCTGACTTTTTGGGTTCCTCTTTCTTCTTTTCTACCTCCTTGGGTTCCTCTTCTTTCTTTTCGGCCTTTTTGGGCTCCTCTGCCTTCTTTTCTTCCTTCTTGGCCTCATCTTTCTTCTCTGCCTTCTTGGGTTCCTCTGTCTTTTCTTCTTTGGGCTCTTTCTTGTCTTCCTTCACAGGCTCCTCTTTCTTTTCCACTTTCTCTTCTTTCTTCGCTTCGGGCTTCTTCTCCTCCTTCTCCTCCTTGGACTTGGCTTTCTCAGTTTCTTTGGCTTTATCCTCCGGCATGGGCTTCATGGGCTCCTTGGTTCCCTTTTTGGCTTCACTGTCTGGTTTCTCAGTGTCCTTCTTTTCTGATACTTTGGGCTCTCCCTCATCCTTTTTCACAGGAGTCTCCACTTTCTCGTCTTTCTTGGGTGCAGGTTTGTCTTTCTCCTTCTGCTCAGTTTCTGGTTTGGCTTCGTCCTCCGCCTTGGAAGGTTTATCAGTCGTTTTGCTGCCTTTCTTTGTGTCCTCGTCTTCTGTAGTCTTCGGTTTCTCCACCTTCTCCACTTTCTCTTTGGGTTTGTCCTGTGCAGCAGGTGAAGATGGCTTGGCTGCTGGAGATTTGGACTCCTCTTTAGCTGGAGATGTCGGTTTGACAGCTTTGTCTTTTTCAGGCGTTTTTTCTTCCGATGGTTTTTTTGCCATGTCTGCTGGCTCTGGAGACTTTGGTTTCACATCTTCTGATGCCTTCGGCTTTGTGGGTTTTTCTCCCGGGGACTTCACCTGTGGTGCCACGGGAGATTTGGGCTGTGGTGAGGTTGCCTTTTCTTTTGTGGGTGATTTGGGCTCTGGTAGCTTCAGTTTGTCTTCAGCTGGTAAGGTTGATTTGGGCTTTTCTTCCACAGGGGATTTTCCTCCAGGAGATTTAGACTCCTCTTCCTCAACTGGAGATTTGGGCTCCTGTTCTTCTGTTGGGGATTTGGCTTTAGGAGTCTTTGCTTTCTCTTCTTCACCTGGGGATTTTGCCTCTTCTTCCTCAGCTGGAGATTTTGCCTCCTTTTCTTCTTCTGGTGGAGATTTTGCTTCTTCTTCTTCCTCAACTGGAGATTTTGCCTCCTCTTCTTCCTCAGTTGGAGATTTTGCCTCCTCTTCTGCGGCTGGGGATTTGGCACCCGGTGATTTGGATTCCTCTTCCTCGGCTGGAGAGGCCAGCTCCGATTTCTCCCTGCTCGGCGACTGTGCTTCCTCTTCTTTCTCGCCCTCCGATGTTGGTGCCTCGTCTTCTGCCTCATCCCCTTCTTCGGTCACTTCTTCTGTCACCTGTGTCTCCTCTGTCTGCTCCTCCAGGATGACCGTCTCAGATTTCTCTGCAGCTTTGATCTTGTCGTTGGTTTTAATTCTGATATGTTGAGGGCCTCCTGGACGTTTTGTGTGGCCTTCGATGTAAGGATATGGCCCAAGGCCTGAGCTGAAGCGCGTCTCCTCTCCTTCAAGCAGTTTTCTGGAATGATAGAGAAAAGAGTTAAGAAGCGGGCCTAGATGCATGTTAAGTACATACATAGCAGTACCGTTAGTGTTAACATAATTTTGACTCGCCCTGTATGTGTGTGTTTGTGTGTGTAATATATATATATAAAATGTGTATTTTTTTTTTTTTTTTTGCCATTTGTTTAGGCACTGTGGGTGCCATCACAATTTCTTACATGCTGTCTTCTCTATACCCAATTATTAAGAATAAAAAAGAGAAGCCACGTTGTGGTACATGGCCACTGTGACTTTTTTTTTTTTTTTTTTTAAGAGCACCATGTACATCGAGACTGCTTAACAGTCACGCAGTGCCACCCCTCCTGATTGTCATCGGGACCGCCCTCACCAACCTGTAAGCTGCAATTTCAATATCCAGCGCCATCTTGACATTAAGCAGGTCCTGGTAGTCCCGCAGCTGGGCCGCCATCTCCCATTTGGTGCTCTTCAGCTCGTTGTCGAGTTGCTGGATGGTCTCCTGAAATGAGGCACAGTTGACAGAGTGTGAATTGTAGATGGATTCAACCAGCTTCGCTAACGGGCTGTACAGTACGATGGTGGTTTAGAGTTGGGCCATAGAATGAAAAACTCATTTCGTTACAGTAAAAATAGACGGCCCAGTCACAGATAGGCCAAGACAATGCTGGTCGTTGGTGTAAGCGAAATACTGGAAGCTCCTCTTGTCTGATAGATACAGTGGGGGCAGGGTTACTACATGGGCATGGTCATGTGAGCTGTAGATGGGCGTGTCCATTTGCAGGTAACTTTAAAAGAAGCCATTGATTGAGCTACATACACAGGACCTTAACACTAGAATTACCAGAGCCTACGATAAAACTCGTAAATCTGGCCCACTTTAAATCCGTTCGCACCTCTCCGTCAGCGTCTTTTGTCCTGTAAATGTGCCGATTAAGACAAGCAGCAAGCAGCCTGCTATTCAATCCCCCACCGTCACAGAACGTTCACTAAGTTCTTCGAGCTCATGCCTTGTTTGATTATCTGGGAGTGAACTGCTGGAGTTTTAGAGTGGAAATAATAGATCATTATTTGGAACACATGCATTTCATGTGTGTTTTGTTTCTACAGTAATCTGTGTATACACATTGCTAAAACAGAAACTTTTTCGTATTTTAGTAATAAATGTTACAAAATGTAGGCATTAACTATAGAATGTGTGAAGCCTGAAGTCCAAAGATCAAATAAATACTTTCACAAAAGGTTCAAGGATGATATAACCGCTTCCATGGGTTAGCGGTAAGATTTGCTCACTTGTAATCAAGGGGCCACTGGTTAGTTCCTGACTGCCACCTATATTTGCCGTTTTCAGTAGTGAGCTGCTCTTATTGTTAATATTATACAGTGCACACATACATTTGGTTTGCGTCTGTAACAGACCGTGTACATTTATAGGACTGTACCTTTTTTTACACTTTTATTCTCTCACTCACGATCACGATACATACTACCGCCCTAGGGATCTGACACTGTTAGTTTTTATTGGAAACCGGGAGTAACTGTAGATGTGAGTGGTGTTTTGAGGCAATGGAACTGGACATTCTCTGATCTGGAGGGATAAAAGCTGACAACACAAACGCTGGTGAATCGGCCTTCTTCATATGTCACCGTAACTTGATTTTTTTTTTAAATTCAGTTTTATTGAGTTTTCCTGCTCATGCAGAGTTATGGTGTATAATGTCAAAATAAAAGCAAAAACACAGACGTGGGTATATATGATATTTTGAACCTTTTGTGAAAGTGTTTATTTTGATCTTTGAACTTCAGGCTTCACACATTCTATAGTTTATGTCTACATTTTGTAACATTTATTACTAAAATATGAAAGTTTCTGTTTTAACAATGTGTTTACACAGATTACTGTAGAAATGGAACACACGTGAAATGCATGTGTTCCAAATAACGATCTATTATTTCCACTCCAAAACTCCAGCAGTTCACTCCCAGATAATCAAACAAGGCATGAGCTGGGAGACTTAGTGAACGTTCTGCGACGGTGGGGGATAGAATAGCAGGCTGCTTGCTGCTTGTCTTAATCGGCACATTTACAGGACAAAAGACGCTGACGGAGAGGTGCGAACAGATTTAAGGTGGGCCGGATTTACAAATTTTCTCGTAGGCTCTGGTAATTCTAGTGTTAAGTGAGAGCAGTGATGTTTTGTTCACTATTTGAGCCACACCGCCTCTTAAGAAACATAGACAGAGTTGAAAGTTAGTACTTTTTATCAAATACATGAATACATTTTGATTTTTTTTAAATTGTTTAATGATGTCAGAAATTGGACTAGGAATCCAAATGTCTACATTACACTAGCCTAGTACTGCGTCAGTATCTGTCTTTGCGGCTGTGAAAGCGAATACAGGTCAGCCCTTGAGATTCGCAGATTTAAGATTCCCGGATCTGCCCGTTCACGGGTTTGCCTTCAATATTATTTTGTGCTTTTTGTGACCTGTTTGCTGAAAAACATTTGCCCGTACCGTAAAGTTCTTCCAGCACGGCATCCATCGTAAGGCAGCATGTAAACTTTATGGACTTAGATTTTAAGTGCTGGCTACGCACAGAAGACCCACAATGGCATAAAAAAAAATTAAATAATTTTGATTTTTATCTCTTTGATTGTTTCAATCTATTATCTTTTTTTTTTTTTTTTTTTTTTTAATGTTTCATCAGTGGGAAAACTGTTGAAACTCGGCCAAGGATGTTTTCCATTTCGAATCTGAACACAGACGCACACTCCAGAAGCTCTTCTAATGCTATTCTGCCATTGTTTAGGGCAAGTGGAAGTGAGTTTACCCATTGATGACGCCTCCTGGTGGAAAACACACAGAAGAAAGGAGCTGATTGCAGCAGTTTGATGTCTCCAGCGCATAGATCACAAAAAGCTTGCGCAGCACAAGGCCGTTCACATCTACATGTCCTGAGTGAACGTGTTCGCCGTTTTGCTGATTTGTTATTCCATACTACATATAGAGATGTAGCGGCACTTCCTAATCACCATAGATTATTATGCACACTGCTTGAAATTCCATTTTTTTAAAGCATAATCATGGGCAACTTGATGTACTACTGAGGTAAGTGACAAACACGCCACACCGCCGAGTGAGATTCACAGGGGATCGATAGCAGCCGCTTCAAGGCCGAGGACTGGGTAAGAGAGCCTGTTGGTCAAAAAACCAGAAAGAACCGGCGGGCGACGCTGTTGGTAATTGGCTGCCAACATGACTCCTCAACTCTTAATTGCTCAGCGTCATCCCCGTGTGCTCTGCTGGAGACACTGCGATTAGCACCGTTGTGGAGATGCGCCTCTGCTAAATGGCGGTCATGATGCTGAACTTGTTGCTCACAGGACTGGACGCTTCCCGGTTCTCACTTTTGGACGAGATGTTCGCGTCCCCACTGACTGGCCGGTGTTTGCTTTGTGAAGCAGCTCAGAGCTGGAGATCAGCACCAAAAGGATCCAAGCGCGCCACCTTATAGGCCTAAAAGGTAAACATTTATTTCTTTCCAGTCATACACTTAATGGAGGCTTCACGGCTTTCTTCGTGTGGGAATAACCTTTGTGTTCTGTTTTTTTAATTCCTTTTACAGTTGCATGCTGACGCAGCAGTTCACCACCTCCTCACTTTATAGGTATGTCTTCTTTTTTTTTTTGTCCTTTGTATTTATCAGAATTCGGCACATGCTGTTGCTGCTTGCACCCTGGTTCATTTCCTGATTTGTCTAATTGAAGGGGAACTGATGGTGACCGGTGCTGGGCAAACGATGTCAAAAACGTTCACACAACAGAAAACTTCTCACGTGACTTGTCACGTAATCCACACGTCTTTGTCCATTTGTATGCTCAGAAAGTCCAAAATACATGCCTTTTTACTAAAATATTATTAATATTTCTGGAAAACTAGGTGCACATTATAAATTATAAAGGCACTTTCCAGCACTGGTCTGTGTTGGGTCCCATTCAGTTACGGTCTTTATGTCCGTTCTCCATGAAAACAGGAGGCAAAATTTGTTAACTATGAAAAAAGCAAGGAAAAGAAATGAAGGTGGGGAAAGGGGTCTAACAGCCGCCCCATCCACAGAGGTCACTCTCGATATGCCCATAGTCGTCACCATCATTAGGATGAAAGGGCTACATCACTGAGTTAGAGCAAAAGTTAAAATTAAGATATCCGAGACTTTAACTAACGTTACGCATCACATTGCTGAACTTTGGGGAAACGATTTTCATAAATTCTTTTGAGTCCACCGTCATTGGATGGTCTGCATTAATAGAAAGCATTTAAGTGTCTTTGTATCTGTGTATTCGTCCAGTACCTGTTTCTCTGTCCTACCAATAGATGGTGCATCATAAACATTTGTAGTAATAAACTGCATTATACTTGTAATTCCAACAGGTGGCACATCACACACATTAACTCTGCTTTTATGAATCCCATACCAAGTCAAGTTTATAGCTAAACAGTCTGGAGCTTCCAAGTGCTTGGAGCGGACTCCAGTGGGCAGTCCAAGTGGGTGGAGCTGACTCCAGTGGGCAGTCCAAGTGGGTGGAGCTGATTTCAGTGGGCAGTCCAAGTGGGTGGAGCTGACTCCAGTGGGCCCAAATTAAGTCTAGTTGCAGAGCTCCGCCCAGTTACACTATGGTTAAGGTTAGGATTGTGGGAGGCTTATCTGACTGAAATAATGATGACTACCCATTAGCATCTCCAGGTATTTGGAACTCCTGGATAGAAGCTTCAGGATAACAGAGATAGCAGAATCTACTAAATGGCGTATAACGGAGATGTATGCTTTGCATTTCTCTTTCCACCTGATGGCGTATATCACACACATTTGTTGTAGTGCATTTATTTCTACAAATGTTTGTGATGCACCATCTGTTGGAATGACAAATGCATTGCATGTTATTGCTGAATGCAATACAAAGTACATTCCAGTAGATGCTGAACTTTCAACATTAATGCTGAGGTCTGCGTTGATTATGTATATTTCAACCCATCTTAGATGGGTAGCGCAGCTAGTAAGGTATAAATGATGCCATTGAACGGGTGTGACAAGAGTGGCATTTATAGGTGTGACGTTGCAGGTATTACAAACTGCATTTACACTTTATTGGATATCAGACCCTTACCTTGAATTCTGATAACAATCGTGATGATTCTCATCATGTATGGTGATGAGTAAATACACAGTAGCATTACAGAGGATGTATCTATTTACTTAAATATATGAAATAGACAATAAGGTAAAAAAGATGATGACATTGATTTAACTTCATACTTTCTTAATGGCAAGGCTCTGATGTGTGACCCTACCCCATCCCTCTTCTTCCTGTCAGAAATGTTTACATTTGCTCGCAATTATCGTTGAAACCCACAAGAGGGCAGCAACTTCGCACTTTTGGGGCGCGTGTCCCACCACCATCAGGGAGAACTGACTCGGGCTCACTTGCGACAGGGAACTTCAATTTTCATTTTTTGGGTTTCTTTCTTTCTTCAGTCTGAGTTGTCATACAAGTCTGCACGTCAGACTCCCCAAACATTTTGTTTTGTGTTTTATTGAATGACTAGCAGCCATTCTAGGTAGCGCTCCACTTTAAAGTGCCTGTGGGGCCTGCTATACATAAAATAAGGGGACCCAGGAAATTTAGGGAAGTACTTGGTGGGCAGTGGATGTAGCTCTCAGTGCCTGGTATTCTTTGGTCCTTTCTCATTGTGTAAATGTGTGACCCCTCAACCATTGCATCACTAAAAGAGAAACAGTCAGGCGCTTTTCAGCTATCATTTCAGGACACGATTATTGGCTTCTCTGTGGGCATTTTCACCCATGTTAAACCAGGCAGGACCCCCCCACATGAGCTTGTCCTCACTCCCTCAAGTAGATTCCCCAAGGGCATTTCCCAAATTGTCATTTAAGTAAAGGGAAGTGATGAATTATTTTTTTTTACCTGCAATGATGAAACATCACCATTGTGCCGATCCTCGATCTCTGAGCGCTGCCTCTCCAGGGAGTCCCGGGTTCCTTTGAGGGTCTCCAGTTCGGTGGTGCGGGCCTGCAGCTGTCGGCGATATTCGGAGATCTCCTCCTGCGCGTTACGAATGGCGTTGTTGTTGGAGCGGGCAGCATGGGAAAGTTTGTCCAGACGCACTGTTAAAAAAAATAAATAAATGTAACCTCTTCAGTAAGGTCTGCCTAGCAGGAAAAAAAAAAGAAAAACATTTTTAAAGTTTTAATTCTCAAGGACGATTTGCATGTTGGGTGTTGCGTTGAATTTGAAGTCAATGGGGTGGCAAGGGGGCACCTCGTCCCATTTTTGCACACTGGGTGTAACTGTGGACATGAGGTGTACCCAATCGGTTAAACTCTCCAAACCGTTTAGTGATGACCACAGTTTGATCTTTCACCTTTTAGACTTAATTTCGAGGAACACGGCACCTTTCAGGTGAGCCGTTATGAATTTCTCATTTTAACCCCAAATGTATATTTTATGACAGTTCCAATGGATTCAAATTCCATCTATAATCAATACATCTACTTTCTCAAAGTATAAAGCCGCCCTGTGAGAGGGACATCCGATCTCGGTGGTTTCCCATCTGCGTGCTGTTCTGACAGCGAACAGGCAAATAAACTTTTGAGGTAAACCTGAAGATGCGAAAAGGAAAACAATAACAGGTTTGAGAAACAGGAAACTAGATTCGAAATCCGAGAGACAATAATCATGGTCGAGGGGCTGAGCAGTGGGTCAAAACCGAACATTAACCGCCAGTAAAGTTTGCACTAGGCTTTTCGAGAGATTTGTTCTCTGCTGATCAGATAAGCAAATAAAGTCAAGCTAGTCCTGTTATCCCATTGTGTCAACTATGCATAGGTCACGTCTTCTGAGGCCCCGTCCCTGGAAAGGTGGGAAAGCAGACCTAACGACAGGAATTCAAAATGGCGGAAGACGTTGAAAAACACAACGCAAAATAACTGCTAGGTAATCCACATAAAACCAAATCATGACACCTACACCCTTAAAAATGAAGGTGCCAATGCAGTTCTTTAGAGCAGTGTTATAGGGCAGAGGGTCTTAAACAATCAGTTGGGTCGTGGGCTGCTGCCGTTGGGTCACAAGTACTGTTGTTTTTAATGGTAATGTGTGGTGGATGATGTGCATGGTGGGTCACCATGGGTTGATTACGCCAGTTGCTGCTCTGACCATTGTGCTGTAATCATCAAGCAGGACCCCACCCTCCCTCCAACTGGATGATCGGGTTTGAATGACCATAGGCAGTCCCAGTGAGTCGTACAAAAACTAACTTAGGAAAGAAATTTGAGATGGGCAATAACGTAGATGATGATAATGTTGTGTCAACATAAATCCCTTTTCAGAGGTTGCTTCCTGTAGGTCAGTGTCACCCATCTTGTGTTTGTAATGGACGTTCCTTTCGCCCACGTGGAGCAATTTGTGCTTCCTCCTAAGATGAATGGGGCTTTCGAAAGTTCCCTAATATGTGGACAAAATCAGCATCTTTAATGTGTAGTCGGCAGGATACTTGAGAGATCAAGAAATCCTGGACTTAGCCCATTCCGTTGTATGCAACAAGACTCCATTCAAAACTACCGGCATTTTACAAATCTGTTATCATCTATTAGTGACTGTGGAGGCTGTTACAGATCGAAATAAATGAGGCTTCTTTCTGGGTCCTTCATGTGGATGGTACTTAACCAGAAATGTTCCAATATGGCGTCGATCTGAAGATCTACCAAAGCACCTTTTCCAGTCTGTCCTGCCTACTATACCTTATGGATTTCTGTTAATGTCTTCATTTTAGGAATCTTCTTAAAGCACTAAGAACAATTCCCACAATGAAGTGGTCCTTGGTCAAGTAAGATTTCTAGAAGGAACGGATTTGAGAGCCATTATTGTTAAGAGTGTAGACTCGGTCACTCGCTCATATACAGTAAGTGGTAGCACTGTACACACACATATAACTTTACTTATTCTACCACTAATAATAGAATTAAATTTGCAGCCCAGCCACAGGGGATGCACAAGCCAGTGTGTTTCTTCACACCGGTCCCAAGCCCGGATAAATGGGGAGGGTTACGTCAGGAAGGACATCCGGTGTAAAATTTTGCCAAATCAATATGCGGACAACAATACAAATTTTCATACCGGATCGGTCGAGCCCCGGGTTAACAACGATCGCCACCAATACTGTTAGCCAACAGGGTGCTGGCGGAAATTGGGCTACTACTGGCCGAAGAAGAAGGAGAAGAATTGGGGGGAGACATGTCTGGAGGAAAGAGGAGAGGAGGAAAGTAAAGAGAGTGGAACTGGGGGTAGGAACTTAAAATATTGGCAATATGACTGGTAAGGGGAGAGAGTTAGCAGATATGATGGAAAGAAGGAAGGATGATATATTGTGAGATTAAATGGAAGGGGAGTAAGGCCAGGTGGATCGGAGGTGGATTCAAATTGTTCTATTATGGTGTGGATGGGAGGAGAAATGGAGTAGGAGTTATTCTGAAGGAACAGCACATCAAGAGTGTTTGGAGGTGAAGAGAGTGTCAGAGTAATGATTATGAAGTCAGAAATTGGAGGTGTGATGATGAATGTTGTTAGTGCATATGCACCGCAAGTTGGGTGTGCAATGGATGAGAAAGAAGATTTTTGGAGTGAGTTGGATGAAGTGATGAACAGTGTACCCAAGGTACCAAGTGGTGATTGGAGCGGATTTCAATGGACATGTTGGTGAAGGAACAGAGGAGACCAGGAGGTGATGGGTAGGTATGGTGTCAAGGAGAGGAATGAAGAAGGTCAGAGGATAGTGGATTTTGCCAGAAGGACGGACATGGCTGTAGTGAATACGTATTTTAAGAAGAGGGAGGAACATAGGATGACTTACAAGAGTGGAGGAAGATGCACACAGGTAGATGACATCCTGTGCAGAAGAGTTGATCTGAAGGAGATTGAAGACTGCAAAGTGGTGGCAGGGGAAAGTGTAGTTAAGCAGCATAGGATGATGGTTTGTAAGATGACGTTGGAGATCAAGAAGAGGAAGAGAGTGAGGGCAGAGCCAAGGATCAAATGGTGGAAGTTGAAGAAGGAAGACTGCAAGGTTGAGTTTAGGGAGGAGGTGAGAAAGGCACTGAGTGGTAGTGAAGAGTCACCAGACAGCTGGGCAACTACAGCAGAAGTAGTAAGGGTGACAGCAAGAAGGGTGCTTGGCGTGACATCTGGAAAGAGGAAGGAGGAAAAGGAAAACTGGTGGTGGAATGAGGAAATACAGGAGAGTATACAGGATGGAGAAGAAGAAGTGGGATAGTCAGAGAGATGCAGAAAGTAGACAACAGTACAAGGAGATAAGGCGCAAGGTGAAGAGAGAGGTGGTGAAGGCATATGATGAGTTGTATGAGAGGTTGGACACTAAGGAGGGAGAAAAGGACTGGTGGGCTACAGAGGGGCCGAGCTGGGAAAGATGAGCAGCAGGTTAGGGTGATAAAGGATAAAGATGGAAACAAACTCACAAGCGAGGAGAGTGTGGTGAGAAGATGGAAAGAGTACTTCGAGAGGCTGAAGAATGAAGAGAACGAGAGAGAGAAGAGGTTGGATGATGTGGAGATAGTGAATCAGGAAGTGAAACGGATTAGCAAGGAGGAAATAAGGACAACTATGAAGAGGATGAAAAATGGAAAGGCCGTTGGTCCAGATGACATACCTATGGAAACATGGAGGTGTTTAGGAGAGATGGTAGTGGAGTTTTTAGCCAGATTGTTTAATGGAATTTTGGAAAGTGAGAGGATGATGAGGAGTGGAGAAGAAGTGTACTGGTGGGCCGATATTTAAGAATAAGGGGGATGTGCAGGACTGCAGTAACTACAGGGGAATAAAATTGATGAGACACAGCATGAAGTTATGGGAAAGAGTTGTAGAAGCTCAGTTAAGAAGTGAGGTGATGATTAGTGAGCAGCAAGATGGTTTCATGCCAAGAATGAGCACCACAGATGCGATGTTTGCTCCGAGGATGTTGATGGAGAAGTTTAGAGAAGGCCAGAAGGAGTTGCATTGCATCTTTGTGGACCTGGAGAAAGCAAATGACAGGGGGCCTCGAGAAGAGCTGTTGTATTGTATGAGGAAGTCGGGAGTGGCAGAGAAGTACATAAGAGTTGTACAGGATACGTACGAGGGGAGTGTGACAGTGGTGAGGTCTGTGGAGGAGTGACGGTGGTGGGATTACATCAGGGATCGACTCTGAGCCCTTTCTTATTTGCAGTGGTGATGGACAGGTAGACAGACCAGATCAGACAGGAGTCCCCTTGGACTGTGATGTCTGCTGATGACATTTTGATCTGTAGTGATAGTAGGGAGAATGTGGTGGAGATATGAGAAGAGAGGAATGAAGGTCAGTAGGACCACCAAGACAGAATACATGTGTGTGAATGAGAGGGAAGTCAGAGAACTGGTGAGGATGAGGGAGTAGAGTTGATGGTGGATGAGTTTAAATACTTGGGATCAACAGTACAGAGTAATGGGGATTGTGGAAGAGAGGTGAAGAAGAGAGTGTGGAGTGGGTAGAGAAGAGTGTCAGGAGTGATTTGTGAGAGACGGGTATCAGCAAGAGTGACAGGGAAGGTCTACAGGATGGTAGTGAGACCAGCTATGTTATATGGGCTGGAGACAGTGGCACAGAGCTGGAGGTGGCAGAGTTAAAGATGTTAAGATTTGCATTGGGTGTGACGAGGATAGATAGGATTAGAAATGAGGACATTAGAGGGTCAGCTCAAGTTGGGCAGTTTGGAGACAAAGTCAGAGAGGTGAGATAGCGTTGGTCTGGACATGTGTAGAGGAGAGATGCTGGGTATATTGGGAGAAGGATGGTAAGGATACAGCTGGTCAGGGAAGAGGAAAAGAGGAAGGCCTAAGAGAAGGTTTATGGATGTGCTGAGAGAGGACATGCAGGTGATGGGTGTGAGAACAAGATGCAGAGGACAGAAAGATATGGAAGAAGATGATCTGCTGTGGTGACACCTAACAGGAGCAGCCAAAAGAAGAAGTATAATAGAATTCACTGTGCCAGGAGTTGGGGTTGCTTGAGCTTTCGTGTGTTAGGTTGGCAGACTTACTTGATTTGAAGAATGAGTAACGGTAAAAGGTCAGAACCGGGAACATCAGAGCCAAAATGAAATTTAAAAAAATGTGGTGAAGAAAATGTCAGAACCAGAAAAACATACCAAAGACTTCAGAAGCAGCACTACTACAAGTTTGGCTTTTGTATCCACAACTTGGATAAAGAGAGACCCTTTTAAGATCACATTTTATCCCTTTGCTCGATACCCGGTGGTCGTGACCTCCGAGGACGCGTTCCTAGCAGCATGGGAAGGGGGGTCCTGATGACCGGAACAAAACCTTAGCGGCTATGTGATGTAAAGCGGCGGATAAAATGGAGCACAAAAATGAGATATCTTTTTACGTGGTTTGAATTTCCAAGGGTGGCATGGTGGCGCAATGGGTAGCACTACTGCCTCGCAGTTAGGAGACCTGGGTTCACTTCCTGGGTCCTCCCTGCGTGGAGTTTGCATGTTTTCCCCGTGTCTGCGTGGGTTTCCTCCCACAGTCCAAAGACATGAAGGTTAGGTGCATTGGCGATCCTAAATTGTGCTTGGCGTGTGTCTGTGTGTGTGTGTGCGCCCTGCGGTGGGTTTGTTTCCTGCCTTGTGCCCTGTGTTGGCTGGGATTGGCTCCAGCAGCCCCCTGTGAGCCTGTAGTTAGGATATAGCAGGTTGGATGATGGATGGATGGAATTTCCAAACGTAAACATCATAATTAAAATCGGGAGCATTCAGAACACCTTAAAAGGACTGTTTGATTTTGGAAACCCATGCCGAGAACAAAAACTATAAAAACAAACCAGCACTCTAATATTGTGTGCTAACTGCTTATATTGGGTACACCCATGGACCACCCTTCCATCCTTTTCCATTGCCCATTACTTGATGGGATGTCAATTTATATCCAGTAGGTAACCAGTTTGGGTTCCACACGTAGCAGAACTCCGAACAGTGGCTCAGCAATCAATAAAATGGTGGTAAGTCTCCTGCACCTGGCAAGATGGCCAGACGAGCCACGCTGGTGGAATTTACTTTTGGACTGAGCTTGCCAGCTCCTCCTGTCTGCTTAACCCCGCCCTGTCTTACATCCAACCAATTGTTACAAGACATGTTGGCCAAGCCCGTCCTGCTAGCTCCGCCTGTGTGCCTGGGGGCTTTCGGTGTTCTGCGCTCTTATTTTTGGGCCTCCGCCTGTTTCTGCTTCTCTTTCCAATGCAAGTAGTTCAGGTGGCATAAAAAGGGTCTGTCTGCGGACCTCCAGTGGATTTTTTAGTGACCTGCAGCTACACTTAATGGCTAATATGCTTATTTCCCTTCACCTGCAAGCATCGGTTACGGTTATCGTTTTCAAGAATGGCCCTGAGCCAAGACTTGCCACTGCAGACTTCCAGAAGGCAGCCCCTCACACAGTCCTATGGCTGGAGCTTACACAGAGGGGTCTGCCGCTGGAGATCTGCAGCCCGACTGGATGGGGGTGGAATCACAAAACTCTGGACATGTAGTTTCGAAAGGCATTTCCTCAAGACCTAGAAGAGGTGTGTGGTTTGTTCAGTACTAACATCTTGTAGTAATTAAAGGCATTGCATCTTTCATTTCCCCTCCCACCCAAAATCCAGAGCAGTCCACAACACATAGGCTCGAGAGGTGGCGATAGACTGACCGTAGCCCTCCCAATGAAGCTCTACCTACACCTCAAGAGCAACTACCCAATTGAACATCCCTCACTAGGAAAGACTGGGTCGAAGGTGGGCAAAACAAGGGACAACCTATTTAGATGGAGCCTCACAACAAGCACTGAATGTCCCTGTGATGAGCCCACCCACACAATGGACCACATTCTCTGTGCTGTACACACACCGATGGATGAGCTTAAGGATGCTAATGACGCCGCTCTTACCTGGATACAGCAGTGGCGTGATACAATGATTTTTCATTCTAACAGATGATGCAGTACAAACATTTGTAGGAATGCATTTCATTGCCACAAATGGTTGTGAAGCACCATCTGTTGGAATAACAAATGCATGTTATTACTTTCATGCATTACAAAATGCATTCCAATAGACGTGCTTACGTTGAGTAGTAAGATTTGAACCCGTTTTAAGTGAGTAGCACAGCTAGTTCTTGCTCTGAATGTTTAAAACTAATGTTGTTAGTGAGTGGAGACATCTTAAAGATTTCAACAAGAAGGGTGGGGGGGGGGGGCACTTGTGTTAATTTGTATTATTGTATGCCACTCTTGTACCCCAGAATTAGCAGCCAGGAGCTGTTTTGAGATGTATTGATTTTATTTCAAGATATTTCAAGACATTTCAGTTAAGCAGGCACTGTGGCTTACACTCCTTAAGGAGCTGAACTTCAGACTCTGAAGTTGTGGTGCCCAAATCCCACTGCTGACACCACTGTGTGCCCCTGAGCCAAGTCCCTTTACTTGCCTGTTCTCCAGTTGGATAAACAAAAGAAATGCAACCCACTGTATCTCCGATGTTGAAAGTCGCCATGGATAAACACGTCAGCCAAATACTTAGAAATTCTAATATGACGGATGTTTCGAGGCGTGCTTTGAGATAAACGACTCCTGTTGCTCGTTTTAGTTCCTAAACAGTCAGTCACTATTAAAATAAGGCAAGTGCAGTAGACGCGTATTGTCAACGCACCTTTAATATTTATTTGGTATATAGCGCCTTTCCGGACCCTGGCACCCGCAACCTCCCTGTAGTATCAAACGCTAACTGTAGTGTTGAAGGACAGATGAAACTCCTTGAAAGTAAACCATTTCATTTGAAAAGAAGATGACGGCGAGGTCATTCAAATCGTTCTGAGGAATCCGATCTCCTCTCCATTGTTCTCTCCTCTCCTTATGACGCAGCGTTTTTTTTTTGTCAGCTCTTAATGAAAGCGAGAGTCGAGCCTGGCACGGTGCCATGTTGCAATGCAGAGAATGACTTTGGGGAAACTGCGTCCTTACCTGTGCGAAACACGACATCTAACGTGTAATCATCTCCTTTGTTCAGTTTACAAAAAAAAAACTTTTAGGAAGAAACTAAAAAGTTTTAATGTAATAATAACGTGGCCGGTTGTACTGCTTTAAACCATCAAGTAAATGTCCTTGCGGAGTAATCGGAAGCGCAATGCGCCCGGCTGAGTGCGGACTGGGGCGGCATGCAAACACGGATGCCACTCACTAGGTGGGTACTCGGTTAGAGGACGAGGTGCGCTCGTCGGGTCTCCGCGGATGGATTTGGCACTGCCGCGCATCTTCCGAAATGAAGGGTACGCGCTATTGCGACAACTGCCATTTTCACGGCGATTGAAACTTACATGTTTAAAAGAAAACAAAAAGAGTGCGATTGGGTGATCTTTAATCTCATGTAGCGCCTTCCGCGAGCCTTGTTCTATAAAGTGCGCGGAGCGACATTGCCTCGCCTCGTCAGCCAAGCGGCACGAGACCGGCAGAAGCGCAGTGCGGTCGCCGCTTTAGCTCATCGCCCTCTGCGACTCCAGCAATCCACTTGATAAGGGGGTGCGTTTTGGGGGATGGAATGCCGGCGTGTAATCGGGAGGCTTGATGTCGATGGACGCGGTGATTTTGTACTGCAAAACTGCCGCATTGGAGCGCATCGCTCCGTCCCCACTCCCTGCATTTGACGCGTTTGAAACAAAGTGGAAGGAAAGAAAGCCGGGCAACGCGATGATAGACAGAAGAAGCTTTATATGTTCACAGCAGAATATCCAGTGTAAGAAGGATGTGTTGTATATACATTAGCATTTGAACTGTTCGTGTAACACTATCGATTTTCAAGTGAGCTGTAAAGCCCACCCCCCCAGTGCTGGAAGTGAAATGGTATATAAGATCGATAAATGACGGACATCTCATCTAAAATGCTGACTTGACGGCGCGGTTCCTCTTCTTTCTCGTCTCCGTTGTATTATTTAAGCCTTTAAACGGCTGTCTGCAGCACGTGCTCTCGCTAGGACGATACCGTACATGCGCATTATTTTGCTGCAACGGAGCAGGCTTCCAAGAAAAAAAGTTTCACCTCAGATGGTGGGCTTATTATCTGCGAGTATTGAGAAGACGACAAAGCCGCGCACCTTTACTGTTTGTCGATATTAAACTGTCACCTCAGTAAGCACTGCAGTCGCTGTCGGTCACGTCATTAGGCGTCACGTAGGCGGCCGCCGTTTATGAAAGTTTAGAGGGGCGCGCGCACACGCAGGACACCGAGGGGCTCCGCTTATATTAAGTCAAGCAGCGCACTCTCCGGAAATTCCACCACTCCGCCCAATATGAACCGAAGGGGACACACAAACCCTCCTGTAAGTCTAGTAATACAGAATACGTGCTCCGGACACAGGAGCAAAAAAATTCTAATGTCGTACCATCCAGGTGGTGGCAGTTGAAGTGGCGACCACTGTCTATGTAAGATGCGAGTGAGTGTCTAGAAAGCTCCTCCATACTGTAATTGTAACTTTATCGATTCTAGGTGCGACATTTCCTCCAACATAGACGCTAAGCGCATGCGCACGGGCACGGATTTGGGGGTCCCGTAGATCTAAAATGCCACACCCCCGACGCGCTACAGACACCAAGGTGCACCCCCACGACCCATTGTCCACACACTCCTGTTCTCGAAGTCTAAAAGATAGTAATTCGCCAGACACCAATGAAGACCCCCATCTATCAGGGATCCTTAGGGGCTTCGATCAGCTCTGTTTGCATTGATTCGAAAACTGCCCCCCCCCCCACCCCTGTTTCTTATACTTGTTTATCTATATGACTGACAGAAGTGAAAGGAACGATCCTTCTATCATATATTGCCATCGATACTTCCATTTCCCCCTGTCTGGGATTATTATATGTGGCGGACATCTTCATCCAAAGCGACTTACAACACCTGAGATGCAGTTGGTTGCATTTCGTTTGTTTGCAGGTTTAGTGACATGCTCAGGGTCACACTGTGTCGTTATCAGCACTACTTCACGGCTTGACGTCCAAAGTTTAAACCTCTTTGTCGATTCTTCGTTACCAACTTAAAAACACATCAACTACCCCACGCGCCTGTCCCACATTTCTATGTCGTGAATCTTGATGTCTGTATAAAGAGAGTAGAGTGTACCCCAATGTCCTGGCTCAATTGCCCACCACGCCTTGGTCATTCTGCCCCCCACTCACTCACTCGTTTACCACCTAATGGCTAATGTGCGCTGAGCAGACTGGCGCATAAATCTCTTGTGTCGCGTCATCCAGGTGGGCACTGCACAGTGGTGGCGGTTGTCATGACTACCGCTGAAGCGCATGTGAGTGCCCGTAAAGGCGCTATATACTGTAAATGAATTTTTATTTCCTATGAGATAGACTAACTGAAAATAAGAAATCGATTCGTCATGACTGAGCGCATGTGCACCCGAATTTACGCAGAAACGGATTGGGGGTCCCGTAGATCTAAAGCGATTTGAGCGTAGGAAAGGCGGTATATGCAGAAAATGGTGGTGATGTTATTACCCCGAAAAAGGACGGCTATGTCGACACCCTAGTAATAATCTCTTCCATCCATACCGACATTTTTAATTATTATTATTATTCCCATCATCATGCTGTAAAGGAGCAGCTGTTTCAAGTCACCTGCAGGTAAGCGTCACTTAACGGTAAAACGCAAAACAAAATAAGAGAACCTTTTAGCCCCCCCAAATAAAATGGACGCATTATTTTACCGCAGTCCATCGAGGGGTGACCTGCAATGTGAAAAATAATACTTTTTGAATATGAGTGAAAACAACTGCTCAATTCATATTTAATCACTTAGTCTTAACAATTTTTGCGGCTGATTTTTCTGTAGTCTCCCCCGTTAATGGAATGGCAATTGGACAGCAAAAAAAGCGCCAAATTTACCTTTAGGATAAATGACCTATCTATCTATCATATAGTGCATTTTATATCTTATCTGTCTATCTGTATTTTATAGTGATTTTCATATCTATCTTACAGTACCTTTCATATTATCTATCTATTACGTAGTGCCTTTCATATCAATATCTATCAATCATTATATAGTGCCTTTTATATCTATCTTATAGTGCCTGACACATCTTTCTATTCTGGATTCTTTATGCTGGAATAAACCTTTATATAACCCCTTTCACAGAACCGTCCGTAAAAGAGGAATCATTGATCGTATAAAAAATAATGTTCATATATAGAAAAGAAAGAAGAAGAATTTGCACAAGTTGATGTCACCTCCTCAGAGCTCCCGGCGTGTCCTGAGAGGCGCCAGACATCAGGTGATGGGACACTATCTGACGTCCACAAAATAGACATGATAACCGAATTATATTCTGTCACGTCGTGTCATTTTCTAACCCGCTTAATCCAGACCAGGGTGGCATGGGGGCGGAGCCTATCCCAACTAGCATAGAGCGCAAGGCAAGAACAAACCCAGGACAGGGCGCCAGACCATCGCAGGGCCAACACCTGTACACACGCACACAACCACGCACTTGGGACAGTTTAGTGTCGCCAGTTCACCTAACCGGCATGTCTTTGGGCAGTGGGAGGAAACCTACCCCAACTCCACTCAGGGAGCACCCGGGGTCGAACCCAGGTCTCCTCACCTGCCGATCAGCGCCGCCGTATTTGTTTCGTGTAATTAGTTACCCAGTCCTGAAAGTTTCGCGCGACCGCCATGCTTACCTTTAAACCACTCCTCCGCCTGCAGGGTGCTTTTGCTGTTGTACCCCTCGAACTGCGAGCGGATCTCCCGCAGGGCGCTGGTTATGTCCGACTTGAGGGTGTCCCTCACCTCCAAGGTGACCTGCGAGCCCTGAATCTGGGACAGCAGCTCCCCGACCTCTTCCTGGTGGTTCTTCTTGAGGAAAGCCGCCTCGTCCTGCAGGGACTGCAGCTTCTTGTCCAGCTCCATCCTGGCCAGGGCCGACTCGTCGATGTAGCGGCTCAGCGCCCGCACAGCCGCCTCCAGCTCCTCGCGCACCCGTGTCTCATCGTCCACCCTTTGCTTCAGGTGCACGATGTCCTCCTCCAGGTGCTCCTGCTCTAGCTGGACTTGCGCCTTCTCGCCGCTCAGCTGCACCACGATGGAGCGCAGGTCGCCGATCTCTCGCTCGTAGAGTTCCCCGATGGCTGACCTGCCTGCCTGGCTCTGTCGGAGGGCGGCCGCCTCTGTTTCCAGCTTCCTGTTGTCCGTCTCCAGTTGCCGGACCTTGTCGATGTAGCCTGCGAAGCGGTCATTGAGCGCCTGCAGCATCTCCTTCTCGTTCCTGAAGCGCGGCTCTCCATTCACGGAGTCCAGGCTGTCGCCCTTGCGGAGGGAAGACACGCTGGAGCCTCTGGACCAGGACTGGGAGTGGAAACCGCTGGAGGACAGCGAGGTGGCCGACCTGGAGACATTCTTGTGCGGATCGCCCAGGACCTTGCGGTAGGCGGTGGCGCTGTAAAGATTATCCAGAATGTAACTCATGTCTGAGGCGGCACTCAGCGCACGGGCAATGCGGCACAGCGATGTAGGAGCCGGCTTTTTATAGGTAGTCGTCCAAAAAAAAAAGTCAGCAAGAACTGGGAAAAAAAGAAGAGCAGGCCACCCCCCTTAAAGAAGCCACGGCGCCTTTTCAGAGGGTGCAGCAATTTTTTTTTTTTTGCGCCAGGAATGAAATCTAGCGGGTCACCGTCCCGATTACGCAGTGGATGACTTCGCAAAAAATGATGTCACCTGCTTCGAGCTTCTCGGCCGGTGTATCCTGAGAGGCGCCAGACCTTGGCCACCTGGGACACGAGCTGATGTCCACAGAATGGAGGTGATGATCGCATTAACTTTTGTATTTTTTCCTATGTGCTTTTGCAAGGCGGGCGGGTTTGCCATTTCAGCTCTTTTTTTGCGTTTTCACATCCGACATTGATATTCGATATGAATTGTACCAAGACGCTGGAAATGAAACTGCGAACCCAGACAGATTCGTGCAGGGGGTTCACTTTTTAAGCACCATTTAATATTTTTAAGTTGTTCCCATGCCCAGCAGGGGTTAGGCGGCTGCAGCGTCTGGTCATTACATGTGTGACTCTATTTAGGGGCGCTTTATGGGACGCGTTTTCGTCCAGTCCAGGTTTGAGTCCTTCGGTGCTGCAGACAGTGTTAAACAAAAATATAGGAGCAGGTGCAAGGCTGCAGCAATGCCATCGACCCAGCGATCACGTCCATTAACTAGGCACCCGTCCCAAATTTAGACAGGACAAGGTGATGGAACTAACACTGGACTTACACTCGGACAGAGGGGACACATCATTCATCTGCTTTTTTATTATACCTCTTGAAAAATAACGAAACCATTTCATGCTGGGAAGGCGTCTTCGCAGGTGAAAAACTTTAAAAAGAATTATAATATATGGACAATCTAGCAGGACACTAACGGGTCAAGAACACCTGAATTTAGATTATGATATATCGTGTACATAACGCGAGGCCTTGGAAAATCAGAAGGCCGTTTGGCATTTTACAGTCCGTTATCTCCTAGTCATGGTTAGTTGTATGGAGCCTCTTATCGATCTAAGCATATGGAGGTTCTTTCTGGAATCTTCATCTGGGATGGTCCAAATGGGAACCTAAAACCGCTCTGATGATCCGCTTTTAAAAAATGTGCACTCATAAAAATAAAACGGCGCCGAACATGACTGGGCGCCAGTACATCGCATAGCAATGAAATCGATCTGGAAATCGTAAATATCAAATGTAGCGCCTTTCCTATCTGTTTGTCAACCAGTCGTATAGAGCTTTTTATATTATTTGTCTATAATGTAGCGCCTCTCGTCATATACTGCCTTTAATATCACTTTGTTTGCGTCATTCTATAGTATAGTGCCTTTCACATCTACCTACCTGTAATATAGTGCCTCTCACGTCTGTCTGTAATAAAGTGCCTTTCACATTTGTCTGTCAATTAGTCATATAGTGTCTGTCTCTATTATATATTGCTTTTTATATTTTTTGTCTAACGGCCGTGACTGTCTGTCTATAGTATAGTGCCTTTCACATATATCTACCTGTAATGTAGTGCCTTTCACGTCTATCTGGCTGTCTATAATGCAGTATAGTACCTCTCGTCTATCACTGTCTCTGTTTGCCTGTAATTGTAGTGCCTCTCACATCTCTGTTTGACTATCTATATTATAGTGCCTTTCACATCTGTTTGTCCGTCTAAAGTATAGCGCCTTTCACATCTAGCTCCCTCTGTCTATAGTATAGTGCCGCTCCTCTGTCCCTGTTTGACTATCTATTATGTAGCGCCTTTCACATCTGTCTGTCTACAGTCAAGGGCCTTATATCTCCATGTCTCCATCTGTCAGCTCTGAGTCAGTCCTGCACATCTAAGGTTTTAGCTGCGACCGCAGAACGTTGGCCGTGTAGCTTTCCAAGAAGGCGTCCATTAATTTTGTGATCGTTGAACGGAACCTTTTTTTTTTTTTTTTTTATCTGCACTGTTAAACTAAACCTGGGAAGGAAACGAATCCGATTCTCCAGACTGCAGTGAACTTTTAGCGAGGACATCAGATGAATGCACTCTGGAGGTTTAATCGCGCTGTTTCTTATATCAAATACATAGGGAACATATAAACGAGAAAGAATAAAAAGAAAATAACGTCCTTATGAAACTGGAGTTAGTGCCTTATTTTACATTTACTTGCGATATCATCTCATTCGCCCTCAGTACACTTCCTCGTATTTATGCGTCGTTCATTTCCAAACTCCCTATTTATAACACAAGGTCACACGGAGTCGCCGCCTGTCCTATGCAGTTGCGACGGCAGCCCCACCTGAGCAGGCCGTTCCCGCTCTTTAGAATGGCGCTGGACAATCGCAAACGACTTCACTTCGGTACAGAAAGGAGACGAGCCGGACTGGGGAACATCCATGTCCACACACAGTGCCCATCTTCTTCTTTTACTGGTAAATGTCTCCGCGCGCTCGGCTGTGTCTCCCCAGATGTTCTGTTCGTCCGCCGCTCTGCTCTCAACTCAGGCCAGGCGCCTGTCTGACGGTCGTTTGCTGCCCTCTGCTGGTTTCCGCGCAGCACATCACTTTGTTTGCGCACCTGCTTGATTTGATCTCAACTTTGTCCATCCTGTGGTGGGCTGGTCGGCGCACTGTTCAGGTGTTGCTCCTGCCTTGCGCCGGATGACTCCTCGGATGGGCTCCAGCTGCTAAGTGACCCGACCCTCTATAAGCGGGTTGAGATGGATCCGATTTGGCACAGCCATCATTCAAATGGGCAATTGCACTAACGAATTCTAACAAACAATGAACGGAATTTCTCTACGTTTTAAAATGTATTTTATGAGAATAAGAGCTAATTGTGTGTGTTCGTATATCTAATGATCCGTACTGATAAAAAGGATTTGCTCAGAATGCCATATGTGCCTTAATACGTCAGCCTAGAGACGGGAAAGTGACCAAGACTCTATGCAGGATGTGTGTGACCACCACCGTGAAAGGCGCTATGAAAAAATGTCTATTAAAGCAGGCAAGAAAAATAATCATTTTAAGCAATGTAATGCACCCATCCATTATTAACAAATGTAATCTCAAAAAAAGATAGGAACCGCCTGGGTGGGCTACCAATTAGAAAAAGTAGGTTGTTAGTTGTGTGACTTCTGTGTGATCGCAGTCAAGCGTGGGTGCAGTATGGAAGAGCGTAACATTTATGCCACCCCTTAGTGGTTAAGGTGTTATATTGCATTGTATTACACCACCTGGTCCTAGTTGAGCCCCAGCGTTACTGACCAAATGACCTGCCTTTGCTCCAATCGCGCCCTTTAAAGGGACACGGTGGCGCAGGGTGTAGCACAGCTGACATGTAGCTTTAGGGAACCAGAGTTTGACTCTCATCCAGTTCTTCCTTTGTGTATTTAGTGTTAAGAATTGTTTTCTCGGCTTACTCGTGTCCATGTGCTTTCATATCCATCATTATCCCAGACTGGGTTAACTGGTGAAAGTAAAAGTGGGGACCCCTATCAGGGTTCGTTCCTGCCTAGCACTCTTTAATGGCGGCGCGCACTTTGAGTTGAAACTGATTGAATAGGGGAATGGACTGACCTTAGCGCGGCGTTGCCATTAAAAAGGCACTATATAATTTCATAAGGAGGCAGGTTTCATGCGAGTCGATTCTCTGTTGGTTGTCAAACGTGACAATGCAGAAGAAGGCAGAAATGTCCGATCTGTGTCCTGTAAGGCACTCTTTCATTATAGCCACCTCGACTTGGATTAATCGCGTTTGATTAAGAACCCCCGTGTCCACCTGTCCATGAATGCAGTTATCTGATCTAATATTTCTTAAAGTGGGGTCCGCAAAACGGCTGGCAAAATTTGGAAAGTAATTAATCAATTCTGGTTTATTCTCATCTTTGCTTCACTGTTTTTAAACAATCACCGTCCGATTAGACCGCAACAAATAATATCCTTTGTTAAAAGACAAGCCAAAGAAGCGTTTAACAACAGGGACATTCCAGACCGCGCCGTTGTGTGTAAATGAGCGGGAGCGTCAGCCAATCTCGCAAGCCGCGTTTTCCGACAGCCAATCAAAATCCGACTACACGCCACTTTACGCTGCATGACAGCTTTTAAAGGGGGAATACGACAATCTAAAAGACCTGATCAGAAGCAGACAAACTTGAATATGTGCCTGTTCCCCTCCTTAATGTTCTGACTCAATAAGAATCATTAGAAAGCCTCGAATTGCTCATTTTGTGTTTACTGTGTCACAGCACAAGTTGCCTGGTATCCCTGCCGGGAAGCCATTATTGTAAAAGGTCGTGAATGGACAGGCATCCCGGTCAGGTTGGTTGCTGATATAACAGAAGATCAAACTGCTTCTCGGGGCCACGTATTCCGCGTTTACACGGGGCGACAGCATCCTTTTGGTGCAGTTGTGGTGCATATTGGGATATGTAGTCCTAATAGGCAGCCCTGTTGTTGCCGGACAGCTCCCCTGGCGATCACTCAAGTACCACATTAGTGCGAGTTTACGGAGAGGAGGGGCTGGGAGTGCTCCCGGTGTCTGACATAAAAGAAGCTTCTAGGGCGTCGTGGAAAATGCTTGTTGGACTGTGTGGAAGGAGAGGAAGTATACGGGAAAGTTATTATATAGCACGGCATGGGTAAATGACGTTCATTATATATGTGTTAGGGTTCGGCTATCTGAAGGTAATGGACTTGGAGGAATCCTGTCACCTTAGGAAATTAATATAGTGCCCTTTCAAAGACAACACACGCTAAGGTCTGCCCATCCCACTATGGGATTCCTGAGCGCATCGTTTTTATCAATACGGATTATTAGCCATGCAAACACATTTTAAAATGTAGAAAATGACGTTCATTATGTATGGGTGTTGGGATTACTTCGTGGATTCATTGCCCACTTCAATGATGGCCTCTTTTTACCAAATCTTTCCAGCGCCTTTAATTTTATTATACGTCCTGATGGACTAGCGCCCCGTCCAGGGTTTGTTCCTGCCTTACGTACTATGCTAGCTGTGATAGGCTCCCGCAGACCATCACGACCCTATTAAGGACTTAAGGGGGTTAGAAAATAACTGACTGACTACTCATCCAGGGCTGATTCGTGGGGCAGCTGGTGCCCCTCTGACCAGTCACCAAGCACTAGGTAGGAACCGGGCCGGGCAGCCCAGCAAAGGGTGAATGGAAGGTGACGTCACAAGTAAAAGGGCCTGTGGCTGGAGTTTGGGGCTTGCGGGCGCCCCCTACGGGCCACAACTACTGGTTGCGGAAACAAATGTAACGAATGGATTCTTGGGTCACGTGCCAGGACAGTTAAGTGAATAATAAGCCAACGTCTGCTCATACATTTTAAAAAAGAGTAGATGTGCATTTAAGTACAGTTTTCCATGGGATGTTGCCAAAGAAAGAAACTGACAGCGGATTTAATGAAATTGAAGCGACATTTAATTAAGATTCAAAATGAACGCGCAGCACAGGTGGGTAGCACGGGATCCACCGTCTCCATTATTCTCCTGGTTGCGGCTTTCACTTTGCTTTACTGGTCTCTCCGCCCACTCTGTGGAAGTTGTTACACCATCACGTCAGCATGGACCACAATAAATAATAATAATAATAATAAATATGAAGAACTGCGAGCAGAAGGTGGTCCTATCGAGTGTTAGGGTGGTCATGCGATTTTCTAACTCGCTTAATCCAGACCAGGGTTACCGGGGGAGCTGGAGCCGATCCCAGCCAGAAGGCAGGAACAGATACTGGAGAGGGCTCCAGACCATCACCATCACACACACGGCCCTTAGTGTCGCCAATTCACCGAAATGGCACGTCTTTGGACTGTAGGCAGACACGGGGAGAACATCCAGACTCCATACTGGGTGCAACCGGGACGCAAACGCTGGTCTCCTTACTGCGAGTAAGCAGCGCTACCACTGCGCCACCCATTTACGATTTGCACCCAAGAATTTGATTATTGTACAAAATCCTAATGTTTATTCTCACTAGTGCCACACTGAAGTGAGCAACTTTAACTACCGGTGCACCAGATCCTTATTTAAAATTGTCCCCTCGTGCCACCGAGAGAGACAACTCACCGAGTGGCGCTCAGAATTTAGACGGGCCCGATCGGGTGAACGCACTCTAAGCCATTTGAATGTCACCCTTTGGTTAAAATCGGGCGCTTATTGCGTGGCGGGCCGGCTCTACGAAGATTGCCGAACCTCTCCGGAGTTTGCCGAAGGGCCTGTCGCGGCTGCATTCCGGCGACATTAATGCGAACCGCTGGTAGTATTGGCAAGCCACATAAAAAAATCCCCTTGCTTCTTAACAGTCGGCTGGTTGGCCCCGACCTCCGTTCATCCGTTTGAAAGCCATCGGACGGGGGCGCGCGGAGGGTTATCCCCGGCCGAAGGACGTGTGCCACGTTCGCAACTCTCGTGAGAGCCGCGGCGCCGTGTGGACGAGGACGGCGCATGCCGAGCAGCCCGGGGCCCGTCACCGTGCAGAGCGGGCGCGATGTTTCCACGGAGTGCGGCGCCGAGATGCCCGTAGAGCTTGGCCCGTGCATTCGGTGTTAACGCCCCCGCTGGGACTATGGCGGCTTTTATTGTGAGTATGGTGACGGTTTCGGTGACTTCGTGGGCCGGCCGGGGAGAGCCGTGTTTGAGGCGGGCAGACAAGTGGGCCTCCGACGTGGCGAGTCGCCGCTGACCGTCCGCACAAAGGCTCTGCTTGAACCCTGATCGTTTACTCGGGGCTCTGCTTCCCCAGACCGTATTTTTTAAATTCCTGCTTACAGGGTGGTGGGGCGCGGGGCGCTTTACCTGGGGAAGGGTCGGCGTCCGTTAACAATTAATGAACAAAACGGACAATTCGGTAACGGTGACAGATGGGTGGGGCTTCAGCTTTGGCAAGCGCTAGACATGAGGCGTGGTCTGTCAACGGGGCGTGTCTCCTTAAGGTGAGGTTCCACCCCCCGGTTTCATTGGTACCCTCATTTCACTGTTGTGCTGCAGTGAGGAGCGGCGCTGCCTCGTGGCTCCACCATCTTAAATCGGGATGCCATGTTGGTGATCCGGGGGGGGTGGATGGCGGGGATTGGTATGGTATGACATGACTAATGTAGGGATGAAAGTGTTTTGTTCCCCCTCAGAGATTCTGCCAAGTCTTCTATTCAGATCATGTAGATTGGATGTGTATGGCCCGCTTCGGGGATACATGCGACTTATGCACAAGGAGTTGTTGGGTGGTCCCAAACCCCCTATTACAGATTCATGTGAGTCGCTTGTGGATATCGTATTGCAGAGCCTTTAAGGTTGTGGTCCCTCTTGGAGATTCTGACAAGTTCAGGTAATGGAGGACAACGATGGTGGGGAGTTTGGTTTGGTTCCCTTTGGAGATTCATGCATGTTGTGCAGAGTTGGGTGGTCCCCTTAAGAGATTCTCATGTCTTGTGTATGAAGGTCTAATGTAAGCCTGCTTGGGGAGTCCTCCTTGGAGAAGAACTTAGGGGGGTGGTGGCAGCGGCGGCGGCATGAGGGAAGGATCACCCACCGGACACCGACATCTACGTCAGCTTTAATTAATTAAACATCTCCACCCTAAGTGAACCCCTCGTTCACCCGGCGTGGTGGAGCTGGCCCAGAGAGTGGTTGTGTACGTGACAAGCATTGTAGTGGTGTGCCGCTCTGTCCAGGGGGGTCTCCTGCCTTGCACCCTGTTTTATCATGAAAATTAGTTTTTATTGGTGGATGTAGAAAGGCCTAAATTATTAACTAATTATTTACATGGACGCCCCGCAGTACTTACCTCTGGACTCCTTCGCGACGGAGTCAGCAGTAAACCTCCGAAGTTCCTTAACGATGGCTCAGGTCTGCTGGCCTCGAGGCAAGGGTGGCACCTCTGAATCCGCTGAGAAAGGCCTGCTGGGGTCTCATGTATCTCCCCTGCTCCCAGTTTTTTCTACCTCTGGGACAGTTGAACCCGAATGAGTTCTCATCGCGAGTCTCATCAAACAACGAGGCCGGTGCTGTGAGACAATCCCAAATATTTATTTTAATTTAAACCTCAGTGTATTGCAGGGATAACCAGACCGTTCAGATATTAACCCTAACCCTAACCCGAACCACCAGCAAGATTTAAATCACACAGCAAGCTGCGGGTCGGGTGGTCAGTTGGCTTTCAGATTTTAGTGGTCTTTGTTTTCTTAGGTCAGACATGATGCTTGCAAGTGCAGGGACACTTCTATGGGTGGCTGACCTGACACAGATGACAAACGGGTGTCCTCAAGTCCTCGCTTTTATTTATATAGTGGTTTAGTGTCTTAATTATTTTAAGATTTCCCAGAAGTTATGTTGTCTGAAATTGAAAAAATGGTCATTCCCAATGGTCCGTGAAGTGACGTTTAGCTGAATATGAGAACATGCCAACTGCAAAGTTTTTCGAGCCGCCATTTCATATCTTCTTACAAGTATATACATGCTGGCTAGTTTATCTGGGCTTAAATGTACCTGTGTGTGTAGTTAGTAATAATACGGGGTGTTTTTTTATTTACCTTTAAATTTGCATATCTTCCCGTATAACTGAATTCTGTGTGTTTATGTGCCTTCAGTATAATCTGTCCTTTTATTTTTTAATGAGAATTGTCCAGCGTGCTCTGCGCCTGCACTCAGTGAAGAGAAGCCGCTTTGCACAAAGTCAGCTAGTGTTGTACTGACGTTTATTTGCATGCATCCCAGAATTCTCTTTCTCTTCAAACAACACCGTCGTGCCTAGCAGTCCTCGTCACGGCCAGCAAATCTTCAATTGAAAAGGCGAACTCTGATGAAATACGCGTCAGCTCCCTGGTCTGAGCCCTTAAAACGACCCTAAAATAAAAGGGACGCCCCCCAGATGAGCTCCTGCAAGTCGGAGTCGGCCCACTTGAAAAGAGACAAGACCTGATCATGTGACCTGACGGCACCAATAGAATACCACAAGTGTTATTAGCACATGGGAAAAGATAAGAGAGGCTAAAGATTATACGTCTATAATGTTAACACATTAGACAAACGAAAGATTAAAAGTGTCATTTAACAAACTAAAGAAAGAATATGAATTATAAAATATTAACACGTTGCACAAATGAAATATTAAAAGGGTCATTTAACAAACTTTAAAAAAGAATATGAATTATAAAATATTAACACTAAACAGTACTTAATAAACTAAAGAATTTCTAAATAATCATGTGTTCTTTATTAATACATCACACTAATTAAGTATTAACAATTTTATTTAACATATCAAAATAATGAGATATTATCATAATAACACATTGCACAAATTAATTGTAAAAATTGTATTTAACAAACTTTAAAAGATATAATATCCAATCATGTTACCTTACTACACTAACACATTACACAAATGAAATATCACAAGTTTTATTTAGCAAACTTTAAAGAAAGAATATGAATTATAAATTATTATATTAACACATTGCACAAATTACATTTTTTTAGTTAAACTATAAAATTGAGATTTTATAAATAATCCTATGTTCTTTATTGATACATCACACTAATTAAATATTAACAATTTAATTTAATACACTATAAAAGATGACATATCAAATAATGAGATACTAACACATTGCACAAATTGAATTTAAGAATTTTATTTAACAATCTTTAAAAGATACAACATTTAAATAATTCTTTATATTAAGACGTTGCACAAATGTTAAATATATTTTTAAACATAGTGTCAGGGATGCCAGGGGCAACGACCCGGCCGGGACGCCGTGAGGGACCGGATGTGGGTCTGCGCCCACCCTGGATCACGTGGGGGCCGCCTTCCTGGTTGCTTTGGGGGCCACGGGTTGAGAGCATGGAAGCCCCACCCTGTAGGGGCCCGTGGTCACCGCCAGGAGGCACCCCAGTGCCTTGGGGACCTGTTACCTCAGCACTTCCGCCACACCAGGAAGTGCTGGGGGGAAGAATTAAAAGGGCGCCCGGAGAGCTGCCAGGAGAACAGCCGGCACTTCCGCCACGCTGGGGCGTGGCCAATGAAGGAGTGTCGGGAATCACCTGGAGCTCATCCGGGAGAATATAAAAGGGGCGGTCTCCCTTCATTCAGGGCTGGAGTCAGCTGGAAGAAGGATGAGGCACGAGAGGAGTGTGGAGGCGGCCCGAAGAAAAGGCATTTGTGTGGCCAGGACACTGTATTGGGGTTTGTGAGTGTGCACTGGACTTTATATTTGTAAATATTGTATATATAATAAACGTGTGGTGGTGACAAACAACATGTCCGCCTGTCTGTGTCCGGGTCGGCTCCACAATAGATACAATATCTAACAATAATATATTAACACATTTGACAAATTAAACCTTCATTTAACAGACTATAAAGGGCACCATATTTGAATAATCTCCTATTTCTACTAACACATCATACTAATATATTTTTATTTAACAAACTAATGATTATAAATTATTATATTAACATATTGCACAAATTAAATGTAAAAAAAATGTAGCAATTTCTAAACAGTCTTGTTTTTGTATATTAATATATCACGCCAGTTAAAAATAAAAACATATTTAACACTTATAAAATATTGAATGTTGAGCATATTAACACATTGCCCAAATGAAATATTATAGTTTAACACACTGCAACAGAAACAATACCTAATGTTTGTTTTATTAACACATTTTACAAATAAAATTAGTTTTATTTAACACACTATAAAAGACACAATATCTGAATAATCTTGTAGTATTGTATTTGTATGGTGTGTTAATATGTTTAATTAATAAGTTTCATTTAACTTTAAAAGAGTAATATTATTATTATATTTATTAATTATAAATTAGCATATTAACACATTGCACAAATTAACATTTTTTAGTTAAACTATCAAATAGTTTGTAAATAATTGTATGTTCTTTATTAATACATCACACAAATGAAATATTAAATGTATTTAATGCATTATAAAAGGTAACATATCAGATAACGAGATACTACCATATTAACATGTTGCTCAAATGACATATTCCCGTTTATTTGTTAAATGAAGGACTGACTATCTAACGATGCTGTATTATCACTCAAGTGGCGTTGCAGTTTCCTGATGTTTTATCTCCGTCCTCCTTTATTTTTCTCTTAACGCGTCACACAGATTTTATTTCCCAAACTGCCTTTTGGTTTTTGTCCCAACATGGCAAGTGGTGTGCGGGTCGGCTCCGGCTCCCTACGCTTCTGAACTGGATTTGGCCGCTTTGAGCCGGTTCTGTTCTCCGTCCTGCCCTTCTCACCGTGTTCGGTGTTACTTGATGTGATGTTACATCGCATCACTCGTTTTCTCCTTCTGTGATTCTCGCCTTCACATTATGGCTGTTTGTTTTCTGGGCTGTAAACCAAGTGTGACTCTTCATGGAGAGAACGACTCCATCACTTCAGTTCTGTCTTAAGATTTTCTAATGTAAGAAGTCAAAAAAAGAAGTTGTCACCTCTCAAGGTCTCGTCTGTGGCCGTTGCTTGCTGGCTTTTCTTGTGTTGGAGCCGCGTGTGCTTGGGCTGACATGCTGATCTATTGGTGACGGGGGACCCCCACACTCGGTGCCCACTCTCGCCCCCCCAACACTCGGCCCCCACTTCAGCCTCCCACTCTCAGTCTCCCCCCCCACTCTCGGTCCCGTTTGCTGAAGGAATTTCCTGAGAAGCACAGCGTCTTCCAGCGGTCCGCTCTGATTGGCCCGCGAGCTCGGCGTCCATTTTGTTCCCACTCGGCCGCCGGTGACGAGATCAGACTTCGATGTGGGTGCAGAAGTGCTGGCGGTGCTGCGTACACCAAAGACCGTAACGTGTGTGTCTTGTGTTTTGTTTTTGTCTCGTCTGCTCAGAGGTCTGCACGTCTCGCTTTGAGCACCTTGGCCGGAGAGGACCGAAATGCTGGGCCTTGTATGGCGAAGGGAGCAGCGCACCGCAGTTCACTGGACAGACTTGCATGACGGACTCTTGTTACCAGCATGTATTCCAAACTGAGGCCCAGTGTGTTAATCCAAAAAGATCACATAATGGTAATAATAATACAATGATAATAATAATAATGGCTCCAGATTAGAGAGAGACTAGCCCAAAGTAAGCTAAATCTCCAGATAAGCTGGGCCGTTTGATTTTTAAATTGTCGGCTGCTCACCTTCTAGCCATTGGGTTCCTTGTTGATCTCAGTTACTCCTTTCCATTTGTATTTGCACTCCTGCGGTCATTTCGGGTCAGACATTTAAGGTGCCAGATGCCACAAGGCAGCCTCAGGACATAAGCGAGCCCCCTCGGCGTTCTCACAGTGGCTACGGTGGTCTTTTCTTTTGACACTTTTTTTTTTTTTTTTTTTGATCTGATGTGACTCGCCAGAAAAGCTCCAGTTTGGTCTCATCTGTCCACGGGACCTCCCGCCTTAAGCATCGTCCTCTCTCCTTCCGTTGAGCCCACCGGTGCGATCAGACCCTGATGGACCTTGACCTTGCAGTTCAGCTTCCTTGTCTACAATTTCCCACAATCCTCCTGTCCATGCTGTGTCAGTTCTTCCACTCCTTCAGTGTCTTCATGATATTTGCCACTGTTGTCACAGCAACGTCAAGCTGCTTGGAGATGGTGGTCTTCTAGCCTTGGCCTGTCGCGTTCTTCCTGATCTCCTCAGGCGACTCTCTCTCTCTCCTTTGCTTTCTGTGGGACGAACGGTGACACCAAATGGCAGAAGGGGACGACTTATGCAAGAAAACTGGTGAATGAAATTATTTAGGATCTTTTCCAGGGGGTCCCAACATGCGTCTGGGCTGTTTTAGATCTTTGTAGAAGAAGCAACGCTTGAGCTCTTGTCACACAACGACCGGTAGACTGGGGAAGACAACACTTCTTCATTGAACCCTAAGGGGGGCCCCTCAATTTGTCCTCGTCTGTATTTTTATGTCTAAAATCTTAGAAGAAGTCAAAGTGCCGACCCGACCGGCTGACCTTTCACAATCCTGCAGTAGGTCAGCACTTGGCTGTGAAGGAAGAAATCGATGGGCTCTAAATAATGGGCTGTTTGCAAAGACGCCGTGTAATCATCCATCGCTGCTTCCGAAGACCTCATTAGTCACCTCAATGCCGGAGACGCCGCCAGCTTGGATGGCTGCCACATTTCATTTTCTTCTAGCTGCTGTAAAAAAGAGACGAGGACAAATGAAAAAAAAGATTTGGGGGCGACACCCCCCCATCCCATCCCATCCCAAAGTTTAAAGGCTTTTCTGCAAAAAGGGCCATCACTAAGTGTGCCAGTCTAAGACCAGGGTGGCAAGGAGCAGGCCAGGCAGGAAGGAAGGGGCTGGACAATGGACGTGATGTCATCGGTGGGCGGGTGGGCCTGTCAATCATCTGTTCTGTAGAGGGAGGAAGAGAAGCAGCGTCAGTATACAGCGCCACCTTGTGGAATTCCCACCACTGGAGCCTTGAAACTGTCCCCAAGGCGCACGTGTGTGACACTCAGTTATCGGTCACAGGCAGCGGGGGTTCAAGGCCTGCCTCTTTCCCTTTTTTTTCCATCTTGATTTTATTTGTTTTGTTTACAAAAAGGCAAGCAGAAAAAAATTATTAACAACGCTCTCTTGTAGAAAAAAGATATTGTTAAAAAGAAATTATAATTTAGACTGGCAGTCCCCCGTGGCTCCGCCTACATAGTAATGAAACAGGACAAACTTTAAAAATCAATAAAAAAATAATTTTAAAAAATGTAATTCTATCCATGCGGAAGGTCGGTACGCTCTAACGTCAAACGTCACCACTGTATCTGACGGGAGAGCGTCCCCCGCGTGGGGAGAAGAGCACGTGGCCAATCAGCAGCTACCCCCTAAAACACACGTGGCTCTGATCTCTCTTAACAACGTCAAACGTTACTCCTTAACAATCTCTAGATGATAACGTCTGCTGAACAAACTGGTATCGCTAGCTAAGAGGAGGCAAAGTGCACTCCAACACGTGGCGACAGGTAGAGCGACTCGAATGGATGCTGGTGCGTGACGGAGGATGGCCCCGCCCCCTCTGCCTGCAGCGTCTCTCTCGGATTCGCGCAAATAAATCAGTTCCGCAAGCGAACTGTGATACGAACTATGACGAGAGAAGTCGCAAAATCAACCGGAATGTTTAAGCAAATTCTAGAAAAAAAAACGAACTCAGTCCGTGAAGCAGATCTCTCGTTTACTAGCTAAGTGGAGGTAAGGTGGACGCCCCAAGGCTAGCACGTGAGTGAGGACGGCCTCGGCCCGCAGCCTCTGTCTCAGATTTGTGTGAATATCTCGCTCCTGCATGCGAACTCTGATTCTTCGCGTGATGAGAGAAGTCGCACAATCAACCGGAGTGTTCAGGCAAATTCTACAAAAAAACCCGAGCTAAATCCGCTAAGTAGAGCTCTCGTGAAAAGCAGACAGACAATGTATAGATTTTCACGCTGCTCAGTCTTTACTGTTCACACATATTAAGATGCGCATTACTAATGGAATACGTTTTGCTATGTCTAGCCTTGCATGTATCCTCACCGCTCATCTTTCGGTAACTCCGTGTGTTTGGACCGACCTCGAGCCCCTTCTCAGACTTTGTCATTTCGCCTCCACCAGTGGTAGACAGGCCCCCCCCCCCCCCCCGACCCGCCAGGAAAACTTCATTCGAACGCTGCCCACGTTGGGACGGCGACTCTCAGCGTTCCTGCTACCCCTTTCTTCGGTGTCCTCGTGTGTCTCGGCCTCCCCTTCCCGTGATGACTTCTTCGCAGGCTCTTGTCATTTCGAGGCGCCTTTGTCACTTCCCATCTTTGATCGCGACTCTCAGCGTGCCTCCTGTGCTGCTGCTTCACCTCCTCGTGTGTCTCTCACTCACATTTTGAATTTTCAATCACATTACCACAGCCAAACTGACCAATCACAGTACAGCCAGCCTAACCAATTGCAGCAAAGCCAAACTGACCAATCAGATTGCTCTAAGGCAGTGATTCTTAAACTGTTTTTTTTTTTTTTTTCCTTTCTTGTGATGCAGTCTGCACCACCCGGTCCGTGACGATTGTCATATCGGGGTGTGGCGGCCATTGGATAGTCATAGTGGAGCCGAGTCGATTACAAAACGTACTCAACCTTTTCCTCATGTGAGTCGCGACCCCAGTTTCATTGTGGTTTCATTTTCTTCATTTTAGACTCCAGAACTGAAAGTGAGCAATGCCAGCCAAGTGAACCGAGTGGCAGGTTTCAGTGGTACAAATGAAGTTTCCGAAGGTTTCTCTAATAACCGATGTACCTGACTAATTAAGAATAAGCTAAGTTGACCATTAGGACCCTGAAGGAATGGCTGCTGAAAATGGGGCATCGTGGTCATAGGCGACTAATAAATTAAGTTCAAAGTCGGTCATTTCAAGCAGTAATTAGCAACATTAATTAACGGGGTCCCATTTCTCTCTAATAACGTGATTTTTTTTTTTTTTTTTCCTTCTCCATCTCCTGTAGGCTCACCCGTCAGTTAGAATCAAAGGGACAGAGCACAGCTACAACCCCGTGCTGTGTCAAGACGACAAGTGTCAGGCCAGCTCCAAAGGCAGCCACATGCACTGTCCCTTCTGCAGCGTGACCGAGGCCTACCAAGACCCAGTGATCCTGAGGGCGCACTACCGAGTCAAGCACGTCGATAAGGGGATTGACTTTGCAGGTATGTGACGCTGAAGTTTAGGGCCTGGGCCTTCTTGTGCTGTATTCGTGTTTATTTATTTGTTTTTAATTCAATGATGTGGTGGGCCATCAGCTGTTGGTTTCTGCCATTTGTCATAACTGGAGAACATTCTGCCTTCCTGCTACCCTCTAATACAGGGGTGTCAAACTCCAGTCCTGGAGGGCCGCAGTAGCTGCAGGTTTTCATTCTAACCCTTGCCTAAATTTTAATTAACTTGACTCAGGCCCCTTTGTTTCTTTTTCCTTAATTAGCAGCCAAACAATAATGAGACACAAAACAAGCTGCCACATGACCAGCCAACCTGTGCCCATCACACAATATGTGGAAATAAAGAAGAGTGAAGGACTCAGTAATGTTGAACTCTCAGGTCACCAAAACATTGTTGTTCATAGAAAAAAGGGAGAAATCAACAGTTTTGGAAACGTCTGCTGTGGCAGAAAGAGAGCAGCAACAGGCTGTGGAGTTACATAACCGGTTTAATTAACAGCAAGAATTGTATTCTCATTAAGAAACTGGTTGGAGTGAAATTGATTGGAGTTTGAAGTCCCAGTTTAGCTGGTCATCTGTCAGCTTATTTCATGTCTCATTTCAGTTTGGCTACCATTTAATTATGGAAAAGAATCAATTCAAAAGACTGAATCCTTAAAAACAGGGCTATTAAAATGAATGGAAAGGGAGTTAAATAGCAGTGAAAACTGGCCACTGATTAGGAAAAGGGTAACAATGAAAACCAGCAGCCACTGCGGCCCTCCAGGCCTGGAGTTTGACATCTGTGCTCTAATAGAACTAAGGCAACAACAACATGCCATTTGGGGGTAAGCATGAATGTTAAGGGGGGGGGGGTCCCCACACAGTCATCATCAGGCATGATTGATAGAGTGGGGGTTAGGGTGGGCATGCAGGATTAGCTGTTGTGAATCAATGGGGTGGGGTTTTGCTGGAGTGCTTTAAGTCAGGAGTCGCCAAGTCTGGTGCTGGAGGGTCACTGTGGGCTGCAGGTTTTCATTCTAACCCTTTTCTTAATTAACCTCTTTTGAACTCATTTTAATTGACTTGCCCAGACCCCTTCATCGTTTAGTTTTCCTTAATTAGCAGCCAAACAATAATGAGACACAAAATGAGCCAAAACAACTGGTGTCCATCACACAGTATCTGAAAATAAAGAAAGATGAAGGTCTCAGGAATGTCGATCTGCTCAGGGCCACAAACAGAGCTCTTAGAAAAGAGCAATTCAATAATTTCAGAAATGTCTGCTAATGCACCACGAGAGCAGCAACAAGCCACGGAATTAAATAACTGGTTTAATTAATGACAGGAATTGGCACCTCATTAAGCAACTGGTTGGAGTTTGAGGCCCTGACTTAGGTGGTCTTCTGTTGGCTCCCTCACTTCACATTTCATTTCTGTTTGGGTGCCATTTAAGGAGAGAAATGAAGCAATTCAGAGGAACAAATCATAAAAAAGCAAGTCAATTAAAATGAAAAGAAAAGGAGTTAATTAGCAGTACAAACGGGACACTCATTAAAAAAAAAAAAGGGTTAGAATGAAAACCCTCAGCTGTGGTGGTCCTCCAGGACCGGACTTGGCAACCCCTGCTTTAAGCTACAATGTTGAACTCCAGACCCGGAGGGCCGCAGTGGCTGCAGGTTTTCATTCTAACCCTTTCCCTAATCAGTTTTCATTGCTAATTAACTCCTTTGCCATTCTGTTTTTAAGGATTCAGGCCTCTGAATTGATTTGTTTCTTCATTAAATGGCAGCTAAACAGAGATGAGCAGCTAAATTGGGGCTTCAAACTCCAAGCAGTTCCTTAATGAGCAGCTGATTCTTGCTGTTAATTAAACCCTTTATTTAATTCCACAGCTTGTTGCTGCTGTCATTCTGTTGATTTTCTGTTTTTTCTAGGAACACTGTCAAAATATTTTGTTGACCTCAGAGATCAACCTTACTGAGCTCCAACTGTCTTTATTTTCACATATTGTGTGATGGGCACAGGTTAGCTGGTCATGTGGGGGCTCGTCTCAATATTGTTTGGTTGCTAATTAAGGAAAAAGCAACAACTAAGGGGTCTGAGTCAAGTTTATTATAACTAAGGCAAAAACTGGGCCCTAATTAAGAAGATGGTTAGAATGAAAACCAGCAGCCACTGCGGCTCACCAGGAGCGGAGTTGGACACCCCTGCTCTAGAGCTTCAGTTCCCAGGCAATAAAAAATAACAAATAATCTTTGTTAGGCATTCCTCAAAGCTGTAAAAAATTAGGGATCTGCACTGGCAATCGAAAGGTTGCCGGTTCGAATCCCGTAAATGCCAATAGGGACTCTGCTCTGTTGGGCCGTTGAGTCAGGCGGCGCTTAACCTGGAATTGCTGAGTGCTTTGAGTAGCGAGAAAAGCTCTATATAAATGCAAAGAATTAATATTATTAATTATTATTAGTCCATCTGTTATTTATTATTATTATTTAATGAAGAAGATGGTTAGAATGAAAACCAGCAGCTTCTGTGGCCCACCAGGATGGGAGTTGGGGACCCCTGGTTTAGCATTTGATTTTTAGGAGGTTCCCCGTATTCAGTTTTCTTGTCTGAAGGTGACCGATGAAGAGGGGCATCTCTTAACCATTGCTGATGTTTGAGTCGGTGCTGATTTTTTTTTTATCTTCTTCATTTAGGTTTAAAGGTTCTCCGCTGCTGCAATCACTGTGAGATTGTGGGTACTATTAAGGGTGAAAAGAAATTCAAAGGCGCCCACTGGCACTGTTACCGGTGCCGCAATGGCTTCAACAGGCGAGACGAGGCAGTGAAGCACTATAAAACTCACTTCAGGAATCCGCACACCACCTTTCAGATTCAGATCACTCAGGTAAGCGAGAAGAAACCTGGAAGGGATTGTGGGGGGGGGGGGGCCCCCACATTTTACAGCATTTGACATTCAAGCCGTGTTTTATATCTGACGTTGAAGTGACGCTGTGTGTAAGTCGTGATGTTTTTTTTTTCTGCTGGAGTTGGCTGCTCTTAGGGCTTGTGTTTGTTTTATCAAAAGCCGTCCTGGGGTCTCATTTATAAAACCTGAAGTGGATTCAGGCGTCAAAATGCGGCCACAGCAAACAAAAAAAATAAATGAAATAAACTCGGGGGTTGTGGAATACATAGACCGGAATTTCTTTGCAATTTACTGTTCATAAGAATGAAGCCATTGTGACGGTCCGGGTCAGCTCCACACTCTCATGTTGCCCCAACCCGAAACCGCAGACCGCGATGAGCCATGCAAATGAGGGGGCAGACTAGCAATTAAGGGGTAGGTGTAAAAGTGCCAGTGCTTTTATTAACAATAAAGCATCTCAAAACAAGCACAGTGCTGTGCGATCTTCTTTGAATAAATATTGTAATAAATATTAAAAAAAAAAATAATGTGATACTGGAGGTTTAAACAATCCATATTCTTTAAAAAAAAAAAAAAAAAATGAGGTGAAAATCCCAAGGCTGGAAACATTTCTAAAAACTCAGTCCCCGGTGCAGGCTTTCTAAAACAGACGTCTCCAGATGAGACCCCAAGGCCAGCAGTGCGCCACACCGAGTGTCACCTCACCTCACCTCACTCCTTCGACTCCCGCTGCCATCCCTTGACCTCGAGCATCGGGTCACTCCAGCTGTCCCAACAAGTGTTCATTTGGAGTGCCCCCTCTCCAGCCCCCTAGAGCACTGACCCCACTCTTCTTCTGGCTACCCCGTGATCCATTTTCCCCTTTTAACCTCCCGACTCTTTTCCCGTTGTTCCCTGTCTTTCTTTCGGCCATGTCAGCTCCCCTTATATTGGCTTGATTGGGCGCAGATGAGACCCTCTGCCCACTCTGAGGTGTGAATACGAAACCTGACTGATCTGCTCACATTTCCACTTGAGTGCGTGATCAGCCACAGTCAACCCATGAGCAGCGCTGTAATGCGCGCGTCCGCGACCATTCTTGGGGTGTTGATTATTTATTTAAAATATATATATCAATCAATCAATAAAATCTTAGCAAAAGCGCCCACCTTTTATTTTACTAGTGATGTATGAGAAACTTATTTTTTTACTTTTTAGTACACTTTTTAACTTAATATAAGCATGGTTTTTAAAAAGTATTTTTTTATACATATATTATTTTCAACTTTTTAATTTTGGGTTTGTTTTATTATAATTTTGTAATCAATATTTTAACACTTCCTTTAATAGTTCTATCCATTACTAGCGCCATCTATTGGTAAAATCTTGAACTATTCTTCATATGAAAATTTAATTTCCTAATTAACATGGATTAATTGATCAATTAGTGAAAGTGATTATTGATTCATGTATTGCCATCGGTGTGCAAAATTTCAAGTCATTTGGACAATAGGAAGTAGGTTAAATATCGATTATGAGATTTGTACCAGACAACAAACAGGTGAAGCTGATATAAGTGTGGGGAAAAAAAAAATGCACAGCCCCTCCTTACACATCCATATGTGCAGCGTGCCAGTCAACGTCCTACATTTGCTGTCAGGAATTTCATTGGCTGGGAAAGCCGCCTCTTCCTCCTGAAACGTCGAGACCCCGCCTCCTGCATTGCAGATATCTGTTACCTGTAAGACTCTAGGGGTCGCTGTTGCCTCTTTCAACCCAACAGACAGACACACTGAACACAGGATAAAATCACCAAGAAGGTTTTTAATTATTCCTATAGTGCCCAAAAGCACCTCCACCACCATAAACAGGCAAGTATCAAACATAATAACAATAATTACAATAAACAACACAAATCTCTCCTCCACACCACCCAGCAAGTTCTGTCCTACTACCTCCCTGCTCCGGCTCGTTTGCTGGGTCTTCAGTAGTCCTTTATGTACTCCTTGACCCGGGAGTGCATCCGCTCTTCCGTCCCTGTGACTTGCCAGCACTTGAGGTTTTTCTTCAGCCCAGAAGTACTTTGGGGCTTCCGACCCCGTGACTTGGGAGTACTTCCGGGCTGTATGGGGAAATACAAATCCCCAGATCTTCCTGCAGCATCTCCTGGCGGCACCCACGGTACCCAGCAGGGCTGTGATGCCGAACTACAGATTCCATGATGCCCTGTGGGAATCCGGGGCACCGCTGTGCTGCAGGGAACTCGCAATCTGGCGTCTTGGGGGAGGCAGTGCCCCTCAGTAGCTGCCTTCCCCCATCCTTCTCTTCTTTGGGTGTCCCGGCCGGGTTGTCCGCCATACCATATATACTTGCGTATAAGCTGGGTCATGAAACCGGAAAAATCGATCATCAAATCAGACCCTGACTTGTATGCCCGTTCAAAAACACGGCACTTAATTAATTATTTTAATTCTTGCCTCCTCCAATCTCACATCAGTTTCTCAGACGCATTGAATTTTGTTGCAGGAACGCAGATACCAATTTCTTTCGCCCCTTCAAGGACGTTTAATTTAAAGCTTCATATTTTCTTCTGATCAGGCGCTCCATCGTAGATAAGGGATGCTGTTAAAGTAAAGGTGTATGAGGGTGTGAGATACAAAAAAAACACAAATCAGTGCAAATGGGAAGAACGCAGTACTAAGTGCAATGACAATAAAAGGGAATGTAAATCTGAAATGCACACACCCAAGCTTTATAAATGAGACCCTCGGGTACATTAAGTAGCAAAATGAAAACGAAGCGATAGTAGCTTTGGCTTGAATGAGAGAATATTCATGGCTGATGTCGGCTTTCGTTACCACGTCTCGGTCACCGACAACAAACTCTGACGGGGTGCAGTTTAAAAAAAAAAAAAAAATGTCCACAGGTGTGTAAATCCCGTTACGACATCTCGATGGTCAGACTTGAAGAGCGAAAACCCGCTACCCCATGGCATTCTGGGAACAGAGTTTGAACCCCACCCCGCACAACCAGTAATACGCTTCGATTTGTGCTTTTTGGTTCTTTCTTTTCTTGTAAAGGAATGTTTATACAAGGTGGCGCACGAAAAACTGAACCGACTCCAATGTCGACATACAATTCTTAGCCAGTACAACAAACGAAAAGAGATACAATACAAAGATCCAATTGCAATTGTTTGAAAGAGCCACGTGCAATAAAATACACGTTTTTTCCTTGTCATCGTCCTTCAGTTCTTAGACACAAGTCTTTCTGTATGGCTTCATTTATAGCGAGTGCAGCACTCGTTGACAAGACCTGCGCGAAACATTCGCTTGTTGTGGCGATTTACGTGTCGATTTCTTAGGGCTTCTGGCCATCCGTTCCGGAATATCTGCTATGACCGCTGGTGTACGAACGGACAGGCCCGATTCTTTCTGCAGTTTGTAACTGACCCAGTCTCACGCCACTTCTTCACCAACTCGTAAATACGGCTCTTTGCTGGTAGGTTTACGCCAGGAAAATTCTGGGTGAAAATGTCCTGCATTTCTTTAAAAGAACCGATAGACACACACACCTGCACTATTCCGATCCTCTCTTCCGGATCTCTTTCACCGGCTCACAGCTTCCTTACTAATGCACAGTTGGGGCTGCTGACCCCGTCACGATCGCGATGGCATCCGCCTGTATAATAGCTTGAGCCAGTTGTTCGGAGACGGTTCAGTTTTTCGTGCACCACCCTGTATATTGTAGTGAGGGTGGAGATGAGATGGTGGTATCATAGGGACACTCTAGAATTGTGGGTAATGTTAATGCTTGTTCTGTCTTACACCCAGGAGGTTAACAGCCGACAGTATTACGAACAGAGTGCCGAAGCCCACGCTAAAGCCTATGGAGGGCTCACCATCACGGCCGGCACGAACGGAGACTACAGCAGCATCGGCTCTGTTTTCGCCCAAACCGTCATATCTTCGGCACCTGGCACAGAGACGTTCCTGACCGATGTGTCCAAGGTAAAGATGTTCACCGCTGACTTGATCTCGTGGATGTGCTCTGTAAAATAGTCGATTAGGCAAACGGAGAACGTACCATGGCTTTAAGTCTAACATCAGTTTCATCACTTGTACCTGCTTGACCGCCCCCAATGTCATTTATGGTGTTTTATGTTCTTTTATACCCTCATTTGGGTCTAAATGCCTTACTTCCAGGGCCGGATTAAGACGAAATTGGGCCTGATGCTGCAGCACAAAAAAGGCCTATTTTTTCTCGGCATTGGTGCATTCGACACTCACCACACATGCGCACTCAGACCGACCGGGGAGCCTTAATTACTTGCGACCCAACCAGCCAGCCTTTACTGAACGTGAATAATAATAATGACGTAGGATCGTAACATCTCGAGATTAACATCAAACTATGAAACATCAACATTCAATAGCAATTGTCTGAAAAGTGCGCTTAATGCAGAAAACCTAACAGTGAAATACACAAAATTTCACAATTCTCTTACAAAACAGAGTAAGAAAAAATGAATTTTCAGAGACATTGGGTCAAAGTGACTCAGTTCAGGCTTTTGAGGGTAAAAATTTGTCCAAGATTTAAATTTCATAATAGACCAGAATCCTGTCGAGGATTTTAAAAATTCTAAACATCCATGCCGGGCCTGCGGGTCGGCTTTTAGTTTTACCTTTACAGATAACCATTTAAATAGCCATCGATTTTTTCTGTACAACTGACTTTCAAGGTGAAAAATTTACTACGTGGCACTTACCGAACAATAATAAAGTGGCAAGAATCCCCAAGATTTTGCAAAAAAAACGCAGCTAAATTACTAAGTAAACTGTTTAACGTAAAATTGATAGCATTAACTTGAAATCTTCGGTTAACAATAAACACAACAACGTTATAGTTACGTCACAGCGCAAAGAACAATAGTAACTGAATAATAAGTAACGCTGTGTCTAGGCGTCCCAAAGTCGGACTCCAAATTTCATTCTGAGAATTATTTTGAGGTTAATATAGCAAAGGAAAACTGTTCAGCTTCCGGATAATTCTCGTCTGTTTTCATCTGGGCCTATTTCAGGAATGGGCCTAATGCTGCAGTATCAATAGCACCCACCTTAATCCAGCCTTGCTTACTTCTTCGACCTTTTAGAGTTTTATGTCATTGTCCCTGCCTAATAAGTGGCTGTCTCGTTTTCTGGATGTCTTTAGGCTGTTGAAAATGTCAATTTTGTTAACGGATATTCAGCATTCCTTCTCTCTTTAGCCATTACTATTTCTTCATTTCTTGATATGTCCTAATTTCTCTGGCCTACATTGCAGGGCCATCAGCACTACCCTGTTTTAGAAAGCAAGCATATAAACGAATCCTAGCCAGCACAAGTTGCATTAACGTTTGCACTAGAAGACACTTGGGAGATGAGATCTTCAGAAGTACAGTTGTAAAGGTCAAGTGTGGAAAGACAGAATAATAAACACATCTGCTTACCTCAAGACCAAGAAGTCTCATAGGCCTATTCATAAAAAAAAAAAAAAAAGTGATACGGGGCTGCTGGGCCGAGAAAGGCCATGTCAAGTCAGCAAGTGCTCAGCATGGATTGTTTTTTTAAAGGACAGCAGTGTGAATAATGGGATAACAGTTGGTGCAGAAGAGACTGTGGGACCAGCTGCTCATTCTTCGAGAAGACAAACGCTGATCCTCATGGACTCTGATGACCCTGGAAATACGGCGTATGAGGATACAGGCAGCCTCGTCACAGAGACGGTAGGTTCCCTTTTACCTTCATTTTGAGAATGGGAGTTGGAATAATGTTCAGTAATCAATGAATTCAGCCATTTTCCAAATCCATGTACTGCAAAGCAAGGTTTGCGGGGTTCTGGGGCTCGTCTCAGCAGTCATGTGAAAAAGAACGTACACCCTCCTATGGTTTTATGTATTGGGACATAGTTTAAAAAAAAACATCTGGTCCTTAGCAGGTTCTAAAATGATTTCAGTCTAACATCGGATGTAAAACAACACACAGTAGAGTCCACCATGTCATTCATTAATTTATTTAACAAATTTGTTCTTCTCCTTTCCGCTGCTCCAGTTAGGGTTTGCCACAGCAAATCTTCTTCTTCCATCCTTTCCTGTTCTTATCATCTTGCTCTGCACACCCACCACCTCAGCACATCCATAAACCTTCTCTTAGGCCTTCCTCTTCTCCTCTTGACTATCAGCTCTATCCTTAGTACCCTTCACTCTTTATACTCAGCATCTCTCCAAACCAACGCAATCTTGCCTCTCTGACTTTGTCTCCCAACCATCCAACCAGAGCTGACCCTCTAATGTCCTCATTTCTAATCCTGTCCATCCTCGTCACAAATCTTACCATCTTTAACTCTGCCACCTCCAGCTCTGTGCCACCGTCTCCAGCCCATATAACACAGCTGGTCTCTCTACCGTCCTGTAGACCTTCCCGGTCACTCTTGCTGATACCCATCAGTCACAAGTCACTCCTGACACTCTTCTCCATGCTACTTGAGGTAAGGATACATTTTCTATTTGCTTTTGTAAGTTCTCACATAATTACAGAAGTAATTTTAAACAAAACCAACGAATGGCACGAAAAATTAACATTTTAGACTGAAACATGAAAGCACTTCTTTACGCAAAGAGTTATTGGAATGCAGAACAAACTACCGAGTGTAAAGACAAGACACAACCATAAAGGGTCTGGGGCACATCGAAGGTGAACCCTGTATAGTGAAAAGTGCAAAAGGCTCAAAAACGTGTGCTGAGTGCAAATGGTTGAGACTTCTTAAGTTTACGGAGTCTCTCTAAGGTGGCTATGTTTCTGGGAAAGAAGAAGTGGGTCCAGTTGGTATTAACCTGGAAGTGACGTCAGGGTTGGAGGCACGTCAATCTTCTTTTCTGTAGAGGGGAAAGGAGGAGAGAAATTGTTATTGCTTAGTGCCGTCGTGTGCTCCGGGGGTGTAATCTAATTATCCAAGTGCACGCGTGTGACACGAGTTATGAAGCTAAACCAGAAATCTTGGCAGCATTAAGAAGCATCTGCTTGAGATGTTGGGACAGCTTAGCTCTTTGCTACACAGATGAGTGACACATGGACTGAATGGTCTGCTCTCGTTTGTCCTTGTGGGTAAGGGCCAGAGGCAGCATTATACAGGAGGCCCACTTAAACGTAAAGATCAGTCTTCGCTGAAGAGAGATGTCAGGTGTAATAATGGAACTTAAGGGATGATTTATTATGGTGGGGGGAAACCTGGATAAATTGAACCGATGTTAACACACCAAATGTCGACGATAAAGAGTTCATGGCGAAAAGCTCTTCTGCAGTGATTAACGAAGATAATGCTGTTGAGTAGAAAGACATATTTCAAAGTTAACTTTGGCCACAGCTTGTGGTAGTAGAAATGGAACAAAATATTTGACTTGTGAATTCCAGTAATGGAGGGACTGGCATCCCATAGGAGATGGGTGGGATGGGATTCCATCATGGACACTCATCCAGGCTATCTTTCCCAGCCCAGAGGCCGTAATCCAGTACTTCCCAGTGCCATATATCCTCCCCTTATACGCAAGGTGGTTGTATCCGTCTGGTGGAACACCCGCAGGGCATACTGGGAGCTGTAGTCTTGATGGGCAGCCATGTTGGGATACTTGGGTGCGTACAGGGGAGCGCCACCACTGATTTAGGGGACCTCTGTTGTGCAGTGATGTGCAAAGAAATTTCACTACAGCGCGTCGTTCAACAGTGGTGAAAACCCACAGCGGAGCGTCCGTCTTCATTTGACCTCGGTTTCAACTAGACTAACAGCAGCACGCTGCGCCGTGTGTGTTCCAACTACCCATAAGCCATCAGGAAACATGTTGTTCTGCCTCCTTTCTGTTGGTTGCGACCGTGTGATTTTTCAGCCTGCCTTTACTTTTCGGTTTACCCTCGTATCCTCCTCTTAACATCTGCTTTTCTTTTCATGTCTCCTCCTTCAGGTCGGAGAGGCTGTGGAACAGAATTTGCTGCTGGAGAAGCAACTTATCGAACTTCATCAACAGAATCAAAGCCTGCGGCTAGAAAAAGAGGAGACGGAGAAGAGGCTGAGAGCAGAAATCCAGCAACTCAAAGATCATGTAGGCAGCAAGTGTGAGATGTCGTGCTTGATGAGGGTCTGTGTGTGGGGATGTAAATGTGTTTAGTGTGTGTAACTAGCATATTACATCCATTTCTACCTGATGGTTAGCGCATGTTGTGTAACTCTATTCTGATTAAAGCGAGTGGCAGAGAAGGAGCCATCAAATTTGCCAGGAAACGCTTTTCCAAGTCAGTCAGGTCTTTCTTCTGCGTAATCCTCCATTTTTGTAACCCCCAGTTGAGGATTTCAGGAAGCGGACAAATTAAGGTGTACATTAAGGGAAGCAGTGCATCATGGGGCGCTGTAAAGCACACACTATGAAAAGGGGGTCGATTTAGAGTTGAAGGTGAATGTAACCTGCACTGTTTGGGATGTGGGTAGAAGTCCCTGTGAGTTTATTTTACCTCTACGGTGTGTTTGTATCGTCATTGTACAGGACGTTGCTAATTCTTCTGAGATCACATGATCGGTTTATAGCTAACCTATTTGCCAGCTGCTGCTTTTGATCCACCACTTTATTTTTTATAATTTTTACTTTCTCGTATATGAAGTATAGGGAACGTATTGTAATCGTCCAAAAGATTTGATGTCGAGATTTTAATGAATCTCGATGTTTTAGACCTCCCTGACTTTCTTGTATACAAAGTAAAGGGAAAGTATTGGAATCCTTCAAAAATTCAATTTCGAGATTTTGTTCAATCTCGATGTTTTAGACCTCTGAGTCCGAATAGCATTCTGTGTGTGTGTGTGTATGTGTGTGTGTAAACAACCAAATTTTGTATACAACTATTACATACAAAACTTACATTTCTATCAATCTTTGCACTATTTCCATTAACCAGAAGTGGTACTTTTTATTCATGCAGCTACAAAGTCCAATTTATTCAACTTTACTTTTATAATAATTGTTCAATAGATTATTAATTTGATTTGATTGGGTTTGTTGTTGATGGTTCTTTAACGTACATAATATAAAACTATAATCCTTGTCTTGCGGTTTATTCCTCAGTACTAGGGTGTTGTACCGTGTTAGCCATTGTGAATGTAGTGAAAAGTCAAGCAAAATGACACCTTTTATTGGCTAACTAAAAAGATTACAATATCTCCTCAAATATCCATCCCTAGATCTGAGTGTACGAGAAAGTCGAGGGGAGAGGTGACCACTCCCGATTTTTACGTCTCAGGATCCGCTGATTTTATTTCTGAACCTTATAGGTCTACATGAGGATCAGCACCTCCATGTTTCTGGGAAAGAGTAGATCCTGTCTTCTCCTGGTCGGACATAAGGAGTTACCTCACGCGGAGGAGGTGAAGCATCTCAGGGGGGCGTCTGAGTTTGATTTCCTTTCTCATAGGGAAAATGTTGTAATCGTCCAAAAATTTAATTTTGAGAGTTTGATGATTCTCAACGTTTTAGACCTCCCTGAGTCCTGAAAATACCATTTTTGAAATTGTGTGTGTGTAAACACGATAACTTGAGTTCACTTTTACTTGGGTCAGCCAAATTTTGCATACAAGTATTGGGTACAAAACGTAGATTTCTATCAACCTTTGAACTATTTCCACTAATCAGAAGTGGTAGTTTCCCTTTTAGTCATGCAGCTGTAGTTCAATATATTATTAACTAGGGGGCTTCACCCCCTGCTCGCTTTGCTTGCCAACCCCCCCAAGGCCTGTGCTACGTGCCAGCCACTTCACGTTTCTGCCGCTTGCTTATGTGGATTTCACTTTCACCAAACAACAAATCTTATAATTCTCGTGGATACTCCTCTTCTTTGGGAAGAAACACTGCTTTTCCCTGCTGGCAACACGAATTAGGCAATCTACAAGTCTCCGACTTAAAGTTTAAATCTGAACAATATATTCGCTCTCTTTTCGCTGTTCCATTATTTCACCGAGTAAGAATTTCCTTTTGTTTGCGCTAATGTGATCTTTACTATCAGTTTTTTTGAGACTTTTGAATTTTCCTACTTCCATTATCTCTAACCTGCTCTGCATGTTTATCACGCCAACGTTTTTGAATTCTTTATGACGTTCTACTTTGTCATCTACTCTTTGTCTTCTATTTCCAGCCCCGGGCGTGGTTAAATTTCTTGGCATAAAGTCTCGTCTTGCGGGACTTGAAAGTGTCTCTCTGAAAAAGTCACATCTCGTCCCTGGATATTTTTTTATATAATAGAGAGATTTGATTTGATTTGTTGTCAATGGTTTTTTAATATAAAAGTATAATCATTGTCATTGTCGAGGGGAGACCACTCCCGATTTTTTTTTTTTTAATGTAATTGTTCCCCTCCAGAAGTAGCAGCTCAACAGTTGAATAAGCCATACGGCCCTCCTTGGTGACTAAAGGACAGCATCATGTGAGCTCCTGTTTATAAATCAAGAGTTTGCTGTTTGATTCCGTCACAATGTGTCGTGGTGCACTGCGGGTCCCGGCACCTCTGAGCCTACGTGATACCAGGAGCCCTCAGAGAGGCCTCAAGACTTTGATCGGGTTAACTGCAGGCATCTCACCAACCCCTTCATTATCTTGTTGTTTCGCCTTGCTGATTCTTCATCATCCTCGGCCCCTCTTGGCTCTGGTGTTCCATTCTTGGTCCTGTACTTTTTAACTCTTTACACGCTGCCTTTAGGTTCCATTATTAGGAAATACGTCTTTTCGATTTCATTTTCATGCTGACGATAAACAGCTTTACTTGCCAATTGAAACTTTACAGGGAGGCCCAGGCCACCTTTTACATGAATGTTTAAATGACATAAAATCCTGGGTGGCAATACATTTTCTTCAACTCAATGAAAAGAAAACAGAAATATTGATTTTTGGAAATGTTGAAATATCAACTTCTCTAAATAATGCTCTAAGTATCATATGAGAGGCCTTATACCAAGAACTTGGGGTTTATTTTTGAGAGAACTTTTGAATTTGATAAACAGATCAGTCCTGTGGTTAGATCCTGTTTTTTTATTAGTGGAGACTTTTATCAAAGGTCAGGGCCTTTTTATTTCAAAATGATCTTGAAAAAGCGGTTCACGCATTTAGAACCTCCAGGTTAGATTATTGTAGTAGTCTGTACCTTGGGGTTGATCCGGCATCCTTACACGGCCTACAGATGGCGCAGAATGCTGCGGCCCGTTTTTTAACCTTGCACTCGCAAATGTGACCGTATTTCTCCACTGCAGCAGCTGAGGCCATGCTGTTTCATGGTTAGAGATGTCAAGCTGCAGAAAACGAAGGGTGAATCACAAGAGCGAATGCAGAAGTAGAATGCTGATAAAACAAGGAGCCTAATTCCAAAGATGGATTGGTCAGTAGGGCTCAGCGGTGGCCCTGTGGCTACAGATCTGCGCTCATATCTGGAGGATTCCTGGTTCAAATCCCGTTACTTTCAGAAGGGATCCTGCTCTTTTGGGCCCTTAACCTTACAATTGCTCCAGTGACGCACTGACCAACCCCAAACATCAGGCAAAAATAAAATTTCCCCTCTGCGATTAATATAGTATATCAAATGTTGGTAATTTGTTTGTTACTTTTTGAGTTCACCTGTCACTCCTCTTCCTTTCTCAGATGGCTGGTCTCGTACAAGCAAACGTAAAGATGTTTGAGGAACTTCAGCTTTATCGTGCGGCTGACGACACAGAGCACAAGATTGCTAAATTGGTGAGTTCTCCAGCAATTGCAATGTAATTGGGGGGGTGGAGCTAGAATTTAAACTGAATTGAGGGTCTGAATACTTACCATTTGAAAAGTGTGCCTAAGGTTTTTAGTGTCTGCTTTTTTTTTTTTTTTTTGCCATCTAGCCGTAGCTAATGTAAAATATGAAGTGCTCAGCCTTTCTAAAATAATCTGGTTATGGTCTGACCTCCCTATCCCATAAACATTAAGCCACATTCTTTCTTTTTACCCCTATTTTACTTAACCCTTTAAACAATTAAAGAGGAAAAAAATACGTACATTAATTTATTTTCTTTCCTCAAAGATGGCCAAATTGCTGCAACAGAGCCCAAAAAGCCCCCACTGGCTTTCTTAAATGACCTGATTGAGTTGGTCAGTCAGTGTCTAACCCACTTTGTCCTGAACAGAGTCACGGGGGGGGGGGGGGTGGGAAACCTATGGAGCCTTTCAGAGCTTAACATAAGGCAGGAGGAAACCCTGGACAGTCCATCGCAGGGCAAACTCACACATCCATCTAAGCTGCACGTCTTTGGACAGTGGGAGTAAGCGGAGTACCGGGAGGAAACACACACAGACACAGGGAGAGAACATGCAAACTCCACACAGGCAGGACTCGGGACACAAACCCTGGGCTCCTTACTGCGAGGCAGCAGCGCTACTGTGCCACCCTGTCCTGGTTCTGTTGCATGCGAGAGACTTTTCTGTACTAAACGAGAGGAATTTTTCCGCTTTTAAATGACACCACATTCTACTTTCTATTTTCTCCACTTTCTGTATTTATGAATTTTTTTTTTTTTATTAAAGACGTTATTGGTGTTGTAATTTGTATATGCAGTGTAATTTCTTTACAAACTATATACGAGGGGGTACCCAAAATTAACCAGAATTGAAGTAAAAGAAATTGTTTTAATAATTTTTACTTACTAAAAATATTGAATGCACTTGTCCCAACGGTTTTCCCACTGCTGGAAACATTTTTGGAATCGCTGAAGAGGAAAGTTGTGCCCAAGGCCTGCAGAGATTTTTCTTTGACTTCCTCCACAGTACAAAATCGCTTTCCTCCGAGTTCTTTTTTTTTCATATGTGGGAACAAGAAAAAGTCGCATGGAGCAAAGATCAGGGGCCTCATGTATAACGCAGTGCGTAGAATTCACACTAAAACATGGTGTAAGCACAAAAGCAGGAATGTGCGTATGCATAAAAAAATACAGATTCATAAATCTGTGTGTTCGCCAAATTCCACGTTCTTCCGCTCCATAAATCCCGGTCAGCGTGAAAAGTAACGCACGTGCATGTGCCTGCTGCCTCACCCCAACTCCTCCCAGAATTACACCTCTTTGATTATGCAAATCAATATAAATAGCCCTTAAGCTCAGTGTTCTGTGAAAAGGCAACGGCAAAAGCACGGGGGGAATAGAAGAATTTCAGCAAATACCAAGTGGAGGCAAAGGAAAACGTACTATTTGTTGGTTTAAACAGTGGCATAAACAACGAAAGGAAGTTGATTGAGTGACATAGCGTGTCGGAGAAACTCAAAAGCTCAAGTTCACAAAGTCGCACAGTGCCTGAAATAAAAAAGAAGTTGTCAGATATCAAATAGCCGTGAAAAGGCGAGACGTAGCCCACTGTCTGAGTGTCATATGAAAGCTTATTAGGGTACAGAGAAAAAAAAATAGGCACGCAATGGGGAAAAAAGCACAAAATGTCAACTTTAATCTCGAAATTTCCACTTTAATCACGTAGTTTATTTTGGCATTAAAGTAGAACATCATAAACTTCATCTTAAAATCGTTTCATTTACTAGATTCTCAAATCCCATCGTAACTAAAGTAGCACGTTAAATGCTTTGTTTTGTATTTGATCTTCTATGTGCTCTGCGTGTGAATCACTACGTGTTTCTTAAACCGGCTTTCTCTTCCTCCGACAGGACACAGAATCCATTACATTCGTGATATTACAGCTCTCTGAATAATTAAAATACTGAGATGTATACGTGATATCATTTTCATGATGA
>JANRMT010062838.1:3160833-3184044 GCA_026402145.1 Polypterus bichir lapradei | reverse complement strand
TCTGTTATACCTGCATTGTTATCACTCTTTAATTTAATATTGTTTTTATCAGTATGCTGCTGCTGGAGTATGGGAATTTCCCCTTGGGATTAATAAAGTATCTGTCTATGTATACAAGTCCTCAAGTCCTTGATGCCCCTGGTTGCTCTTCTGCACTTTGACCAGAACTGCACCCAGTAATCGAGATGCGGCCCTCACTTATGCATTTATACAGTCCCAATCATAATATGTCTCAATTTATATTGAACAGTTTTAATGACATAACCTAACATTTTATTTTCCTTTTCAATGGCTTTTGCACATTGGATAAACAACAAAAATGTTGTATCATGATAAAGTGCTGAATCCTTTTCAGAGGTTTTCTTCCATCTTGTATTTATAACTGACGTTCCTTTTTTCCACATTCCGTTTTCTATATTATAATTAATTTTTCACTTCGTGTTCGTACAATTCTGTTTTTTTTTTGTGCTGCCTTCCTATTGTATACCATTGTTCCAGTTTTAGTGTCATCTACGTATTGCACAAAGTTTACTAATTTTTTTGGCGGTGGGGACTGCAGCAACCCCCCATAAACCGCTATATAAATGTTAAATGTCTAGCTAAGTCGTCCACTCCCGAGATTTCGACCCACCAATTCACGCTGGCAAAGCGAAATCACCAACAAGTTACGCTCAACGCTTCTCGTTTAGAAACGCGTGAATATCTTGGCCGAATGTATCGAAGTGCCGTTGGTGTCACCTCAGCGTTGTCAATGTCATCCCAACTCTCAAATCAGTGATGCGCTACACTTCCAACTGAGACATCAGCCTGCTGCACGCGGACGACGCTGCTGAATGGTTGTTCACCTGTCAATCTCATAAATCGTCCAATTCAATAGAAAGCCGGGCTGTTGAGTGTTAATCTGACTGGTCCTACAAGTCGCCAATCATGTAGAACAACGGAACGGTTTGGCCTTTCAGCGACCAATCAAAATGAGCGCTGGGCGGCACCTTCTAACAGGGCGCCTTCAAGGTTCCTCCGTCTGAATTTGTTTGTGTGTGGCTGCTGCGTGTTTAACAACAAGGCGAGCCTGTGAACAGACAGGAGACGAGACGTGCTGCATCGAATACTTCGCTCTGCCGGCGGTGTCTCGACAGCTCGCTTCATTCCATATCGGAATTTCTGACACTCCACGGTGACTTTGCCTCCCGCCGTCAAGCAGGAAGTTTATTACCAGACGAGAACTTGAGGCTCAGGAGAGCGAGCAGGCCGAGGCAAAGCCCCCGTGAGCGCCGGCCAATGAAAGCCCGCAAAAGTTCTGCACGCAGTTGGAAAACCGCCCAGAATTTTTTTTCCCCTGAAATTGCACTTCCGCTAACGTTCTTTTTTTTTTAATACTCAATATGAGCATGAAGGACTTTGTCGTGCGTCGCTACTTTTTGAGTAGTAACTTTGTCAAATAAAAAGCAGACGAAGTGACCGGGAGACAACCTTTAAGGAGTTGCAGCGGCGGGGAGATGGCAACCAACGCGGACGATGATGACGTACCCCTCATATTGACCCTCGATGACGTCAGCAGCGGGGAACACAGACCTGCAAGTGAGTGTCGTGGGCTCCGGTCGGCCACACCTTTGTCCGTCAGTGGGCCAATGAATGCCGGGAGAAGCCACTTAAACTTATGTAATATATATATATATGTGTGTGTACAGATATTAACAACATATCATACAAACGAGCTCATAGCAGCTCCGCGTCAAATAAAAACACTTAAGAGGTACAGAATGAAAATGAATAATACAGTTTATAGAAAAAAAAAGTTAAAAAAAATTAAGGATAATGGCCACATTGTTTTCTTATTTTTACATCCTGACATAATACGCAGGTACACTTTTACTTTCATTTTAAAACGTCCAGACACGGGATTTTATTTTGTGTATGCAACAACATGCCAGTATAACAATTAACGTAATTACAAGAGGTAATGAAAATGATTGTTGTAGTATACCATTAGAACAGTTAATTTAAAACAACTGGACAACAACAAAGTCTTGCAGGATAATTTCAAATGATCTTGTGACTGCCTTATCTTTATTAGTTATAAAAGTCTTAGAGAGCATCATCCACATTCTTTTCCAGTCAATCTGTTTTTGTCAAATAATGAATTACAAAGTACTGTCACAACCAGCATGTGGTCATCTTGTAATGACAACCTTAACAATTAATTATTACATCCATAATTTCAAATTTTTTGTTATGTAATGTAAGCTGAATTTTCTTTAAGTGTTTGTATTGGACTATCACCACAACTATTTCTTATTTATTTATTTATTTGTTTTTTTATTTTGGTCAGTTATTTATTGAATACTAGCCACACTTGCACTGTCACTCTGTTAATGGCACCGCCCACTGCTTATTTTGATTGGTCAATGAGAGATCAAAGCCGCCATGATTGGCAGTTAGTATGACCAGTCAGATTAACAATCCAGAGCCCGCCCTTCTATTGACTTGGACGACGTGTGAGATTGACAGGTCAGCACCCATTTAGAAGCGTCGTCTCTATGCAGTGGACTGATGGCTCTGGTAGAAGAGGTGTAGCGCATCCCTGAACCCAGAGTTGACGTGACATTGACAAAGCTGAGGCGACAGCAACGTCACTTTGAAGCGTTCAGCCAAAATATTCACGTGTTTTGAAACAAAACCAGTTGATGATTTCACTTTGCCAGCATGAATTGATAGAAGTCTCAGGAGTGGACGCCTTAGATTAGTTAACATTTATATAGCGCTTTATATAGACAATGGAGGCGATATTGTACCCAGCCCCATTGACGTTGATTCTGGTGTAGTTAGTAAACTTGTGAAAGTCACAGATGACACTAAAATTGGAAGAATGCTCGACACTGAGAAAGTTAATAGACTGGTTTAAAAAATATGCAATCTCTTGCCCTTGGCTCATTCCCTCAGGATGCGTGTATGTCTGCACTGGTGCACCGTCTCTCGAGCACGTCCTCGTAGCGCCTGCTTCTCAGCGTCCATCATTGTTTTTGAGGTGTCTTGCTTGCCTCCTGTCTGCTTTTGTACTTTCTGTCTTTGCAGGCGACTTTCCGCGTGCCGCCTCCTTACGTGTTTCACATCCGCACTGTCTCTTTTGTCGCATCGCCAAAGTCAAACTGACCAACCACACCAAAGCCAAACTGACCAATCAGATTGCTCTGAGCGACTGGACACACAGACTTTAGTGTTTTATTGTATAGTAGATTGTCATGTCATTTTGTAACCTGCTTCTTCTAGATCAGTGTGTTGGCCTATCCCATAGGGGCCTATTCCAGCAGGCCTGAGGCACAAGGCGGGGGTCCAGTCCATCATATGGTGAACTCGCACTAGGGATAATTTAGTGTTGGAAATTCACTTAACCTGCATGTCTTTGGACAGTGGAAGGAAACTGGAGCACCAGGAGGAAACCATCATAGACACGGAGGGGGAACATGCAAGCTCCACACATGGAGGACCTGGGACACAAACGTTGGTCTGCGAGGCATCCGCATGACCACTAAGCCACCGTGCCGCCCTTAATAAATATTTCTATTTCTATTAAGAGTCCATATTTCTGTAGGAATTGCAGTTGTATTAACATAAGTGTTGTATTTGCTAATAAACTCTTTATATACATCGTTATTATTTAATATTTACAAACTGGTACAGTTTTTAAAGCTTACTAAAATTTTAATCACTTTTAAGGATTTGCTTTTAATCTTTGCTCAACGAAATTATCATCTTACCCAATTTGTTAATTAGAAGGAAATGTATCTATTAAAAATGTTTAATGTGAATACATGAAAGAAAGTTTCAAAATTCCCATGGTGATTTCAGGTAACAATCATACCAAATATTTTCATGGTGTGACTATTTATAGATGCTCCTTTATTCAAATTGGGAACGCTTGTGCTCACCTGTGACAGGCCAATTTATACTTTATTTATGTCATAGTCCACCCACGGCATAGACTGACACGCTCCTTTCTCAAAAGTGTGACCGTGCCTTGTACATTCCTTCACAGACTCTTAAGGCTCCGATTGGCCAGTTTAGTAAGTACATATTTACTGAAATGCGTTTCCATTCGTTTTCCGCTGTCTCTCTGTTATAAAAAAAATCTTGGAAGGCTTGGAAGGAGATGAGACTTGATTTTCTCGGAGACACTTTAAAGTCCAGTGAGACAAAAAGACAAAAGATAAACTGTTTGCCTTAATTTTAATTGATGCACATCTTAGGACTCAGGCCCCTTTAATTATTTCTTTTTTTCCTTAATTAGCAACCAAACAATATTAAAACACAAAATGAACCAACACATAAACAACAACCTGCGTCCATCGCACAATAACCGAAAATAAAGAAAGGTGAAGGCCTCAGTAATGTTGATCTGCTCAGGTCCATAAAACATTTTGACAGCCCGCGCTCTTAACTCTTTTACAGCAGATGTCGACTTTTGTCGACAGGTGGGGTTGAGGGCGACAATCAGCTGTTAGTGGCAACAAAACTCACTGTTACGTCACAGGCATTCCCTCTCTAGTTGGAGGAATGTTAGACTCATTGACTCGGCATCTAATCCTTGCGTGCGTGTGAGTTACAAAATGTAAACAAAGGCAGGATGGCATTGACATCTCACGAGGGAGCAAAAGCGAATGCAGAAAAGAAAATACTCCGCAGACGATGTTTTGCGCATTATCGCTGAGTCGGACTCTGATTTTTCAGAATCTGATTTTGTTCACAGTGATCAGGAGATCGAGCAAGAGAGTGAGGAACTGGCATCAGCTGATCGGACACCAGCCAATGCCGCTCCAGCTGATCGACTGCCAGCTGAGCGCATTCACGCAGATGACGTACCCACGGCAAGGTTCGTGTGGGAGGAATACCCAGACTTTGATCCGTGGGAGTCAAACTGGCTACCAGGCTTCACAAGACAGCATGGCTTGCTGTTGGACTTGACAGATTACCAGCCGCTTTCAGCTACTGTCAGACGAGACAAGCAGGTATGCCGAGCAATTTTTTGAATCGTGGGCTCTGCTTGCACCGCATTCTCGTTTTTCAAAGTGGAAACCCACAACAAAAGACGATATGAAGGGCTTTGTGGCATTACAAATAGAGATGGGACTAGACTGGCGATATAACTTTAGGGAGCACTGGTCTAACCATGCTTTGTCCCCTGGTGGCTTTGGACAAGTTATGCTGCGTGATGATAGGTATGTGCTGCTGCAAAGTTTTATTCACTTCTGTGATTACCAGAAGCAAATCCCAAGGGGTGAGCCAGGCTATAACCCCATGTATAAAGTTCAGCCCATGCTTGACGTCGTGGAACCAACATATAAACAATTTTATCAGCCTGGCCGTGATTTGTTTGTGGATGAATCTATGATAAAATACAAGGGCTGCTTTTTTTCCGCCAATATATGCCAGACATGCCCACAAAGTATGGCATAAAGGATGTTGTACTGGCAGAAGCAAACTGTGGTTTCTGCCTGAAAGTAATCACATACTGTATACAAGAAAGCATTTCTTTCAAAGAGAGAACTGTCCCTTGACAAGTCAGGTTGTGCTGGAGCTGCTTCAGGGCTATGAACATTTGGGTCATGTTGTGTACATTTGGACAATTTTAATACATCACCTGAATTGTTCATGGAGCTACAGGGCAGGGCAATTGGAGCTTGTGGCACAGTGAGGGTGAACAGGAGACACAGGCCTTAACAGGCTGACGATGAAAAGAGGTGACAATACGGTTTTCATGCGGGCGGAAAACTTGGTGGCAGTGGCATGGCACGATGTCAAATGGGCGACTTCTTTGTCTGTCTACAGTACACACCAACAATACATGTGAGACTGTGCAGCAACAGACAATTGAAAAGGAGGCACCAGTGCACCACGTATTGTAAGCAGTGCAATGTGGCAATGCATGCAATTGGCTGCTTTGAGCGAGATCAGACTTGGCAGGACTTTGCTGTGTAACATGTATGTGTTATGTTTGTGAAATCATACAGGATGCAGGCTCATACAACATGCAAGGCAGTAACATTTGTCAAAGCTAACGGGCTGCCAGAAGTATTCCCGGCTGCAGGATGAAAAGAGCCTTCTGCCATTGCTACAGGAGCCAGAGTTGGGAAGAAGGTGACGAAGTTTGCTGAAGGAGCAGTGGAGGTGGGAAGAGAGACAGAGAGAGAAGAGAAGAAGAAGAGGAAGAAAGTGCTGTGTGCATTTACTTGTTGGTGCTTTGCTGTACTGTCCATTAGTGGGAAACAACAGGAAGAGTGTTGTGCTGGAACTTGATCCTGCTGTCCACAATATGTTGTGTTTTGGAGAGCTGGAGCGCCCCCTGGTGGCCACAGCGCATTACAAAATACATTCCAATTGATGGTGCATTGCAAATGTTAGCACTGAGGTCTGTGTTGATTACTTAGATTTCAACTCGTTTTACACGAGTATCACAGATAATTTAAGTTATAAATGCATTATGACTTGCATGTAACATGTCAACAGTTTTGTCATTAATCATTCCTCTTGTTACATATGAGACAATACCATTAGCCCAGGATACAAATCGGGCTCTACAGTATGACATTTGCAGAAAAGAAATGTACTGTATGTTTTGTGGTGTCGTTATCATTATTTTTGGTCGTCGGTGTCAGGAAAGCCCAATTGAACCCTCTGTGATTCAGTGTTCCAAGGGGGTGAACACTTTTTATATGTATTATGTACGCTAGTTACACTTTAATGGTGAAATTGGTTTTTATTGCAAATTTGTTTGAATTCAAAGTTAAGAGTCCAGGGCCTCTGAGATGCAGGTGTTTTGCCTTTTTTCTTTCTTGGCTTGCTGGTACCGAGTGCCCCAGATAATGTGCTAACGGCGTGCTGCCTCTTTAAATTGGACCCCCAGGCTTGAATTGTTATTAATCCAGTGGCCTTTGTACCTTCCCTCTGTAGGGGGAACTGCTTAATCAGTGCAGTGCACATTCCTTTATGTATGAAAGCATGACACAAACACACACACAGTGTAACTGTGCTGAGCCTACCCCTCGCTTTGGCTTTCCATTTTTGTCATCTGCCCAGGGGCCATGGGTGCGCGCTCGACTTGTCACCTGAATTTAAGAAGAGACATGACCACTGGGTCCGTGTGCGCGTACACTGTAGGTATACGGCACGTATCTCTGGAAAGTAGAGGCTTACTTTCATCTGCCATCTTAGCCCAAAGCTGATCCCCCACCTGATGAGAACAGTTGCCGAGACTTGCTGCATCATTGTACCGAGTTTTGTCAGCGCTGCCAAGGAATAATGTTTGGTTTTTCTTCTTGTTTTTAAAGCTGTGCTGTTCCAATTGTCTGTTAGCTCTGTCCCCACATTCACGTCTTCTCAGCATTGTGCCCTGACTGGATTGGCAAGGTGATGGCCAGGTACTTTTCAAATTATCGGACTTTGCTTTTCCCACCTTTTTAGATCCTGCGGCTCGTTTCCAACAGTACTGTGCTTTTTGCTGTCTTCTTTCCTCTTTAGCTCAGACAAAAACAACAATATTAAAGAGGGTGTTGTGTTTTTTTTGTTTTTTTTTTTTTTTTTTGCCTGGCAGTTTAAAATGGGAAGTGATAATGTTTGTTTTATTTTATAAAGTCAACTGGGCAGATTTTTTTTTTTCTTTTGGCTTGTTTGACATTTTGTTGTTTTTATAAAAAGAAAAAAACAAGAAGTTTTTATGGGAGGAGCATTGGGCCCATGTGGATAAGACGACTGAGTAGGAGGCTTCTTTATTTATTAGAGAGCTGCCTGTGAGTGCGTGCGTGTGTTTGGCGCCGTCTGCAGAGATGACTCAAGCTGTGTGACTGAGGAGCTCAGGCCGCATGAAGACTTTGACTGGATCAGCATGTCACGGAAGGTGTCCAATTTTACTGAGTTACAGTGAAAGCTTGTGAGACATGGATCGATTACTCTTTAGGAACTGGAATTTTTTGAACCAGTAACTTTGTCTTTTCTTTGGGCATTTTGTAAAAAATCTGGATTTTCTTGGGTCCATTAAATGGCACCCCAAGGCTCTGTCAAGGGTCTTGTCCCGGGAGTGCAGGTGGACTGAAGGAGGTAGGGAGTGAAGTGAACTTTCCTCCTTGTTATGCGCTGTCCCCTAATTGAGATGGGGCAGACACGTTTATAGGTTCTCTAGGACTCTCTGAAGGCACTGACATCGTGTTGTCTTGACTTAATACATGCGATTTTGTGTAATTTGGCAGCAGAAGTTAAAGGTTTGTGTCCGCCTTCTGGACTGTGAGGGTGCTTGATGGCAGACGTCTACTGATTCAGCAACAAGCTGAACTGCTGTGACCAGCTGCAGCAGGACTGCTGGATGGATTTTGTGGCCTCGCCCTCATTCAGATGTCAAAGGAGCAAGTGTGGATTGCTATACGTTCAGTTCCTTGGGACGTTATGAGGAGATTCCATGTTGGGTGTTTGACTTGATGAAATACAGGAATGCCAAGAAACTCCATTTGATTGACTACATGTGGAGAAGTGCTTTTTTTTAATATTTTAAGAGGTTCATTATAGATACCAGTAGAAATTAAAGGCTGTCCTGTGTTTTTGGGGGGTTTCAATCCTGTCATGCAGGTAGAGGAAATGAGTCGAGAACTCTCGTCACTTGGGATGGATGAACTGTGTGAGACTCCTTTGCACCACTCTTCTTACAGTGTAGGCTTTCTCTCACCTGGTAGGTACTTGAAAAGACGCTTCCAGCTTTGGAAAGCTGGCCCGGTTTGCCATGGACCTTTTTAATGATGAGTGGAAGTGGTGCTTAGTGACAACCTAATAAACCATGTCACGTGCACAGCCTCATCTAAAACCCACAAATCTTAATGAAGCAGGAAATGTAAGCCCGTCATTTGTATCTCCTCTGGAGTGATCGATTAATACTAATGATCTGTCGGGGTAAGCTCACTTGGTACTAATTAAAAATGGTGTCATTCTTTCCAAATGGTTCATTTTCACTCAAGGGGTGCTACTTTATCTTTTTTAATAGCTAATAGTAAAATGCCTTAACTACTCCCATAATGCTCATCCTAGCAGTTTTATGAAATATGATCCTTTTGTATAAAAGTGAATGTCATCCTCGATGTAAGTGCTGTAATGTTATCCCTCATGCATTGACCGCTTCCTTCTTCCTGTTCTTTGTTTGTAGATGGTGGGAACTATGACATCACTAACAGTACTCTTCCAGTGCCGACTGCAGGGCCCCAGAACATGCAGGCACCGTATGGCATGCTTCGTCAGAGCTGGGAGATGAATTACCAGGAGGCTGCAATATACTTGCAGGTAAGCACCCATCTCATTCACACCTGAGGCTTTACATAGTGACATGTAAATCTGCATGACATATGCAAGTCCTTTATTTTACTTGGAAACATAACGGCTGTGTCCATCCTCAAGCATCCAGATAGTGCGTGCTTTTTAATTTAACCTGAAATTCAATTCATTAGTGCACTGGGGGCAAGACAAGTTCTAGCCAGTCCATTGCACATGCCACTCATGGCACACACCCACATTTCTGCTTACATAGGGCTAGTTTTCAATTGCCAGTTAACCTGACCTGCACATTTTTGGGACTGTGGGAAGAAAACCAAAGTATCTTTTGAATAACTTAAGTGACTTCTGGCCGTGGGGTGTTTCAGACTTGCTGCCTGCTGTTTCTGATCTTGCCACCGTACCAGATAAAAATCACTGGGCTGGTCAAATTCAGTGATTTAGTGAACGTGTGATGAGTTGTAGCACTGTCTTAAAGTGCCCTTTTTCTAACAATCCGTAGCTTTTCCTGTGGTGGGGCATAGCAGGCTTGGCATCTGAACCCAAGACGATGATTCCGCAAATATGGCCAGACTACGTGTGGATTTCTTGACAATTACAAAATGATTAAGAAAAACTCAAATGTATTGCATAGCCTAAAGCATACATTCTTTGTCTCGGAAGGGGATTTTGCCATTTGACTCTGTTTTTTTTTTTTTTTTATTGTGTCTTTATGGGAATATGTTTTATTTGTATAAATCATTGTCAATGGCAATCGTATTAATAAAGTATATTATATAATTTACTTGCCATCCCCCGAGGCTTTGCCTGTGTAGAAGTGAAGCAGGACAGCAATGAGGGCTCTGACCGGCTCCCTATTCCTGACATCACGCTTCCCCCTCCCCTCAGCCCACAGCCTCTGTCTCGCCTCTGATTAGCGTGAATATATCACTCCTGCAAGCAAACTACGATACATGGCGTGATGAGAGAAGTCACCAAATCAACTAGAATGTTCAAACAAATTATAGAAAAAAACCCAATTAAAATCTGTTAAGGAGTTCTCTCGTGAAAAGTGGACAGACGTACAGGCCGACAGATGTTGTATTTTATATAGAGAGAGATTTTTTTTATAAATTGAAGCGTAGCCTCCTTAGCATTATCCATCCATCCATCCATTATCCAACCTGCTACATCCTAACTACAGGGTCAAGGGGGATCTGCTGGAGGCAATCCCAGCCAACACAGGGCGCAAGTCAGGAAACAAACCCCGGGCAGGGCGCAAGCCTACCGCAGCCTTAGCATTATTTTATTTTTTTTCTCAAAAAACATATACAAAGTATTGAATTTTTTGGCTTGAAAAATGACATTTTTATTAAATCTCATCTTTCTTCTGCAAAACATGAATAACACTAAAAGTACCAAGTCATAAGTGTATAATAATGATATAAATAATAATACACATCTGTACCGCTGCCTGATTGACACTTGGAACTAATGCCTTTAGTAATACTCGGGTCTAAAACTGAGGAGGTTAATGGATCAGACTGGGGTCATTGGATAGCAGTAACACTGTGTCCCAGTCCACATGGTTGTGCTCAGAAGGTCTGAGTCTCGTATGCCACACTCGGGACACACTTTACCTGTATACAGTATGTGATTAGAATAAAATAAACTGTGTCTCTTTATATTTGTACATGCTCACAGATATATGAGCTGTTCAATAAGCAGAAAAACAAAGGCCACCATAAAGAAGCTCAAACCAGAACATACTATTAAATGCCTTCAAAACTTATCAGTTATGGTCATAGCTCATTTTCTTCATAACAGTTCTGTTTGCTAATACAGATTTAGCTCACTTTGTGGATAAGTCATAAAAAAAAAAAAAAAAGGTTAAGGGTTTAATGAAAATGTGAACAGGTGAGTTGAAACCTGTAAATTGATTGTGTTCTTCTGTTGATGACGGGAAGTTGTCCCTCCCTGCTGCACAGCAGTTGAGACTCGAAGAGTTGATTTGGTAGTCCCCTCCACTGGGCACTCATTTGTGTATCTGTTCTAGACAGCACAGAGAAATTCAGTCCGAACCAGACAATTTTGAGGGAGTGAAAAGTGCTCTATGCAGGGAAAATTAAACTTTTGGTTTAAGTAAAAGTTGGGTGATGCTAAACCACAGGAAGCAACAAGAGGAAAACAATTTGGGGTTTACATTGACATAACTTTCTTATTGTCTAGGTGTGTTTTATCATGGAAGTTTATCTCTTTGTTACTTGGGTTCACTTATGCATCACAGTAAGCTGACTATAGTGTGTGTGTGTGTGTGTAAAGGCTAGTTATATGTGCTTTATAGCACCCTGTGTATATGGCTTTACCTGTACATATGGACAGCTGCTTAAAGCAAAGAGACTTACTGGCTTGGCATTAGTAGTCCAATTGGCTATCTTCAGACTTCAGCATTGCAAAACAATGTGCAAATTACCAAAGCCGAAGTCTGCTCAGCACACTGCTTGCTTTTGGAGGCATCCATTCTCAGCTGCTAACCCTTGTGGGAATGTGGCAACTGCCCACGTTAGATGCTCTTAATACTGTACACTACACTAAACACTGCTGAAGGCCTGTGTGTTGGAGCTGGGGAGTCCTCTACAGCGCATCTTCAACCTGAGCCTGGAACAGGGGAGAGTCCCGAGGCTCTGGAAAACATCCTGCATCACCCCAGTGCCAAAGGTATCACGTCCTAGTGAGCTGAATGACTTCTGGCCTGTCGCTCTGATGTCACATGTGATGAAGACCATGGAGCGGCTGCTGCTTCACCACCTGAGGCCACAGGTCCGCAACGCCCTTGACCCTCTGCAGTTCGCATACCAGGAGAAGGTGGGAGCGGAAGATGCCATCATCTACATGCTACACTGATCCCTCTCCCACTTGGACAGAGGCAGTGGTGCAGTAAGAATTATGTTTCTGGACTTCTCTTCAACACCATCCAACCTCTGCTCCTTGGAGACAAGCTGACAGAGATGGGAGTAGATTCATACCTGGTGGCGTGGATCGTGGATTATCTTACAAACAGACCTCAGTATGTGCGTCTTGGGAACTGCAGGTCTGACATTGTGGTCAGCAGCACAGGAGCGCCGCAGGGGACTGTACTTTCTCCGGTCCTGTTCAGCCAACATACATCGGACTTCCAATACAACTCGGAGTCCTGCAACTTGCAAAAGTTCGCTGACGACACTGCTATTGTGGGCTGCATCAGGAATGGGCAGGAGGAGGAGTATAGGAACCTAATCAAGGACTTTGTTAAATGGTGCGACTCAAACCACCTACACCTGAACACCAGCAAAACCAAGGAGCTGGTGGTGGATTTTAGGAAGCCCAGGCCCCTCATGGACCCCATGATTATCAGAGGTGACTGTGCAGAGGGTACAGACCTATAAATACCTGGGAGTGCAGCTGGATGATAAACTGGACTGGACTGCCAATACTGATGCTCTGTGCAAGAGAGGACAGAGCCGACTATATTTCCTTACAAGACTGGCGTCCTTCAACATCTGCAATAAGATGCTGCAGATGTTCTATCAGACGGTTGTGGCGAGCGCCCTCTTCTACGCGGTGGTGTGCTGGGGAGGCAGCATAAAGAAGAGGGACGCCTCATGCCTGGACAAACTGGTGAGGAAGGCAAGCTCTATTGTAGGCACAGAGCTGGACAGTTTGACATCCGTGGCAGAGCAATGGGCGCTGAGCAGGCTCCTGTCAATCATGGAGAATCCACTGCATCCACTGAACAGGATCATCTCCAGACAGAGGAGCAGCTTCAGTGACAGACTGCTGTCACCGTCCTACTCCACTGACAGACTGAGGAGACCCCACACTATGCGACTCTTCAATTCCACCCGGGGGGGTAAATGTTAACATTATACAAAGTTATTGTCTGTTATACCTGCATTGTTATCACTCTTTAATTTAATATTGTTTTTTTATCAGTATGCTGCTGCTGGAGTATGTGAACTTCCCCTTGGGATTAATAAAGTATCTATCTATCTATCTATCTATCATCGACCCAATTAAACAATAACACACAAGAAAAACAAAAAAAAAACTCTTTCGTTTGTGTACAAAAGACCTACTGTTCTCCACTGACATTGGTTGGTTTTTAACCCTTTGTGTCCTCTGCATGTTGATATTCACTACACAGCTAATTACCTTATAACGTAATCTCTTCATTTTCTATGGTCCTGAAGAGATTGGCCCAAGCAGGTTTGCCCACCTCCAGAGCTGAGATCCACCACAGAAAAGTTGCATCAGCCACCTCTGTGGAAAATGGGACACTTGTTATGATACTTCTCAAGCAGAATTGTCTTCTATTGTTTATCATTAAGCATTCCTGCAGTCTTTTCTAACAACTTCTCAACAGCAACAAGCTTCATATTGCATTCATCATGTTCAGGAATGTCTCTGAAACTTAATGGATGTGTGGTCCAGAAGTGGTTATTACATTCATATAGTACAACTTTGTTGGTGTTTAAAAGTAGTCTGTATATATTGTGTGTGTTTGTTTGTCTATATGTGTACATATATTTTACATAAAAATACTATTTGAGTTACCTGTCTAGACCTCGGTATTAATGTTTGCAGTGCACATGTCTCTATTATATGCCATTTGATATGGAATTGTAAAGGCAGTGATATTTTTTTTTGTGTACCATCTATTGGAGTGACAAATGCAATGCTTTTAATTACTAAAAACATTTGTGATGCACCTTCTTTTGGAAAGACAGATATAGCAACCAGAGAGAGACACGGACAGACCCACAGACATTTGTCCTTTTATGAAAGTGGATATAGAAATATATAAAATCATTAAGCAGTTTTTTATTAATTCATATTTAGTATGTATTGTTTTACACAGCTGTAGTTAAACACATACTGTTACTTACAAACCAGTATTGCTCAGTTGTTACAGTTCACGAATTGCACATTTTTTAGTCTTTGCGCAGACTACAGTTGTGCTTGAAAGTTTGTGAACCCTTTAGAATTTTCTATATTTTTGCATAAATATGACCTAAACATCATCAGATTTTCACATTATACTTGGTCATTTATTAAGGAAAATGATCGAATATTACATACTTGTGAATGGCAAAAGTATGTGAACCTTTGCTTTCAGTATCTGGTGTGACCCCCCCAATAACTGCAACTAAACGTTTCCGGTAACCTTTGATCGTTTCTGCACACCGGCTTGGAGGAATTTTAGACAATTCCTTTGTACAGAACAGCTAAAACTCTGGGATGTTGGTGGGTTTCCTCACATGAACTGCTCGCTTCAGGTCCTTCCACAACATTTCGATTGGATTAAGGTCAGGACTTTGACTTGGCCATTCCAAAACATTAATTAACTTTATTCTTCTTTAATCTTTGGTAGAACGACTTGTGTGCTTAGGGTTGTTGTCTTGCTGCATGACCCACCTTACTCTTGAGATTCAGTTCATGGACAGATGTCCTGACATTTTCCTTTAGAATTCTCTGATATAATCAATGAAGGCAAGCCATCATGGCCCAGATGCAGCAAAACAGGCCCAAACCATGATACTACCACCACCATGTTTCACAGATGGGAGAAGATTCTTATGCTGGAATGCAGTGTTTTCCTTTCTCCAAACGTAACGCTTTTTATTTAAATTAAAAAGTTCTATTTTGGTCTCATCCGTCCACAAAACATTCTTCCAATAGCCTTCTGGTTTGTCCACGTGATCTTTAGCAAACTGCAGACGAGCAGCAATGTTTTTGGAGAGCAGTGGCTTTCTCCTTGCAACCCTGCCATGCACACCATTGTTGTTCAGTGTTCTCCTGATGGTGGACTCATAAACATGAACATTAGCCAATATGGGAGAGGCCTTCAGTTGCTTAGAAGTTACCCTGGGGTCCTTTGTGACCTCGCCGACTATTACACGTGTGCCTTGCTCTTGGAGTGATCTTTGTTGGTCGACCACTCCTGGGGAGGGTAACAATGGTCTTGAATTTCCTCCATTTGTACACAATCTGTCTGATTGTGGATTGGTGGAGTCCAAACTCTTTAGAGATGGTTTTGTGACCTTTTCCAGCCTGATGAGCATCAACAACTCTTTTTGTGAGGTCCTTAGAAATCTCCTTTGTTCGTGCCATGATACACTTCCACAAACATGTGTTGTGAAGAGCAGACTTTGATAGATCCTGGTCTTTAAATAACACAGGGTGCCCACTCACACCTGATTGTCATCTCATTGATTGAAAACACCGGACTCGAATTTCACCTTCAAACTAACTGATCATCCGTGAGGTTCACATACTTTTGCCACTCACAAATATGTAATAGTCGATCATTTTCCTCAATAAATAAATGACCAAGTATAATATTTTTGTCTCATTTGTTTAACTGGTTCCTCTTTATCTACTTTTAGGACTTGAGTGAAAACCTGATGATGTTTTAGGTCATATTTATGCAGAAATATAGAAAATTCTAAAGGGTTCACAAACTTTTAAGCACAACTGTACATTTTAATATATATTTTACCAAACTTTTCTAAAGTTTTCTAATTTCTATATTGTTCCCAAAACACAGAACTTGGGAAGTAACACATCACTTAATTAGCCCAGGAGTCCAATTGAAAAAAGGAAACTGGTTGTAACCAAAACCTGCAGCCACAGGGGGGCTACAGGACCAAGGTTGGGAAACACACTGGGCTAGACAGAAAAATACCAAACTTGACACTTAAGCCTGTTATGAGATAGCGATGTGCTGATTAGTTTTTGAGCCAAATCGTGCAAGCGAATGAGGCACTCTAGAGGAACCCTCGAATACCGTAATTCTTTAATTAGGAATTCTTCTCATCAGTTCCTATTGTAATTACCTATTTTATGATCAGAGAGGCAAATATTTAGTGAAATGTTAGAGAATAGTTTGAGTTTCTAGGGCGCAAAGCCTACTGACACTTGTGTCCAAATTTTTTTTTTTTTTGGCAGTATGTTTTAGAAGCAAATTCACACTTCAGTGTAACAGCAGATTTTTTTAAAGATTCCATCACCATACACTAGACAGTGGACAGAGAGAATTATAAAGACAAATAAAATATTAGGTGGTACTGTAAAAGCTATTGAATAGAAATCAAATGGTGTTACTGTACCCCGATGACCTTACCAGGGTGAACTGTTGGGACAGTATAGCTATTTTCACATTAGTCAGACGCCTTAGGTTCTTATGTGTATCGCTTGACAGTGCTTTGCATATACCTTAATGCCAAGTCTTCAGGTAACTAAATAATTTATCAGAAAGGTTTGGCATATTTTACCTCGTGATCACCTGTAAGAGTTGTTCTTCAGTAACTTGTGCATGAAAGCAAATTCCCTCCTGGTGTTTTCAGTTCTTCTAATATCTAGACTGCTCAGTTAGTGTCCACTGTCTCTTCTCAACTTGCTTTGGTCCTATGTGTGTGTTTAGTAAATGTGCGAGTATAGTGTAGAGTACATTTAAAATAATAATCATGAACCATAAATGTGTCTTATAGTTTCATGTTCTTTGAACTTCCCCATTCACACCCCATCCCGTTCATTGTCCGTGTCATCCCAGGTCTCTTTTTCACAGCTGTGTGAATGCACGTGCTGTGCTCTCATCGTAAAGGGGAAGCCTGATCGGAGAGTCTGCTCAGTTTGACTGCTGTGGAACTTGTAAACATGAAGACACCATCCCAGATTACACAGTGGAACTGGATGCCAAAGCTGCTTTTTATATGTTTAAACTACATGTACAAATGGCAGCTACAAAGCACTGCTTTATTGCTTTCACTTCCTGTAGATTTTGGGTTTGAAGGAGAAGAAAAGAAACATATTCTCATGTCTTAATTTCTGGGTGGTATGTGGTTGGGGCTTATAAAGCTACAGTATGTATTTTATGACAGATTCTTTATTGTCATTCCAAAATACAAAAGGGCAAGGGAAAGAAATGATTGTTTACAGGAAAACAGTGCAATATAAAACCAACTACTAAATAAAAGTCACTTTAGATGACACAGCAGGCTATGAGATTACACTTTGGATTTATTTTGTAAGGCTGTAGCCTTCCATTACCCTGATCTGGGTTAAGCAGGAATGAGTATGTTCTGTCACGCCATGCCATTCTAAAGGTGCTTTACAGGGCACAGTAAAAGGCGAGATGCTTGTAATTGCTTAGGCCAAAGAACAAGATACCTGAAAAAAATCTCCTCCTTGTTTCATGTAGACATTCTCAGTTGGGCTGTGTGAAAAAAAAACTGGCCCAGGCCAGCCAGACAGGTTGGTGCAGTTTTATTTGCGCTATCTGTTGAGTTGGAAACCACTTTTGCCATAAATCTTCATTGGACTTTTGGATGAATGCCCTTACCTCATGACATGATATATTTAGACTGATTATGTACTAGTGTTTCACATCTGTCTGGAAGGCTGTCATTGAAAAGGAAAAAGCATCCATACAATCTGTGACATTCCCTGAGTGAACTATTGATCAGAGTTTGTGCTCAAGGTACACTCACTATGCTCCCTTTTAACAGGAGGAGCTATTTAAAGGTGCCCTCTCCTAACATTTCATTACTGGTTTGAATTCTACTGAGGGCAGGCAGGGCACCCTGGTGTCTGTTTATTTATAGGAAAAAAGGCACAAAAACATTTGGCTAATAATGAATGTCATGCCATTGCACTAGTTAGTGTGTGGTGTAGCCTTCCCTGACCTGCACTGATGCATGTTCTTAAATAAAAAAAGCTCAAGGGACATGGGTGTTAACAAGTATCAATTGGTTAGTTCTGGATGTATGTTGGATTTGTTGCTGGCATTAAGGTTACGTCCACATTATTACATTTTCGTTTAAAAACACTGACATTTGTCTCTGTTTTTGTTTTTTGTCCACTCTATCCCAAAAAGTGGAGACTAATGAAAATACTCTCTAGAGTCATATATAAAGTTCAGCCTGTCTGTCTAGATCTATCATGTAATGCCTTTTCTATCTCTCTGTCTATCCTATAATATAGTGCCTTTTGTATCTATTTATCTGAAAATGCTGGCTCACTTTTGAAAACGCAGACTGTAATTGAGTTCTGATTGGTTCGTGTTTATTATGTTGCCCTTCCCTTATTGGATCCCGCTCATTACATTTTCTCAGCTGCTTTGCTTGCCTTATACCCATTCATTAGGCTCAGTAACAATTCCACCTCGCTGTCATTCCATACGAGGCAATTTTTATTTTTTTGCCATTGCTGTTCTCCCGTGTGTAAACCCAAGCTGCAAATGAATGTCTTGCATGAAGAACACTTCCTCTTCCCGTTTCCGCCAATGTGCACATACTTGGTATAAGCTGTTGTTTTTGTTGTTTTACTGTGGATACTGTAGATACCTTCGTAAACAATGTGAAAACACAAGTGTGGACAGAGACAGTTTTTGTTTAAAAAAAAACAAAAAAAAAAAAACGCCATTTTTAAATGATAACGCAGTAGCGTTGCTGTAGCCTGTAACTCCATTAAGACTTTGTCTGCCTACGCAAGCTCAGCATAGTTTAGTGTACCATTAAGGGTTGGATCCTACCTGTTGCTTTTGAGCTCAAAATCTAATGACATATGACTGTTCTGATCAAATATTTTCAGAGTATTCAAGATATATTGTCATTGATTATAATTATAAAAAAAAAAGTATTTCTTGATCATTATATCACATTGTTTATGACTTCATCCAAATTCATCCAGCTCATCAAGTTATCCTCACCTTAACCTTCCAGTCTTTGAATACATCACCCGATTAATGGTTGCTATGAAAGGAGTACCTGGAACAAATAACAACATTTATTTCTAGAGCACATTTTCATACAAATAATGTAGCTCAAAGTGCTTTACATGATTAAGAAAGAGATTAAAAAACAAAGTAAGAATTAAAATAAGACAACATTAATTAACATAGAATAAAAGTCAGGTCTGATGGCCAGGGAGGACAAAAAAAGCAAAAAAAAACTTCAGATGGCTGGGAAAAAAAAAACTACAGGGGTACTGAGGCCACGAGACCACCCAGCCCTCTCTATGCATTCTACATAACATCAATGACCTCAATCAGTCCTCATTATATTCAGGATTCTCATGGAAGAATTTGATGATGATGGTCATGTGGACTTTGATTGGGTGGTGGTGGTGCAGGTCACAGAAAACCGGAAAAAGAGCAGCAGAGAAAGTAGGAGTTAGTACGGATTTTAGACCCACCATGAATAATAATAATAATTAATTGAATATACAGAACATCAGGATGAAGCTGTCAGAAAGCCATGTTAAAGTAATGTGTTTTAGCAGTGTTTCAAAGTGCTCCACTGAATTCCTATTGACAGGCTATTCCAGATTTTAGGTGCATAACAACAGAAGGCCGCCCGCTTCACCACTTCTTTTAAGTTTAGCTCTTGGAATTCTAAGCAGACACTTATTTGAAGATCTAAGGTTATGATTTGGTGTGTAAGCTATTGGCGAGTGTCTGTCAGTTTGGTAATATAACAGAGGCTATGTTAGTTAAGAGTTTTGGATTGCTGTCAACGAAAGACTCTTGGAACAGAATTGAAGTTTTTTTTTGGTAAGGAATGACAGACTCCCAATTGAAACATCCTCTTCACTACAGTTCTTGTTTTGCCTTGACGTGAAAGAGTTCTGTTAAATTAACCCAATGCTAGTTTTATCTTCCATCAATGCACTCTTAAAAAATGCTCCACAAATACAGATTTTAATGAGATGTGTTGTCATTGGTCACTTTGAACAAACTTGGGTCCTTCTGGTTGGATGGAGATGGAGGCTTTTCCAGGTTTTGTGTTTTACATAAATGTAGTACACCCGAAAAACATGCACAGGTATATTGTAAGTAAGTTACTTCACCCTGCCTAGTGTGTTGTTGTGGAGCATTTGACATACTGTAACAAATTAGGAGAAGGGAAAAGATATGGCGTTATTAATTAGACTTGGGTTTTACTGTTGAGGGGTGAACTTGAGATAATCAATGAACTGCTGATCTCTACCTTTTTCCAAGGCCAGCTGCAAATCAAGACAACTTTAGTTGTTAGATCACAAAATGAGCCTAATGGATGGAATGGGCTCCTCCAGATTTTGTTATATAACAGAGTGTCCCCTTTTTTTTTTAACCTGAAAAGTGATTCTTTGTCTCTATTCCAGTTTTCATTCACTAAGCTCCCAAGGTACTGAAACAAGTTAGTGTCTGAAACGTTATGTCGTTTGTGCAACATTTGGAGTGCAGGCTTTTTGTTCTGCAACACACTATTTAAATGTTTTTGGTTTTTTTTTTACAGGAAGGAGAGAACAATGATAAGTTCTTCACCCATCCAAAGAATCCCAAAGCTCTGGCAGCTTACCTCTTTGCTCATAATCATATATTTTACATGATGGAGCTCACGACGGGGTTGCTTCTCATGGTGCTGTCTCTGTGTGAGGCACCTGCTGTGCCTACCCTGCGCCTTGATGTTTATGTGAGTATGCCATGACTATGTGATGATTACAGGTTATCAGCATTTCACTTTTCTATTTTATTCCACTTTTAAAAGTAGTTAGGGTTAATGCTGTTCATTAGGCTTCTCCTGCCTGGAGATGTCTTTGTTTTGTCGGTTTAGTTAGTTTTCTTCTAATCTATATTATACTGAACAAATCAGAGCACAGTGTGTTGGTGGGAGATGAAGGAGGTTTCCTATTCTTCCTGCCCTGAAGGCATTTTTCAATCATGACACTCATTTCCCAGTACAGCTTGGCATGACAAGCAGGTTTTAGATGGAGTCTTTTCACTACCTTCAGTGCTATAATCCGCCTATGTATGCTTGCAAGAATCGCCCAAGAGACACACATTGAATCGTTTGATTTGTCATTTAGTGATTTATTGCATTTTACTTCTATCCAGGTATTGCATATTCTGTTGGTTTTTTTATTCGTTTGTAGGAGCTTAATGGGCCAATGAATATTGCAGCAAACTCCTGGAGCTGTTAAACTGTATTTGAGTTCCACATCACATTATTTATTTTCTGTGGTGTGTTGGCATGATCTTTCTTTGTCTATGCAGGTTTACACTGGGTACTCCTGGCTTTTCAAGCGATGTGTACCCTGCCATGAATCTGTCTTCAATCCATGGCCTATTTGTTTTTTTTTTTTTTTTTTGTTTGTCCAATGCTGCTAGGATAGATTGCACACCTCCATGACCTAGAATCAGATTAAGCAGATAATTGAAATTTATATTGAGTTTACAGGTGTTGCATGATCCAGTTCATTTTCATATCTAGGATTAGTCTATGGCTAATGCCATTCAGATTCACACAATTTTGGAAGAAAAAAAGTTGTTGCTGCATAGTTTGAAAATTTGTTCATTCCTTTGTATGGTTGAGTGATGGCCAAAAATAATTGAATCATTTCTTTTCCCCTGCTCCCCACTTAACCTGCTTCAAAGATGGTGGTTGTCACAGTTTGTAGCATTTGGAAACATTTGCAAGAAGGCAGATAATCTCATCATTAAAGAGAATTGAAAAAGGGTTTTTTTTCAGCATGAACAACAGGCATGATGCACTTTTGCTATTTTAGGAATTGGATTTCAGCTCGTGTTTCAGTATTTTTATAGAAAGCCAATCAGTCTTTTAGTACAGGCTGCTAAATGATTATAAAAGTGTCAGTGCATGCTGATTAGTTAATACAGAAATGGTTGTGGTTGTTTTGTCTTATTGGCCATTACCCACGCTGCTTCAGCCTGCTTGTACTGTGATTTTGCATTCACCCCATTTTATGCCAAGTTCATTAGGCTGTTCTGTGCTCTTGTGTTATCAGTGACTGTAGAAAGTGAACACGTGCGCACAGCAGCCACATCAAGCCAGAGCCAAGTCATACATATCCTTAGAGATGTGTAGGTTTTACACGGTATTAGGTCAGGTTGGGGAGTCTGCACTGGAACAGAGTGTTGCTGCACCCACCACAAGACGAAGCAGCTCAGGATCCCGGTTGGCAACTCCCCAGGCAGACACGCGGTCCAGTCCCACCCTCTGGAAAATGACCATCTATCTGCCGCAGCCAGGTGTTACGTGGGCGTCCCATTGGCCTGGTCCAGCCTCTCGGGTCCTCAGCAATGAGGATACTGCGAGCCAGATCACCCTTGTAGAATCGCGCTTCATGGCCATAGTGCTGTAACTAGAACGTTGCATGGTGTACACATGTAAATTATATAAATTTATGAGTATTTTGGGAGTTTCAGTACCAGAAGTAAACATCAGCTTTCCTTTCAATCCCCAACACCTTCCTTTGACAGGTGGAAAAACGTCTGTTTCACAGACTTCATGAACCAAAAGAACACACTTTGACGTGATTGGGACCTCATGGATAATCCTCTGTGCCCCATCATTGCTTTGATGCAATTAGAACATCGTGGCTATCAAGTAGCAAATGGTGTCATAGTGTATACTAGAATTTTGTTTGTTTTTTTCTGTTTTCCCACCGGACTTTAGATATTATATATAAGAACACTACTCTTCTACGGATTATATATCCATGTTTTATAAGATTGTATAGATTTGGAGTTTTTTTTGTTACTTATTCATTAATATTTTTGTGTAATGTGTTTTATTTCCTTGTAACTTTCTCTTAAACATCTTAAGCACTTTGAGCTATATTGTTTGTATGAAAATGTACTCTGTAAATAGATAGATAGATACTTTATTAATCCCCAAGGGGAAATTCCCATACTCCAGCAGCAGCATACTGATAAAAACAATATTAATTAAAGAGTAATAAAAAAAGCAGTGCAAGTTAAAAAAATGCAAGGTGGAGAGTGTGAGGCAGGTATAACAGACAATGACTTTGTATAATGTTAATGTTTACCCCCCCCTGTGAGGCAGGTATAACAGACAATGACTTTGTATAATGTTAATGTTTACCCCCCCC
>JANRMT010062838.1:3103654-3160733 GCA_026402145.1 Polypterus bichir lapradei | reverse complement strand
TACCCCCCCCCCCCCGGGTGGAATTGAAGAGTCGCATAGTGTGGGGTGTCTCCTCAGTCTGTCAGTGGAGCAGGACGGTGACAGCAGTCTGTCTCTGAAGCTGCTCCTCTGTCTGGAGATGATCCTGTTCAGTGGATGCAGTGGATTCACCATGATTGACAGGAGCCTGCTCAGCACCCGTCACTCTGCCATGGATGTCAAACTGTTCAGCTCCGTGCCTACAATAGAGCCTGCCTGCCTCACCAGTTTGTCCAGGTGTGAGGCGTCCCTCTTCTTTATGTTGCCTCCCCAGCACACCACTGTGTAGAAGACCACTGTGTAGAAGAGGGCGCTCACCACAACCGTCTGGTAGAACATCTGCAGCATCGAATTGCAGATGTTGAAGGACGCCAGCCTTCTAAGGAAGTATAATCGGCTCTGTCCTCTCTTGCACAGAGCATCAGTATTGTCAGTCCAGTCCAGTTTATCATCGAGCTGCCCTCCCAGGTATTTATAGGTCTTCACCCTCTGCACACAGTCACCTCTGATCATGGAGTTCATGTGGGGCCTGGTCCTTCCTAAAATCCACCACCAGCTCCTTGGTTTTGCTGGTGTTCAGTTGTAGGTGGTTTAAGTCGCACCATTTAACAAAGTCCTTGATTAGGTTCCTATACTCCTCTTCCTGCCCACTCCTGATGCAGCCTATGATAGCAGATGGCACAATGGCACAGTGCACCAGGGAGGCTGGAGTAAGATAGGCGTTTTTGCAGTTGTCTGTTATTTGCATCAAAATCGTTTTTGTACTTGTACTGAAGTCTGGAAACTGGTATTGATACCAAATTCAAAATTTTAGTACCGATCCATCACTAAAGCAGTGTATCATGGATTGCTGATTTTGTAATTAGGTTTAAGTTAACCCTGCCTAGACCTATTAGATCATAATGGTATATGAAGAGAGCGAGGATTTGTAGTTAAAACAGTTTTGTTTTGGAGACTGCTTATTTAACTACCTCTTAGGCTGTTTGTCTCACTTGCACTACACATCCAAAAAGCAGAAAAACTGAGTTTTAAGACAGAAATGTAAAATGTCCCTGCTTTTCTCAGTGTTAATAAGAGTATAATAGAGAAATAACTATAACTGCTTTGATGAAATTAACATTAACGATTGATGGAAAAAGACAAGAATAAACAACCATAGTGAACCATAATGAAGGTAAGAATTAATTAAAGTTGTCTTGAAAAACATATCTAACATGCATCTTTTTTTATTTTGTTGTTTTCAGATTCACGCCACACTGGAGCTGTTTGCTCTGGTGATGGTAGCTTTTGAGCTATGCATGAAGCTAAGATGGTTAGGCTTCCAAACTTATATTAGACATAAGAGGACAATGGTCAAGGTAAGTAGAACATCTCATGGTTATGGTGTTTTGTTTTTTTTTTCCTTCCTAGTTTCTTTTAACTAGCTTATATTTTCTGAATTTATCCATTAATTCCTTCAAGCTGAACACATGAAGCCTTCCAGCAGTGATGCCAATAAAGTGCCACGACATGTTTAGTGTACAGTGTATCTAGATTCAAGTCTGTGTCAGTACAGACCCTGCAGTAATAATTTCTCATGTAGGACTGGCTCCAGTACACCACGATCTTGACAAAGACAGACTGCTTGGTAATGGATGAATTGTAATAGTTACGGGCTGCTGGTACATTTCTGTAAATTTGGAATGGCAAAGGCCCATCTGGCACAATTTACATTGTCCGTGCTGCTCTGCAAGACATCTTGTTTGCCACAAATTATCTATTAAATTCAACATCCTTAGATGTAATTTGCATTTTTTTTGTTCAATGAACACAATAAATATGCTGTTAGAATCCTTTTACTTCACTCAATTTGAAATTGCATTGCTTTACTCAGTATTTAAACTAATCTGTGACATTATCTTTGTTCATTATGTAAGTAGTAATATGTAAAGTTTATAATTCTTTTCATCTGTTAGCAGTACCACAAGTCTCCTCTCAGTGAGGAGAACTATACAAATAAAACTAAAACTGAATTGTTTTTTCTAAAACACAATAAACTGACACTAGAGTTGAAAAATGCAGACTTTGTCTCAGGATTAGTTCCTCTTTATAGCTCTGCTGTAGTCTTTCTCATGTTAATGCCTTACTTATCTCATCTCAACTCGTCACCATCAAAATGTTATCATCCAGTGCAATCAAACATTTACTGTATATGTTTGTTAGAAATGTAAAGATTTCCTCTGTATGTGCTTATATTTCCTTATTTACACAGTGCCTATTAAATCATTCAAAATCCATCAAAGAATGCCCAGTCTATACTTTTTATTACTTATTTTTTCCAAGATCATTTTTTGTTTGGTAATCAATGTATTTATTTCTAGTAGAACATTTATGATTTTTTTTTTTTTTTTTTTGTATTTTAAATGTTCAGTATCATCAACTTTATAGATTATACATTCCCTATCATTTACCCAAAGAAATAGTTGATGTAATTTATTTTTCTTAACTTCTGGAAACAAAAATCAACATTTACCAGTTTTAAATCTCTTATATATATTTCTTTTCTGGTTTGTCCTGCTTCCACCTCAAAACCGGTCCCACCCACACACGCAGCCGACACCGCATTTCTTGATTCCTATTCGTCCTCTTCCAAACCCTTCCCCATGCTGCCAGCAGCTCCTCTTCAAAACCAGTCCCGCCCATCACGCAGCCGAGACGGCATTTCTCGCCAAGCTTCTGAAGTACGCTTACAAAATAAAGCAAACTCTGCATGCAGCGAAAATGTACTTCTCAGGCTAGATTCCATGCTCGGATCCATCAAACCCTTCGCTAAATCATACATACACATGCATGAAATCGCTCAGTCCAATCCAACAGCATCTGTACGAATGCTTTTCGAGGAAAAGCCTAGGCAGAATTTACGATGATACAATGCCCCGACATGTCACACCAATGTTGCAGCGATTTTCATCGGAGAAGATGGCGAACCGCCTGCCGAAAGGGACATTTGCATCTATCCCATAGGCAACTCCTGTAAACAGATTTCCACTCTCAATATGAATTGCGATCCTATGGTTTACCCACTTTTATTCCCTTATGGAGACATTGGCTGGCACAAAGATTTACAAAGTGTTCCAGATAAAAGAACTACCAAGCAAATAAGGCTTACTCAATGCCAATTTTACGTGTACAGATTAGCAATGAAGAATACATTTAGTATTTTGCACTTTAGCGGCAAACTGTTCCAACATTATGTCGTACTTGTTTTTTACATGTTTCCTTGCATATAGATAGATAGGTAGGTAGATACTTTATTAATCCCAAGGGGAACTTCACATACTCCAGCAGCAGCATACTGATAAAAAAACAATATTAAATTAAAGAGTGATAATAATGCAGGTATAACAGACAATAACTTTGTATTATGTTAACGTTTACCCCCCCCCCCGAGTCGCATAGTGTGGGGTCTCCTCAGTCTGTCAGTGGAGCAGGACGGTGACAGCAGTCTGTCTCTGAAGCTGCTCCTCTGTCTGGAGATGATCATGTTCAGTGGATTCTCCATGATTGACAGGAGCCTGCTCAGCGCCCGTAACTCTGCCACGGATGTCTAACTGTCCAGCTCCGTACCTACAATAGAGCCTGCCTTCCTCACCAGTTTGTCCAGGTGTGAGGCGTCCCTCTTCTTTATGCTGCCTCCGCATAGAAGAGGACACTCACCACAACCATCTGATAGAACATCTGCAGCATCTTATTGCAGATGTTGAAGGACGCCAGCCTTCTAAGGAAGTATAGTAGGCTCTGTCCTCACTTGCACAGAGCATCAGTATTGTCAGTCCAGTCCAATTTATCATCCAGCTGCACTCCCAGGTATTTATAGGTCTTCACCCTCTGCACACAGTCACCTGTGATAATCACGGGGTCCATGAGGGGCCTGGGCCTCCTTAAATCCACCACCAGCTCCTTGGTTTTGCTGGTGTTCAGTTGTAGGTGGTTTAAGTCGCACCATTTAACAAAGTCCTTGATTAGGTTCCTATACTCCTCCTCCTGCCCACTCCTGATGCAGCCCATGATAGCAGTGTCGTCAGTGAACTTTTACACGTGGCAGGACTCCGAGTTGTATTGGAATGTATATGTCCTTGAATATGAATTGTGTGATACTGTGGAGCTGCTCCAGGCACAGATATCTAGTTGGGAGTTTGACTTCAGCCTTCAGTGTCTGCAAAGCTGTTTTTCTCCAAGTGTTCTGGTCTAGTTGTAAACATGACCTCCAACATACTGGTATCTCATTTGTGGTTGTAGGTAAAATGGTACACCTGACTATAGCATCCCTATAAACCAATAAATGTACACATGTACATTTGGCTCCAGTGAAGCTGATTTGCTCAGGTTTTTGCTGTACCGGGTAGTACAGTAGATCAAAGTTGTCCTTCCTGGACAGTCATTTACCTTCTGCAGATCGGATTTTAAAGTTCCTGTCGGATTTAATGAAGGAGGTTATTTATTTAAAGGCACACAATGTCTCATGTTAAAAGAAAATCAAAACAAAACCCTTCCCTTTCCTTTTTCATTTATGAAAGTGTGTGCAAAATCTTTGAAGCATGAAAGGAAGATCTGTCAGCATTTACATTTCCAAGGTAAACAGATTTTTTTTTTTAGATCATAATTATCAAATGTGCAGTTTTGTGGTTTTGTACATTCGGTCACTGTTTTTTGATTTCAGAGGTTAATTTTAAGCCTGACTGGTTAAATGTAAATGAGTGTCCAGAAGCACAAGATAACAGGAGTGAGCAGTTAACGTCTGATTTATGTCTGATGCTCTAGTTCTCTGTGACACTCTACTGGAATAATTGTGTTCAGAAGTCACGTGGATTGATTAGTAACCATTACATAAAATTGTAAAGTCAATGTTTTGCAAGGAAAGAGAGCTTAGAGTAGCAGCAGGAGAAGAAAGAGACAAACTCGGAATCAAAAATCACACAGGGGTCAATATCAAAAGCTCCATCTCATCGAAAAACCAAAGGCAAATGTTAACTCATACAGTACTTAAAGTCAAACAAACATGCAGGATCTAAACTCCCTGAAATAACTCTAGCCCTAACTAGTACCACAAAAAGTCTAGTTTTGAATTTTTAGAATTTTGGACACCAGAAGAACCGTGATGCCATGTTTCTTTGCATTTCTTGTGTTGGGCACTATACTGACCTAATTTGATTTTTACAAAATAAAGTGAGATGGTAGGGTGTGGCAGTTTCATGTAAAGGCACTCAACATTTTGAGAGGCAGTTGAAATTTTTTTTGCATGCTATTTAAACAAGTACAAAAAAGTGCAGGGTCCAAGTGCTCCTTACTAAAGCAGCAAGAGCTCCTCAGTTTATTGCTAACTTATGTGTTCATCTGTGCCAAATGTTATCTTGGATATATAAGCCCAGACATTCTTTAATATTAGCTAAGTATGAATTTGCTATTTGTGTTGCGAGTGATTTGTGGTATTGTGGTTATTTCACTGCTATGGAGGCTTTGAGGCAGCACTGTAGCAACCTTTACATAATGAAGTTCTCAGCACTGCACCTTGTCCATTCGTGGAGCCAGCTTTTCCGGTAGGGCACAGTATTCATTTATTTTTATAAAGTGTAAACTGGCAAGTGAAGCAGACCATGCAGTCCTACACTAAGTCACTAATGGCGACAAAGTGGCACTTGACAATCCAGTGCTTTGGCATCCAGGATGCACCCTTGTCCTCATTGAAAACTATTGTTATTCTCTTTCCCACACTCTCCAGTCAAGTCGTGGACTCAGTTTTCCTCTTTTCCTAGACTTGTGTCCTGCTGTTGCAATTTGTGGAAGCAGTCGTGGTGCTGGTGAGGCAGACCTCCCACATGCGAGTGACCAGAGCTCTCCGGCCAATTTTTCTGGTGGACTGCAGATACTGTGGAGCTGTCCGCAGGTACTGTAACCCATCTTGTGTTGTGTTTAATATGCCAAAAAATTAAAGTAAACATTTTTTTTTCCTTTTTTTCATTTAATGCAGAAACCTACGCCAGATTTTCCAGTCCCTTCCTCCTTTCATTGACATTCTGCTGCTCTTACTATTTTTCATGGTTATATTCTCCATTTTAGGTAAGTCATAGACTTAGTCTTTGTTTTTTAGAAACTACACTGTTCTTTCTTTTGTCCCATTGTCCTTTTGTGCGTGTGTTTATACGGTATCTCATTATCTATTTAACATTATGCTTTCAGGCTTTTATCTGTTCTCTCAGAATCCCTCGGACCCAGTAAGTAAATCTGAAGTCTTAAAGCAATTTATTGCAAGTTTGCATTGTTTATTTTAAATAAATCTGTCATACGTTCATACTGCAGAAAAACATCAAGATATGTTTTTTTTTTAACATGTTGTTAATCTGTAAAAGTACACCAGCCCCATCAGCTTCCATTATTAAGAGCTCTTCATTTTCTAATCAAGTCCCAACACAAATAATTATTAGAACAATAAACTATCCATTAACTTAAAATAAATCTTCCTTAAAGTACAGCAGCCAGGATTTTGTTTTAGTATATTGCAGTGAAAAGACAAAAAATTATATTTACAAGCAAATTCATGTGGGAGTTTTTTTTATTTTTATTAAAATAAGATATCAGATGTAACAGGGGCCTACCATTGAATTACAAAATCCTGTACCATATCAGTCATTTAAGATTCCTTATTACCTTAACAATATGGAACAGCAGAACGGTATTTTGTGTAAACTTCACTCATCCGTGTTCATGTTAAAAGTTTAAATATTCTCACCACAGTTTTGGACTTTAAATGAATTCTCTGTTCTTTGTTTATAAACATTAAGAACAGATTATTTTTATAAGCCTTATCCTTTCTAATTCAGTCAGTTTCTTATCTATAGCTTTCTAACTTCACATATAAAATGATGATTATTATCTGTATAAAGTTATAAATGGTAAATTCTTTAAATAGTCTTTAACACCTACTGAACCATCATGTAATTGCTGTGAAAGAATAGAATTTCTCAGTCTCATATATAATAAGACAGGGAGTAAGCTTTGAATGTGCAATTTGGGTGAGAAGTGGAAGTTCTCACCATTTATGCTCAATGGCCATTCAGTGACAGAAAGCTCCTAACTGGTTCAGATTGTACAGGGTGGTCCAGATCTAATTATGCAATTTTAATTACACTATAACTTATTAAGTTCATTACATAGAAAATCACCCGAAAAATCCCGGACCATCGAGAAGTGTGTGAACTGACGACATAAAGAATCGTCTTCGCATTGAACTGGAATCAAAGTCATCCAGACGATCTGGACCATCCTGTACTCACATTTTTCAGCAGTTTCTGAAGGCATGCTTTGTAGTACATGTTCTGTTTTTACTCTCTCTATTGAAGATTTTTTTTTCCTTTCCAGTATTTCAACAGTCTGGAAAACAGCATTGTTAGTTTGTTTGTCCTGTTGACCACCGCCAAGTAAGTGATGTCTACTGTAAATTTACAATTTGTTCTTGAGTGACAAAGCAATGCAGGCCAGTTTCATGTGCTGATTGTCTTATTCCAGTGTAGTTAATTCTAATATGTTTGAAAATGAGTGCCACAAATATTAGAATTGCACCGTATTGCCAAAAGTATGTGGACAGCTCTCCAGATTACTTAGTTCTGTTGTGTCATGTTACCAGGTGCATAAAATCAAGCACATGGTCATCTCCATTGACAGTAGAAAAGCATACTGAAAAGCTGAGTGACTTTAAATGTGACACAATCATAGGAAGCCACTTTAGGCACAAGTCAATCCATACAATTTCTGTGTGATTATTGTAAAATGAAGGCATTGAGGAGCAACAACAGCTCCTCCACAAAGTGGTAGACCACGCAGACTCACAGGGCAGGACAGCTGAGTGCTGAAACATGTGCAAATTACCTATCCTGTGTTGCACCATTCACAACAGAATTTGAAACTACCTCTGGAAGCAACATCAGCATGAGAACTGTGCATCGGGAGCATCATGAAATCGGGTTCCTTTGCCGAGCAGCAGTAGACTAGGCTAAAGTTCACGTTGCACAGTGCCAAGGTTCAGGTGGAGTAGTGTAGAGCATGACATCATTGGACACTGGAGCAGTGGTGATGTGCAGTGATAAATAATGCTTCACTATTCTTCAGTGTGATGATGAATCCTGGTTTGGTGTGTACAAGGAAAGCACTACCTTCTGGACTATGCAGTGCAGTCTGGGGCTGTTTTTCAGGGTTTAGGGTTATGCCCCTTGCATCCAGTGATGGGTTTTAATGCTAAAGCATAATAGAGACATTTTGGAAAATTGTGCCCACTTTGTAGCAACAGTTCAGGGAAGGCCTTTTTTCCCCAAAATCACCAAACACACACTACAAACTTTTGTGGAAAGCAGGGAAGAGTCTGTTATAGTTGCAAATGGGGGGGTGGGGGGCGCAACTCCATATTAATGCCCATGGTTTTGGAGTGGGATGTCCATCAGTCTCATATAGGTGCGATGGTTAGGTGTCCACAAACATTTGGCCGTAGAGTCTATTTGTTTTTCTGAATATTTTTAATGATTTGAAAAAAGTATAATTTACATTTTAGAGACAGAGCAGTGTCAGTAATACAGTTTGGTTGAATGGTGGAAAGGTGAACATCATAAAAATAAAAAGCAGTAGTTGCTGTTGGTTACTAAATGGTAGCGACAATTGCTTGTTTTCTTGGTTGAATGAAAGGTGATGCTTGTGTTTTTATGTTTTTACTCAATCATAAATTATCCATGTATGCTTCCATCCATTTTGTGACTTAAGTTGTACATTCCTAGGGGTCCAGAAGCTGCATTGGTAGAACTGAGTGAAAGGCAAAAATCAGTTTAGACTCATGCAAATAACCCACACTTGCTCTTAAACTTTTTTACATAATCCTAAATGGGATAATAATGCAAATGTTTCTAAAGTATCTCTGTTAATATGTGCCCGGATTTTATATGAATGACACTGAAGTGTTATGACATCAAGTAACAAATTCAATTTACATTTTTATTCATTACATAAGAAGCTGGTGCTGTTTCATCTGAAAAGCAAATAGTGATAAAAATCCAAACTATATCTTTGTGCTTGAAGCACATTGAGAATACTGTTTTCCTTGAAGAGTCTTATTTATTTTTTGTAATTAAAGTGATTATAGTTTTACTTTCATGTGTGTTAATCTTGCAGCTTTCCAGATGTCATGATGCCAGCCTATTCAAGAAGCCCTTGGTCTTGTATATTCTTCATTGTGTACCTCTCCATTGAGCTGTATTTCATTATGAACTTGGTAAGTGACAGATGTTTGCACTCAAACTGTACAGTTATTACTTTCTGCTTTTTGATTAGGACACTGTCCCCTAAAGTAATGAGAATCCAGTAAATACACTAAGTAGCCAATTTATTATGTCCATCTGCTCTTTTTACATAACTGACTGCTTACTCAGTAGCAGTGGCATATGTCCTGACACTGCTGTTTAACGCAGGTAGGCACATACGACGAATTGGCAAGCGTAAAAGATTTAGTTGTCCTTGAATGTTGTATGGTAGTGCATTAGGAACAGTAACCCCGTGTGGGTTTTCATACATGGTACGGCAGCTGGAGTGCTAATAGTGAGCTGTCCTAAGTAAAACAAAAACATTCACATAATAATAGTGTTCGTGTGAGCAACAGCAGACCAATAATAAAAAAAAAAGTTGGAAACTTGTACTAAAGAACCAAGAAGCAGCAGTCAGTCAAAAAACAGCCAAGACCTCTAATAATACACCAAATAAATGTATTGGAGCATTTGATTTCTCAGTTTTATGGTACAGAAGAAGGTAGCCCTTCTGAATTCCACTCCTGACCATGGAAATGGTGAGGTGTAACGGAGAAAGGCAAAAGTAACCAAAACCAGATGACTGGAGGTAAAAGTAGTTTACTTAATTATGGTTCCTTCTGATTTTACAATGTCGGGAGAACCAGCATATGGTTAAAGCCCCATAATTGCATGGATCCGTCATACCAGATATCAGCAGTGGTGCTGAAAAAATGCATTGTGAGTACTAGTAATGCAATGTTTGAATGAAGGAGTGTATCTGAACATCATTGCTAATGAGATCCATCTGTTCTTGGCAGCTGCGTACTTTCAGCCAATGGACATTTTCAACATGACAAAGTGTCATGCCACCAGGGGAGTAAAATGGTTACAGTAAAGCTGCAGTTACTTATATTCTTCCCAGTCTCTGAATTTAATCCCAGTCAAGAAGCCATAGTATGAAATGGGATGAGCCCTTCAGAGAACAACTCCACCACCAATTAGGGAGTCCAGTAGGAATTGACATAGAAGAGGATCCACATGCAGCTTTTTGAACCCAATTCAATTTGGGGACAAACTGATATCCAAATCACAATTGGGCCATGTTTCTGTATCCGTAAGTTATAGGACGACCATTATAGTCAGGTCTGTTTATGTTCTTAAAAACTGTGTGTTAACAATCATAATCAAATGTAAATAATGTCATGAATATTTAGAAGAAAGATATAGTACAAAATAGGGTGCAGGGATTTGAGCTGATGCTTTTAAATGTACTACTTAGCTTATTCCTGTACCCATTTTCTTATTCTGTTAACATGAAGGTAGTTGGTGACACTACTACTACTACTAGTGTGATGTTGTCTTAGGTTTTTTATTTTTAGTAAAAGCTTTTACTTAGTTGAGAATAGTAAAGTATCCAACATGCTTCATAAAGTGGCTACATTATTCTACTAGTTAGGTATTCACTAGATATTAACCCAGACCAAAAAATGTGAAAACTTTTAACATTTTGAATAAGCTTTTGAAATTGACATTTGGATCTACTAGTGTCCTGTCATTGAGTATCTAGTAATAGATGCTTGTGTTAGAAAATGCTTTTCAGTTATTGCATAGTCCTGTTTTTTTCTTGATAAAACACATTGTTGTCCTTTGTTCTCTATAGTTAGGATTTATTTTTCTGTTTTATGCGTTACTCTCTCTTTACAATATATTTACTACTCTTGCTTTCTTCATTTAGCTTCTCGCTGTAGTTTTTGACACCTTTAACGATGTGGAGAAGATGAAATTTAAGTCCTTGCTGTTACACAAGCGATCAGCAGTGGACCATGCCTTTCACCTTCTTGTTAGCAAACAGGTGAGACATGAAAAACAAATGAAATTTGAGCTAGTGGATGATCACGGGAATGGAGTGGGGGGGGTGATAAAAAAAAAAAAAAAACAAGAGTGTTTAAGTCTTAATAAGCAACAGTATAATAAATCAGTATGTTTTTAATATTCTTAGAGTACCACATGCTTTCTGGAAGAGTCAATGCAAAATACGCTAAGCTTCATATGCTTGATAAAACTGTCCAACAAAGTGGCGCACAGTTCGAGAAAATAAGCAGTGTCTCTCTTTCCTAGTCTTAGGTAAATGAAACTCGATTTAGAGTGGTCACTATTATTTGTAGATACGCTTACCATATTTAGTATTTTGAAAATAATATAAGGAATGAGATGGTTAAGGATGTCGGATATCTTCAAAAATGACGGACTCTAACAAAAATAAATTGCTGTTGTGAAAATCATATGAACAATGTTGTTCTGATAAGCATCCCATTCTTAAACGATACGTTTGGAATTTTTCCTATTGGTATATACACTGCCATTGTGAAATTATGTTCTAAAAGGAAGATTTTTTTTTTTTTTTATTTAAAAATAGACCTGGCCCTTACATATTAAAATGAAGATGAATGGAGCTGGGGTTGTGATTCCCATAAAACATTTAAGGCTTCCAGCACCAGAGCAGCAAAGCAGTCCCACAACATTATGGCATCTCTAAAATGTTTTCCTGTAGTTTAGGCGTTTTCTTTCAAGCTGCGCTTTGTTACCTGTAAACAAATCTCTGGTCTCTGTTTCCAGCTCATAATCACTTATAAGAGATGAGGAAGTAATGCATCTCCACATACCCAAAGGTGTAAATCGGGCCATAAACAACAACAACAAAAGGTTTTTGAGGCTAATAAACGTATGCCACAAATGTGAAAACACTGAGCTACCACATTCCTTTGTCGAAAGGATGCTATGTATACACATTGATGGAAGTTTGTGTTTTAATTTGATTATTTAATGGGCTCATAATGATTTTGAACACTTCTTTGAATGGGTTTGTTAGCATATTAACAAGAGTGTGAACGTTATTTTTGTTTTTAGAGGCCCAATGGGGTTTGCTTCAAGCAGTTTGATGGGCTGATGAGGTATTATCAGCCACGAATGAGTGCCAGAGACCGTTACCTTACCTTTATGGCATTAAACCAGTCTGGGTCTCAAGTCCTAAGGTAACCAACTTAAAATATTCAGTTTATCTAAAAAAAAATATAACTTTCAGGTCAGATTAATTTTTTCAAATGGCTTTTGTCTCTTTTTTTTAGTATTGCAAAAATTATACTTCACTGATCATGTAACTTTTCAGGAATTTTTATCTGTTTATTGACTTACTTTTAGATTGCATCATTTAGACTGTTGCTGTTTATGTAGTTGTTTGAGAAACAGTTAATCTCACTAATTTTAAGTACTGGGTGCAAATTTTTGCAGCCTTAAAAGTCACAGTGGCTTTAAATGTTTATGCTTGTTGCTTTTAACTCTTTAAGGAAGTACAATTTAAATTCACTTCCCTTGGAAACTAATACTGCAGTATTTGTTGTGGTGCATGGCAAAGCCAGCATTTCAGGCCCAAGGATATAAAAATTGCATTCGTTCATCCTTCCAATTTCTGAACCTGCTTAGTTAGCTATTTACAAGATTATAGAAGGCTTAGAAGAGTCCTTCGTGAAAGTATTATGAATGATATTGGGCACACATACTCTCTTCTATACCTTCACTCATTTATACTTGGTCAGGTTAGTTTTACCATAACACTAATGTGCACATAATAGTGTTATGGAAAGAAACAAGAGTATCCAGAGAGAAAACCCCACTTGTACTTAGGAAAACTCTGCATAGACTGTAACCAAGTTGAGAAACTCAAGTCGGGCTCCTGGAAGTGTGAGGTAGCAAGTTCCAGCACTGTGTCACCAAACAAAAGTGTTGAGAAAAATTAGTATTGGACATAAAGTAGGAGCCAAAACCTGCTAATGTATACATTGGCACACCCACACTTGAAAAGACAGAAGGTGTTATGGCCCCTAGTAATTGATGTTTGGGACTTTAAACCATGAGGTTATTGATTTAATCCCCATCAGTGATTCTGTGAAAATCTCTCATTACCTGCCAGTGGCCCAGTTATGTAAGTACTGATGATTTATAAATTGCTTTCGAATAAAGTGACCAAAATTAATGTGTTTAAATATGTATAACCAGTAAAGTTAAATCTGCAAATCCATATTGTTTGTTCTCTCGTCACAAGTACTATAGTCAGTCATCAGTCAGTCATATTACAACCCGCTGTATCCTAACACAAGGTCATGGGTGTCTGCTGGAGACAATCCCAGCCAACACAGGGCGCAAGGCAGGAACAAATCCCTGGGCAGGGCACCAGCCCACCACAGGGCACACATGCACCCACACACCAAGCACACACTAGGGACAATTTAGGATCACCAGTGCACCTAACCTGCATGTCTTTGGACACCCAGAGGAAACCCACGCAGACACGGGGAGAACATGCAAACTCCACACAGGGAGGACCCGGGAAGCGAACCCAGGTCTCCTTACTGCGCTACCGTGCCACCCATAAGTTAATATAATGGAACTAGAATAAGGCTTTATCTAGAGCCTTGCAGCCCTCTTCCTTTTCCAAACCTCACAGGCAAGCTTCATCCACCTACTCCTGATTCAGGCTCCCTTCTTTGAGGTAGCTGACTCCTTTTAAGCTGCACCAGAGAAAACTCGAGGTGTCTCATTAGGCAGGTCTAAAGTTACCCCCAGGTGTTGCGGAAGCCAGAAGTAGGGCTCTGCACTTTCTGCAACTTCCCTGGTGGCATCCTTGGAACCCAACAGGGCTGGGCCAACCAATACCAAGTCCCATAAAGCCCTGTGGAACTTGGAGGGGCCATTAAACGCTGCCAAATAAGAGTTTGGGGGAGATAGCACCCTTCATAATTCATCTGTTCATCTCCCCCTGTCCTTCCATTACGGAGGCATATAGATATATATAGATATATATCTTAACTCGTAACTATTCCATTATTCCTTTAGTCTTTGTGTTCCAAACAGACCAGTGCTAAAGCTGCATAGTGCTTTGGAAAGAAAGAAATTCATCACTTATGTGTTGCGGTTAGTAGGTTCCATGTAGTGTCAGAACCTAATGTTTGTTTACATCCTGTAAAAACTCCCCAAAAACATGTCTGAATTCATTAGTTGCCATCTGGAATCTGTTGCTGCCACTGTTACTTTGTTAGTGTGTGGCAGGCTGTGACTTCTCAAGGAGCAGCATTTCCTAGAAAAGCCATATTAGCCTTCAGATTTCTCATTTTATTAATTTTGCAAAAGCTGAAAGATAAACAAATGAGTGGGTGACAAGAGAACAGTGTGTCTGACTAGTAAAGACTATGGAAAATGGAGGCAATGAATTTATGGGGTGGCAGGGAAATCTGCATATAAGTGGATAACAACTGTCAGTTTTCATGATTAGCCAACAGTAAGAAAGAAAACAGTAAAGATCTGAGGTGGTATAAAGGAAAATGAAAGGTGAAGTTCATTAGAGCTCTTATTTTACCTGCACTGGCTAAACTAGCTTGAGGAGGGGATTGAATTCTGGCTCAAATGTGCACTAGGACAATACCAGTACAGCACTTCATCAAGGCTTGAGGGGCACCAAAAATAATTTCCCCATAATATGAACTTTCATATAGAATAGTAAAAACAAGCTTACTCTCTGTTGTCTGTTAACCCCTAACTGCTCACACATCATTCTTCTTTCCCTTCAGTTCTCCAGTTTTCCATTCAAATTAGTTTAAAGGCCCTAATGATTACAATTCCATCTTAAATTTTCTGGGGTCTTTAGTCAGAGAGTCAGTTCATACTTGTTTCATATAGTGTGTTTTACAGGGGACTTGACAGAGCAAATGTGACTACTTTACTGCAAGAAAACTAAAGATGTTCGGGTAGCCTTCATTTCCAATTTTTTACTGAGCTTATTATCACAGTACATTTTAATAGCCATGGCCGTTATAACGTCACTAAATCCAATGCAAATTCATTCCAGGTTTGACCACTCAGTTTTACATTTGTGAAACTGAGTTGCTTTTTGGTGGATTTGTGATTACAAAGTTATAAACTTCCCACCCCTTGTGCTTTTAGGATCCAGCTTTTCAATAGCATTTTTACATTCTTACAGAGCAAAGACAACACTTGCAATTGGTTTTGATCTTTTTAACTCTTCTCTTTTATTACAGCTTAAAAGATTTTTATAACTTCTATGAAGTCATTGGCTTGAAATGGAAGGTACCTCCCGCCCAGTCTTTTTTTATTGTTTTGTTTGCTGTTTTTGATTCCTATTTATTGACTGCTTTTTAAAACACAGGCACGAAGAAGTGGTGAGCACTGGTTTGATGATCTTCCACATACCACCTTTCTCATTTTTAAAGGTAACTTTGTAATGGTGCTATGGTGACTGCTTGCACTTGGTTAAATTTGGAGAGATCAGCCTCATTCGATCTACTAGGTCAAAGTCGCTATAAGTATCTGTTGGGTTGGAAATAAGTAGTAAAAATGTTCAAAACAATAGGACCCAAAGTAATAAAAATAAATGCCCCTCAGAGCCTGAACATAAGGTCTATATCAGAATTGTCCTGCTGCTTCATTCTTTGAGGGCCACAATGTCTTAGGTTTTTCCTTCCTGTCATTTTTGTAATCGGTGACCAATTTCTGCTGTTAGTTGACTTCTTTTTCCCTTCATTTTAATTGCCTTATTGTTTTAATAATCAGTCTTCTAAATTACATTTTTTCCTTAAATGGCAGCCAGATAAAAATGAGATGTGATGTGAGCCAACAGATGACCAGCTAAGATGGGGCTTCAAACTCTCTAACCAGTTTCACTCCAACCAGTTTATTAATTGGAATCCGATTCTTGTTGTTAATTAAACACCTTATTTAATTCCTTGGCCTATTGCTGCTCTTATTCTGCCACAGATATTTCTAAAACTGTAATCTTTTTTTTTCTAAGAGCACAGTCAAAATATTTTGTGGTTCTGAGCAGATCAACATTACTGAGACCTTCGCCTTTATTTATTTTCAGATATTGTATGATGGACACAGGTTAGCTGGTCATGTCGTTTTGTATATAATTATTGTTTGTCTGCTAATTAAGGTAAAAAGATTACCCGATTATCACAGCAGCACTCCTTCAAAAGTCTCCTGTACCTCACTACCTCCGGCCTTTTTTCAGCTTTTGCCAACACCAGTCCTCCCATCACTAGTTTGGCAATGGTAATAAGTGGCAGGAATTTTAAGCAGTGGTGTAACAGGAATTAAGTTGCCGATTTGAACCACTTCAAGGGTCAAGAATGCCACAAGGAAGTCTCAGGGCCATTCTCCTAGAAATCCCTAGGGCTAGACAACCCCACCAAGGCAAATCTTTCATAATACACAGTGCTGAGCCACATAATATTTTTGTATGTCTACAGAATAACCTCTTCCAGGGTTTCTTCCATTATTAAGGGATGTCATTTTACTAAACAGTCCTGCCTCATGTCCAGGATGGCCTGAAATAAGCTATGTTACTGTTTAGGCCAGGCATGATTTTACTCCATATTAACCGTGTGCAATTTGTGAAATTTGTCTTTTTCTTCTTGTGTTTATTTGTTCCTCCTCTCTTTTATCTAGGGATTAACATTCTGGTGAAGTCTAAAGCCTTCCAGTATGCAATGTGTAAGTGCATTATACCGAGATTCATTTTTTTCCTGTGTCTGATGTGTTTTTTTTTTTTTTTTCTCTATCTGCAAAGCTGGGGTCTTTTTGAGACAAATGCACTCCCACTTTTAAGTGGTATTGCTTTTGTTTATTTAAGAAAGTAAATCACTTGCATATTATTTAGAACTTTAGAACAACTGAGATGTCAACAGACCTTTCAGGCCAACAGGCTTGTCCATCCTATTCATTGTCTTCTTTATTATGACTGCTTGGCCACAATGAAAAATGCTGAAAGTCTAAATAAGTTCTTTGTATGAATTTACATATGCCTGCATTTGCCAAGTTTTTAGAATTTCAGAATCCAGTTGTGAAGAGCGAGGTCTTGATTGGCCTTGACTGCTGGAAGTTAAGTATATTTTTCAGCCATTTGTGTCCCATTATCATGGTAGTATAAACACCTTTTCATATTCTGAGCTTATTGATTTAAGGCCACGTCACATTAGACAACTTTTCCAGTGATTTTCAGCTGTTGCCTTTATTCACATAATCTTAGTGAGTCAGAAGTAGTCGGCAGTGGGATCCCGTGAAGCCCAGTCATATAATGTGACATACACAGCGGCTCGCCACAACAAAATCCAACAAGTCGTAGAGGCACTTCTGTTTATATGAGAGCTGTCAACCAATGAATGTTCATCAAGAATTACAGTACTATAATGCAGCAGCAAGGAGTAAGGAATGCAGGTGTTTTGGACCTCACAAACAGAGGAGAAGCTCATCTATCTGATGCCTCATGTTTGTCACACCACTGAAGAATAGTATACACAAACAAGGGCTGAGATTGCACTTACAAGTAGAATTGAGCCTACGAAAAAACTGGTACATCCGTCCCACCTTAAATCGCTTCGCACTTCTCTGTCAGCTTCTTTTGTTGTTGAATAAAAGCGCATTTGTTCTGTTATATTTGTACCCTTTGTGAAAGTGTTTCTTTGATATTTGGAATTCACGCTTCACACATTATACACTTCATGTCTATATTTTGTCAATTATTATTAAAACGTGAAAAACATTTCTGTTTTAACAATGTGTTTACATAGTTCGTTGTAGACACGGAACACACATGAAATGCAAGTGTTCCAAATAACAGTATTTATAAAAGGTGTCATTTTGCTTGACTTCTCACTCTATACAACTCTAAGCAACTGACATACAGGTAAACAGACTTGAGCTGAGAAAACTGTGTGGGCTGGGGGGATGTGATAGCAGGCTGCTTGCTGTTTGCTGCTTATCCACACATTTACAGAACAAAAGACGCTGACAGAGAAGTGCAAAGCGATTTAAGGTGGGACGGATCTACGTGTTTTTTCGTAGGCTCTGGTAATTCTAGTGTTAAACTTGTCGTACCTTTTAACCCTACATACAGCATCAACTTTGTCAGGTAGCACACTATTGGTTGCCAGATAAAGGGGCAAGCAAAACTGTGCTGGAAAGTTTTCATTCAGTTACTTAATTTGACATAACCCAGCACTTTTTTGTCATGTAAACTGATATGGTGCAGTGACAAAATCAGCAATTGTGGTTGGCAAAACTGATGTCCCCCCTGAGTAGAAGTTGCGTAATGTCACTTCAGTTTTAGTGGCTGATTCCAAAGATTCAATGACATGGATCTCTTTTGTATGGCCAAAAGTGATTTAACCTTTTTCTCTGTCACTTTGTATGAAACAAAACTGTAATAGCAGTCCTGTACTCTCATGTACACTACTGACCTGTGACATGGACTGAGTGATTTAATCATTTTAAACTCTTTATATTTTTTCTTGTACTGCTTTTCAGGATGTAATGTCTTTCTAATTTTGTTTCTAATAGATATTGTTGTTGCTGTTAATGGGGTCTGGATCCTGGTGGAAACATTCATGTTACAAGGTAAAGAATGACTTTTTATGTTAATAGTTTACATATTTGATCACAGGAAAAATGACAATTCTTGATTTCACAGAATATTTCCACTGAGATAACAAAGCAATGTATATCAACAGTCAAAATACAGCAAATCAAGCTAAAATCAGTGTCAGAATCATTTCTGAAATGGTTATTTGAGTTTTGTAGCCAAACATGCCCATCAATCTGTTCATTTAATGCACCTGATTGATCCTGACTTTGGGTCTTGTAACAGAATTGGGCGCAGATGTGAACCAAACCCTTAAGTAATGTTATTTTGTCGCAAGTAAATTTTACATGCACATCCACATTTACACATACCAGGTCAACTTACAATCTCCATTAACCCTGCAATGCACACATTTGGAAAGAAAGAAAACTTTTTTCTGCTCTTGAGAAAATGTCAGATCTATGTTTAAATTATTTTTGTATGAAATTTGCAGTAAAAGACCTGTTCCTACTTTACGTGAAAATTAGATAGATAGATCTTTATTGTCATTGTCACTTTTACAAAGGAACAATGAAATTGAAGGTGAAAATTTGAGAAGTTTTTGTGTGATATGCATACATATATGGATTTTTTACAAGTTTCATTTACTGAAAGTGAAGTTTACTCTGTAGTTTACTGAAAGTTTATCATTTTGCGAAATTGTCACATTTCCTTTTCTTAACATTCATGTGTAATTCTTAAGGCGTTATGACATGCTGGTATCGAAGGATTATTGTAAGAACCAAGAATAATCAGGTGATGACAACGTACAGCAAAAGTCGTGATCAGAAAAGAATGCCAAGTCAAAGCCAATAAAAGCTGGGTAAAATGGGAATCTGAGTCAGACCTGAAAAAGGAGCTAAAAAACGAAAATGAAACATGATGCTAGGCCTTTACTACTGCTAAAGATTTAGTTTTTTTTATCCAAGCAAGAGGTAAATTTCCAGCAGCCCTGCCGCAATATTCATGTTGTCAGGTCCGGTTACATCACAGATGCACCAATGGCCTTAATGTGGTGCATCTCCTTCTTCACCGTAAACAAGGAACGGGACGAAGTGAACACAAAAATAGTCTTTGTCAAAACAAATGAAAATGGTTAAGAAAAAAAAAAACTAGCAATGACTTCTCCATAATAATAATAATAAACAACTCAAAATACACATAAACATGTTATTGTTACAGAACGCAACAGTTATCTTTACATGCCTGCCCAGTTGATTTGACTGGAATCTCTGTGGTTACACGCTCTATTTCTAATGTTGTTTCCCTTTGAAGTTGCTATTTTCATTTGCACCAATAGCTGTGGGTAACTTTGCACTTTCTCTTTTTACAGATGGTAGCTTCTTTTCGAAGAATGTGCCCTGGAGTTATATTGTATTCCTGACTAGTAGGTATTTTTTTTTTTACTATTTTGGAAAAGTAACCAGTTTTGTTCAGTAGCTGTATTTATATTATTACTAACACAGCCTAACATGTTGTATGGAAATAATCTGTGTCCCTGAATTGTAATCGGAACACTTTGCTGTGACAGCACTGTACTACTGTTATTCGGTTTTTTAGCTTTTAAGTTTGAGCAGTTTTGCTTGTTGTGTACACTTGATATATTTAATACTGGACACAATCAGCATCATTATTTACTTATTAAAATTCACTAGTATCTATTATAGCATAATGTAATTTTCTGTAATCTTTAAAGGTTGTAGGTGATTAAAGCATATCTCAAATTCTGACCTAATGTCCACATTCCTGGTGTTAGGGTAAAAAAAAATGAACATCCTTTGTCTGTCTATTTCCTTGTCTCCTTTCAGTTTATGGCGTTGAGTTATTACTGAAAATTACTGGTTTGGGTCCCTTGGAATATTTCAGTTCTGGATGGAATCTGTAAGTAGATTTGTGATTTTAGTTATGAAAATCATGTTGATATTTATTCTTTGTTTTCTTTTAAACAGACTGCAGATACAAAACGGACAATGATGTGTTTTTGCACCAGAATTTGTTTTTAAAATGGCTATTAATCTGTTAAGTAAGTGTAAAGTGCTGTGTGCCCACTATTGTTATATAGCTAATATTTTGTTAGATTGTGTATGTCTGTTTTACTTCTTTACTTCATATTTCCTGTTGTTGCAGTGCAATAGCTATGCAACATAAAAACCATGTTAGAAATTAAAAGGTTGTAGTTTACATTTTTAGTCTTGGCTCACATTTTCATTCTGAGTAAGTCACATTGCTTGACTGCGGTACAACTACATAAAAAAGAAGTACTGCATTATAGGGGCTACTGTATATAGAATATAAATTGAACTTCATGAAGAGCTCATCCATACAAAGCCCTGCGTTGTAGATACAATGTTATTATAATAGTAATGATTTGGAAAATTTTTCACTCTGCAGGTTTGATTTTTTTGTCACTCTATTTGCTTTCTTGGGTCTGATCGTTCTGGCTTTTGACATGGAGCCATTTTACTTCATTGTGGTTCTTCGACCTCTTCAACTGCTGAGGTATACATTTGAATTTTTTAAATTTTATTATTTAAAACAAATTATCAAAATTGGTTACAGCACAAAAGGGCTCACTATAGTTTTTTTAGCCAGTATTTAAAATTGAAGTAATGTTTAAACTCCAAAAAGACTACTTCATGTTTGTTGTTTTTTGTTTATGTAGTCATAGTCAGCTAAATTTGTATCCCTTAAAACTATCTTTCATCAGTGTTGCTAATTCGGGAGGTGCATTGATTATATTTTTGGTTGTCTTTTGCAGGCTGTTTAAAATAAAACAGAGATATCGGAATGTTCTTGACACCATGTTTGAACTGCTTCCTAGAATGGCCAGGTAATTTGCTGTTTTTTATTTTTTTTTTTTATTTTAGTCTTGAAAGACAGTGACATGTTATTTTATGGGCCTTTTTCACTTTTCACTTCTTATCTGTAGAGATTCAAATCTGAAGAAAACCCAGTCTGTAATTAATAATAATAATAATAATAATTCTTTGCATTTATATAGCGTTTTTCTCACTACTCAAAGCGCTCAGCAATTGCAGGTTAAGGGCCTTGCTCAAGGGTCCAACAGAGCAGAGTCCCTTTTGGCATTTACAGGATTCGAACCGGCAACCTTCCGATTGCCAGTGCAGATCCCTAGCCTCAGAGCCACCACTCTGCCCATTTGTTTACTATGGTTAATCTGGGTTTATCAGGAGAAAGCCACAAAGCCTAAACTAAGTCTAATTCCATTCTTGAGAAGCTAGGGGAGGTTCAAGTAACAGTGCGAGATAATGTCTATCATAAAAACATAAAAATACCAATAGCGCTGACAAGGAGATAAACCTATTTCTACTGGCCACAGGCGTGATAATATAGTACAGTTTACCACTGGTACATCAGGAAAAGCATTACAGAGTACATGGAAAGAATTAGTCATAAATATTGCTTAATGTAAATGAAGATTTCTTTAGACCTGAATCCTCCATTCTTTGGCAGGTGTTTCTAGCCTGTGTGTTAAATTAGTTGAAGGTACCTGAAATATGATGTTAATAGGAAATTGAAAAGCTTGCATAACTTTGTCAAACTTGTTTAATTTAAGAGCTAACACTGGATGGGGCAGTTTTCCATCACATGGTTCACTCATTTAACCCAGGGGAAAGTTCATATGGATAACGAAGTTTTTAAAAAATAACATAATTGTACAGTTTACTCTACGCATGTGTTTAATGTACTACCACTGTTGATGTACTTTAAAAGGTATACCTGTAGGCTGAAATTCTTTTTTAATGAAAGCTATTATTATTCTACTAATATTCCATTGTTCTAAAAGAAAGAGAATTAATATACATACAATATGTTATTTTTAAGAGAATATGATGGACCAGTAGAAAATGAGTCAAAGTAATTCAGTAGCGGTCTTTGAAGTAGTTTGAAGACCTCAGTCAGTGTCCTACATGTAATAAATACTATGCAATGTGAAAAGGGCTAGGGAACTAGAGCAAAATATTGTGTAATTTGTCAATCACCTATAACATAAATAATCTGGAAGTAAAGAACAATATTAAAGAGAGTGCGGCTGTATCTGGATTTGAATATCTTTTAACAAGAAACTGGCCCCACATGTCCCTAGATCCTTACTTCTCTCACTGCAGCTGATGTTCGTGTTTTTTTTTTTTAACTAATCATTACAAATGACATATGCTAAAGATGGCAAGCTGGGGAGAAAAGGCAGCCATGTCTTATTAGTTTTGCCAAAAATAAAAATATATGTGCAGTTTAAGACAGAGTACAAGGAGCTAGATTCTGCAGTTCTCACTTTGGGTGATAAAATAGCAATGTGTTGTAAGCATAAGTAGTTGTTGATTGGAGGGATCTGAACAAGCTGCACATTATTAAATATGTACCAGATGATATTGAAATACCAGTTATTCACCAGGTTTTTAATGTGCTATTTTCCATTGTCTTAATGGAGGAGGAACAGTTTGTATTTGTTTTGTTGTGGTAGGTTTGCAGGGTAGTCCTATTATCCCTTTCAGACTCTTTACTATGTAGACTTGAACATCCATCCATCCATACATTATCCAACCCAGGGTCACGGGCGGTCTGCTGGAGCCAATCCCAGCCAACACAGGGCGCAAGGCAGGAAACAAACCCCGGGCAGGGCGCACGCATACACACACCAAGCACAATTTAGGATCGCCTGCATGTCTTTGGACTGTGGGAGGAAACCGGAGTACTTGGAGGAAACCCACGCAGACACGGGGAGAATATGCAAACTCCATGCAGGGAGGACCCGGGAAGTGAACCCGGATCTCCTAACTGTGAGGCAGCAGCGCTACCCACTGCGCCACCGTGCTGCCCTAGACTTGAACAGAATGCCCCAAATCCCATCTATATCCTTGTACATTTACTCGTAACAGGATCCCTTTTTCTTTTCTTATTATACACTATCTGTAACCCTAGCTAGTCTCCAGAATAGCCAGGAGAGGAAGTTATTTTTAAACATAAATTTAAGTTTACAGTTGTGTCCAAAACATAAACACTGTAAATGATTTTGACAATAATACCAAGACAATCTGGATAATAATCATTTCATTAGTTTCTTAGGCTACCAGATGGCTCACCATTTTAGAATGTTGTATAGTTTCTGGTCCAATGTGGTCTGGCATGAAATGGCACAGACACAGCAGGTCCAACCTATGGTTGTGACAATGGAGATGGCAACATGCCTCTGTAAGCCTCAGTTTATCCAGTTCTGATGTTTCTTGACACACCTCTTGCACCAGTGGCCTCACTTCCCTTCCATGTGTAACTCTCCCTCCATTCTATACCCTGGCCTTTCGAGGGGAAAGAGGTGTTCATGCCTCTAAACTTGTCCTCCTGTCTCATAAATTCTACCTTTTTTTTTTTTTTTGTTCTTTATTTCGCCTTATACAATTTCTCGTATTAGGAATTTGTTAGTTTTCGCATACCCCTTAGGGTCAGAGCACAGGGTCAGCAATTGTACAGCGCCCCTGGAGCAATTGATGGTTAAGGGCCTTGCTCAAGGGCCCAGCAGAGTAGGATCTCTTTTGGCATTGATTGGGATTCGAACCGGCAACCTTCGGGATACTAGTGCAGATCCTTAGCCTCAGACCCACCACTCCGCCCTTAGTGAACAGTGTATAGTGAAATGCTTCTAATTTTGCAAATAGAGCAGCAGCATCACACTCGGTGGATGTATGTTTACAGCAAAGCAGTTTTGTGTAGTCATTTACATGTAGATTGATGCAGAGCCTTCAAACCCCCTACCACAAACTGCAGATCCCAGAGCAACACTTAACAAAAGATCTTATCTGTTCAAGTAGGGGCATAAATGTGCCTGAGCAACAACTCGCTTAATTTCTCCTTCAACATATTTTTTTTAAGTAAAAGTACTTTTAGTAAACAATTAAACAATATATCCTAGATGTTACTGGTTTTACTCTCCACTACAATAGACATCCCAATGAATGAACATAAATAGGTTGAGAAGCCGGACTGTGGTAATGGTGCTGTCATAAAACTGAATCCATGTGGAAATAAAAACCTAGTGGAGAGCGCTGGGCAGAGGAGTAGTGAGGCAGTAGTGCGGAATTACAGGGCTTGCTTTCAACTGGTATTTACTGAATAACAAAAGAGCGACATTAGATTTTTTTAGATAAACACTTAATTTAATAAATAGTACTGCAACCTACATTTTACGTGTTCTTTATTTTGCTGTGACTGTTTTCATTTCTTCCTAATAATTGAATTTCATTCTTTCTGTAATGCTTCATGTCATTTTGGTATTCTCATTACTGACAAAGAATACTCTTAACTGAAAGATTTTTTTTTTACATGATTAGTGCACTGTCTGGTTTCAGGGCCTCCTTGGTATTTAAAGGGATATAGTTTGTAAAGTGTTTTTTTTTTTTCTTTCACGTATGCTTTTTCTTTTCAGCTTGGGCCTGACTCTCATCATTTTCTACTATTCCTTTGCAATTGTGGGCATGGAGTTCTTTGCAGGTGTTGTGTATCCAAACTGTTGCAAGTAAGTTTGAACTTCTCGTACCAATAAATAAAGTTTTGAAATTATATTATTCAATAGATTTTTGATATATTGAAGCATCTATGTTGTTATTATCTAGAATTTATAGCTTGGTGACAACACAGTACTAGTCAGAGTTCAGATTGTTGGTAAACCTGTATATAAATTTTAGGCACACTGGAGCATCTCCTTCGAGATTTTCAAGTTACAGTTAGTGTACATTTAAAATCAAGAAATGACCATTCTTGATACCTGCTAACAACATTCAGAAATTTCTGGTGCGAGGATACCATTCTGTCTGTCAAGCTCATTTTGCTAGTTGATAACTTGGTTGTTCCAATGTCTTGAGTAGGAATCTTTTAAAAATTGTCCTTGACTAAGGATCTTCTTTCAAAGTCTTTCAGTAGTAAACTACATGTGCTGCACAAAATAAACTTTATCAAACTTCTGGAGTGAGCAGTGCATAACTTTCTCAGTTTCATATTATAAAGATTCGGTTTCTTTAGCTATCCTTTAGTCCAAGGATGGTCTTGGTACCTGCTCTCTTTTATATAGCACCCACCAAAATGGCTCACAGTACTCCACTCTTGCATCTTAGAAGCAGAATTCCATTTCAGAGCATTTAAACATGACAGCTTCTGATTTGGTGGCATAAATGCCTCACGATTTCCTTCACCTCTAACTGTTTATTTACAACTTTTTGCCATTGTTTAAAAAGCATCTCATAGAGTCAAGGGTGGCAAAGATACTTTTTGACATTTTAGAGTCAAATTGTTTTAAGTAAGAATAGGGAATTTCTGTAACGGATTGGTGACAAATAAGGTAAAGTTCTTATATGGGACATGAAACACTGACCACTTCCTCATTTTAGACAATGATTCTAACCATCCCTCTCAGATATGGAAATGGTTAACTAAAAGACAGACTTTGGTATCTGTAATGCGGAAGTTCACTTGCCTTTTTCCTTTTTTTGTTTTTGTAGCACCAGTACAGTGGCTGACTCCTACCGTTTGGTTAACTACACCATTGGGAATCGTACTGTCATTGAAGAAGGATACTACTATCTCAACAACTTCAACAACATTCTTAGCAGTTTTGGTAATATGCTTGTTTTGCTGTTGCACTTCTTTAACTTCTGGCCTTCTTGAAACTGCGCAAAAAATTAAAGGTGCAACATTATGTGGATCAGCACTGTATGTTGCTGTGATTGTGCCAAAATTTCTGTCTTCATGCATGCCAGGAAAGATATATACAGTAAAACCTGGTCAAACATTTTGCCGCCATTTTATTTAAATTGCTTCTGTGATCAGCAGGGATCTTTCTTCCCTGTTAAAACCATACCCTACTTTTCTTTTTCTTCAAGAAACTGCTCACTCTTTTACCTATATTTGGATTATGTTATGGTTTGATAAAACTCCTGCTGTTCATGGCCCAACAGCAGCTATGTGACAATCTTGGATGTAACCTGCTTGAGAGCAGAGTTTCAATAACACAGTACAATTTGTAGAGTGAAGGTGGCTTTCTGATTTTGTACAATCCTTCTGTAAAATAACATTTGCATTTATGAAGTTTTTCAGGTAATTTTTTAACTGTTTGCATGAAGAATCTTTTAAAAAAATACTCTTATTAAAATGAGACATAATTCAAACATTTGTTGACATAGTGGTGCAGTGGTTACTACAGATGCCTTATAGATCCAGCAGCCTGGATTTGCATCCCATGCCCGGTGGTGGTGTGTGTGTGTGGGGTCTGTATCTTCTCCCAGTGTAGAAAAGGTGGGGTCTGACAGAGAGGGAATTGAGCTGACATTACCAGGAAGCGGTTTGCTCAGAGTGCTCAGAGATGTCAAAAGGAAGGCCAACACAGGGCGCAAAGCAGGAACAAATCCCTGGGCAGGGCACCAGCCCACCACAGGGCACACACACACACTAGGAACAATTTAGGATCGCCAGTGCACCTAACCTGCATGGCTTTGGACTGTGGGAGGAAACCCACGCAGACACGGGGAGAACATGGAAGCTACACGCAGAGAGGACTTGGGGAGCGAACCCAGGTCTCCTTACTGCGAGGCAGCAGTGCTACCATTGCACCACCATGCCGCCCACAAGTACTATAATGACACTATAATAAGGCTTTTTCCAGAGCTTTGCAGCCCCCTTCTCTTTCTACACCTCACAGGCGAGCTTCATCCACCTCCTCCTGATTCAGTCTCCCTTCTTTGAGGTAGCTGGCTCCTTTTAAGCTGCGCTGGAGAAAACTTGAGGTGTCTCATTAGACAGGTCTAAAATTACCCCCAGGTGTTGAGAAAGCCCAAAGTAGGGCTCTGCACCTTCTGCAACCCCCCTGGCGGCATCCTTGAAACCCAACAGGGCTGAGCCAACCAGTAGCAAGTCCTATATATAATTAGAGAAGAACTCGTAAAATATCATTTCCTTGACAGTGGTAAGAAGTACCATTAAGTAGAGATTCACACACTTAGGTTACCATGTATACAGCTGTGTACATGATATCAGTGATGGAGACAAAGTTATAGCAGAGGGAGAGATAAAATTATCCTTCCTTTGTAGAATATTCAAAGCTATTGCCTCAGTTTAGTTTATATCTACTATAAGTAGTAAAACAATGAATAAGGGGTCTAAATGAAACTTGTGAATAAATGAGAAGACAGTAATCAAAAATACAGTGACAACAAACATCTGCATTCTGGAGCATCCATAGATTAACAAAGAATAGGTATCACAAAATCAAATAAGCATTTGCCAAGAGTCACATAGTAGAGTTTTAAAACTGTAACAAGGCCAGTATCAGAAGTGTGCTTTCTTAAGGGTTTGTGTTGTATGTAGTGCAGATAGGTATTCTGGAGTGTTGGAAGGAACAGTTCTGCAAGTCAGCAGCAAAGTTATGAGTGGTGATTGGTAATTTAACTGAAAACCAGTGTAGGTGACAGAAGAGGTAGTGTGACCATGAACAGTAACACCTTTTTTTTTTATATAACAACTTTATTTAACAGTCTGTCATGATAAATGTTAGTTGAAATAAGTATAGGCATCTGGAGACTTGTGTCACTTACTGAAGTCACCTACTCCTCTCGGGTGGAAAGCTCACTTCTAAACCTTGTGGTTCTAAGAGGGATGGACAGTTTGTTGTGCAGTCAGCCACAGCTGAATAACACAATGCAAGCCCAGTCTCACTGCATGTTGTGTCGACTGTGTGTACTGACTTACATTTTTTTGTGATCAGAGTAAGTTGCTACTATTGTAGTAAAAGTGAAAGTAGCCAAATGCAGAGTCCGAGTTAGGCCCATATGTAGTTCTGCAAAGCAGTCCAGTCCCTTGTTGCTTTTTAATATGGGGAAGAAAAACATAAAGGAGAATAGTTTCCAGAAAACTGTTATCTGTAGCTCCTCGTTCCTGCATCCAGGATTTCTACATTATTAGCAAACCACTGACTAGAGGACATAGTGCATAATAATCTAATTAAAATAACCATTTGGTATTTGTAAAGACATACGATCAGTTTAGACTGCCAGAATATATACTTCCTTGAAACATTTTCTGTAAGGTACAAATCACGTGTAATCCTGATAGCTGGCTTGCATGGTTTCCTTTTAATGATTAATTGAACTGCAATGATCTATGCAGGAAGTTCTGCTTTTTTGTTCCTTGCGGTTTTTAATCAAAACCCTTTGGATACCGAGAATGTATAGGTCAGCAGTGTCTGTACAGGCATGATGCCAGCCAAAAAAAAAAAAAATCAAGTTTAAAAGCAAAGCAGTATGTCATGTTTTAAGCTTGGAGCTAATTGATTTTCTTCTTGTTTGCAATTTGCAACTTCTAAATTCAGTCTGTATAATTAGTTGAATGCACTTAGTCAGTTTAAACGTTGAAGCTGATTGAAGATGTGTGGTGTATAACACCATCATATTTTGATTGATGGTGAACAATGATACCATTCTGTTTACTTGCCTAGTGCAATGAAGAAAAGTGGCCGGTATGTGATGTTTCACTGTTTCGGTGTACCCATTTTACAGCTTATTGTGCCTTCATAATTCTTACCTGAATTGTGACTGTAATACTTCTACATACACTGCCACAAAACAATAATGCAAAAATAAGGATTTATGGACTTTGTGTATTATTATGCCCAGAATTTCAAGAGCATTCTGTTACTGGGCCATAGCTGACTGCTGTGAGACTTTCCAGGGCTCTCGTTTCTCTCATTATAAAAGGCAGTTTTAGTGTCGTTGCCACCTTTACTTAAAAGGCACTTTTTTGTATTTTGCAGTGACACTGTTTGAGCTTACAGTGGTTAACAATTGGTACATCACTATGGTAAGTAATGTCATCACCAGCTCTGTTCATCTTTCCTTAAATGTTCACTCAATAATAATCATTCTGCTGGACTGTGCTGTTTAGTTAACACCTAAAGCATACCAGTAATCCTTTTTCAGATTTCTTTCAGCTAATAGTCAAAACAAAGTGACTTTGAAATCACAAATGTACATTTGTTTTTAATGCTGAAGCTAAAAGTCATTACCATAAGCAGTGATTTATAAAACTGAACTGCAGACTGGTTAATAGAAAGTGTAAAAGATTAACTATTGGAGGAGAATAATCCACCAGAAGCAGAGGCCCTCCGTGGGGTCCTTCAGGAATCTGTGTTAAGATTGTTACTTTTTTCTGGTTCACATTATCATCATAGATTCAGGTACATTGACTCAACTTGAGAAGTTTATAGGGGCCCTCAAAATTCTTAGGAGAGCAGATATGCAAGGAAACTAGCTGGCGCCCTGCCCGGGGTTTGTTTCCTGCTTTGCGCCCTATGTTGGCTGGGATTGGCTCCAGTAGACCCCCGTGACCCTGTGGTTAGGATACAGCGGGTTGGGTAAGGATGGATAGTTAGGAGGACCTGGATCATCTTTCGAAGGAGGCAGTCTAAAAGGTCAAGTAAAGGAAACATTACTTAAAAATGCTGAGTAAGTAGTGCTGACTTACTGTATAACACTCACACTCTGAAAACAATTTAGTGTTTATGCTGACACAACATTCTGATGTTTTAGGTAGTTTGCACAAGCAATTTGAATACGCTTAGAAGCTGAATTAAGGGGCATCAGCCATCAAGACTGTGATGTGCCAGTGAGATGAAATTTGTGCTTAGTGCAGTTCTGGTTAACACACTATTATAAATTAAAAAGAACTAAGGGCTTTTTTGAACTACAGATCATGCACCACTAGACAGACTAAAGATATCAGACAAAGGAGTCGATATAAGAACCTAGCCAACATCGTCCACATTTGCAAATGTGCTAAAGAGTTTTAATTCAGTTCAGTTATACAGTAAATGATGTATTCATGGACTATGCTGGAAATCAAAGGAACATTGTGTTCATGGTAAAACTGGAAAGCACTAATTCACATAGATAGCTTGGCAGTTATAAAAGAGCGCACACAAGACATAAAAAAGGTTGAGGCCCCAAATAGGACTGTTTAAACTGGGTCAGTGTTATACAAGCATGCACAGAGTAAGGTCTGTTGTGCTCCTCCTTTGGTGACAAGACAAATGATGATGGTGGTGGTGCTTCCATTATAGGCAGTACAGGAGGTTAAGACAGATCAGGGTCAGAGTTCTTCTTTTTCTTTTCACCTGTAAGAATAGTAGATAGATACATGAGTTCCTGCCTTGGCCACCACCTTTTCTTTATTTCATTCAGTTTTGTCTCAATAAATCCCACAAAATATTAAACTTATTCTGGAACAGAATACAGAGTGGAAATTGTAACAGCTATTGAAGAGGCACTGGATGATACTGTATATTAGAAAAGAGGAGTAGTTGATGGCCTGAATGGGTATTTATATCCATCCATTATCCAACCCGCTGAATCCGAACACAGGGTCACAGGGGTCTGCTGGAGCCAATCCCAGGGCACAAGGCAGGAACTAATCCCAGGCAGGGTGCCAACCCACCGCAGCACACACACAAACACACCCACACACCAAGCACACACTAGGGCCAATTTAGGATTGCCAATCCACCTAACCTGCATGTCTTTGGACTGTGGGAGGAAACCGGAGTGCCCGGAGGAAACCCACGCAGACACGGGGAGAACATGCAAACGCCACGCAGAGAGGACCAGGGAAGCGAACCCGGGTCTCCTAACTGCGAGGCAGCAGCGCTACCACTGCGCCACCGTGCCGCCCGGGTATTTATATGTGGTTTGTAAAGTTTTTACATTATGCAGCTGACAGACTTACTCGCTCTGGGTTAGGGTTACATATAGATAAGTGCATGTTTTTTTGTTTTTTTTTCCCCCTTGATTGCTGCTCTGCTTATATATTGGTATCTGAGCCTGAGCCATAAGCATGTTTTTACAAGCTTGACTCCAGTGACTGTCTTGTTGCTTTAAACATTATCCAGATCTATGCCTCCGTAAGTGAATGTTACTCTTTATTTCCTAAGGAAGGTGTGACGTCTCAGACTTCTCACTGGAGCCGCCTCTATTTTATGACCTTCTACATTGTCACCATGGTGAGTAGAAATATTTTTTATATTTATGATCATTGTTTGTTGGAAAGTATGAAGGGAAATCTTTATTAGAGTGAAACTTAAGCATGACATTCAGACAGTGTTCTCACAGAGCTGAGTGTGTGTCTGTGTGGTTTCACCACAATACATGGCTTTTGGAGATCACAGACATAAGCATAAAAATCCCTAAAGGCATGACGGCTTGGTTCATTAAAAGTGGCTGTGATCAACAACTTTGTTTCTTTCTTTCTTTCTGCAATGGTGGCATCAATTTGCAGATGCAGTCCACCTCAGCTGAATGCTAAAATCCATAAGTAGCATTAGCCTGCATGAAGTGGCACCTCATTGGACGATAATCTCCAACATGCTTATATGCTCACTTTCTATATATTAGCTGCCAAAGCTTATAATTGGAGGTGTGAGTTATATTCTTAATATAGCCTGACTTATAAACTGTGTCAGATTCAACTGGTTGTGGGTGTTAGTGTCAGCAGATTTTTTTTCAAGCCATTTTACTGAATTTTTTACTTGTTTACCCAATATAAGGTTGCAGAAACACTTAGAAGCATTTACATCTCTTCTTGTTCCTATGTGCGTTATTTTGTGTCCTGTAGCTGTGCACCATATCTTTTACTGTACTACAACGTCTCTATCAAGGCAACCCAAGTAATTATTTCACAGTCTCATGTTTTTAGTATCATATTAGCTTCTGCAAGTTGGGATGTGGCAGCACGCTGGCGCAGTGGTAACGCTGCTGCCTCGCAGTTAGGAGACCCGGGTTCGGTCCCTGCATGGAGTTTGCATGTTCTCCCCGTGTCTGTGTGGGTTTCCTCCGGGTGCTCCAGTTTCCTCCCAAAGTCCAAAGATATGCAGGTTAGGTGCATTGGCAACCCTAAATTGTCCCTATTGTGTGCTTGGTGTGTGTGCGCATGCCCTGTGGTGGGCTGGTGCCCTGCCCGGGGTTTGTTTCCTGCCTTGCGCCCTGTATTGGCTGGGATTGGCCCCAGCAGACCCCCATGACCCTGTAGTTAGGATATAGTGAGTTGGATGATGGATGGGTGGTGTCACAAAAACGAGACATAAACAGATAAAGGTTTGGGGCAGCCACCCGTATAATATGGTATCATTATTTATCAAATAATCGGCACTGAAGTGCATACAACTGAGTCCAGAACAAGACTGAGGGAAAAGGGAAAAAGGGCAGGCTTTTAAAGGGCAAGACAGGAAGTGAGGTCATAAGGATCGGGCACGTGTTCATCAATCATTGGATCAAGCCCGGACGTGACAGAGGGGCCGGAGCTGGTAAGGTCTACTTCCATTGGCTTGGTCCCGGAAGTGACGTCAAGAGAGCCAGGTGGAATCTCCCGGGAATGGTCTATAGGAAAGGGAGAAAAAGAGTCAGTGCACTCTGCCATATCCCGGCATGCCTCAGAACTGCCTTCACTCAAGCCCTTTAGCTGCCTCCCATGCGCACGTGTGTGACAATGGATAGTTGGGATGTCGGAATCCCCTTCAGGGACTTCAGTTTACTCTGAGGCCTAGAAGATGAATTGTCATACCTATTGGTTACTTGAGTGTGGCCCAATGTGACTGTAGGCCCTGTCATAGGCTGTCATTGGTAAGATAATCTTCAGCTTCTCATAATCTATCTATCTATCTATCTATCTCTGTGCTGTTTGAAAAGAGTCTGGAACATTAACAATTAAATCAGTGTCCTATAATAGTATTTTGAATGAAAGAACTTAAATATACAATAAAAAAAACAGACATGAGATCAGCATTTAATACTGTAAGTGATGCTTTCCTCATTACACTGCTCATAATTTAGAAAGAAGTCCTTACATTTTTTTGACTGACTTGTTGTAACATAATATATTGCACAGCTCCCGCTTGTCTGTGTTTGGTAGACAGATTATGAATCACACTTGACGTTCATGGAAATAATTTTAATTTTGAAAAGGCCTTGAATCATGCACTTCATGAGAACTATACAAGTTTAGATAAATTCTAGGTCCTTTCTTACCTCAGCTTTTATTTCTTTTCTGTCTTTGTGGGCAATCCAAACAAAGTGCCAGAGGCTTCCCCTCTTGCTGTAAACAGATAAATAGATTCCTTGGTAACTGCCTTCTGGTTTAGAAAAATAAGATTTCAGGCATAATAGTCAATGCAAGGCAACCCATATTTGTCAGAATGAATGTTAAAGCTTTTGTGGTCTGTCATTCAGTTCTGCATTAGTTCAGTGATTGTTTAGAAATGTATTTATTACTGTTAATAAAGATCATTTACAACATGGGTGTTCATAATTGGATTCCAGGGTTAAATTAATTCTGTGTGGGCTCTGCGTGTTCTCTTCACTTGGAGTTGTCTTTTTTTTTTTTTTTTTTTAACTGAACGACAAGCTGGTTAGACTCACTCGGACTGAACAGAAAACTGAAGCAGCATATCATGAAAATGTAAAATTTGGACGCACACCTTTATTTTAAAGGTTTATAGCTTTCAAAGAAAAGATGGATTTTAGAAAAAGTATTAGTGCCTTCCATTGCCATTTATTTACTTTATTTTCCAATTTCCTCCAAATTTAGGTGGTGATGACAATCATCGTCGCTTTCATTTTAGATGCTTTTGTGTTCCGGATGAATTATAGTCGAAAGAACAGGGATCCTGAAGGTAATTTTTACTTCCATTCATTTACTTTACTGTTTAAAGATGCTTAAAGTAGATAAATTAGTCAAAGTGACGTGTAAAGGGTAGGGCACATTCTTGATTCAATATATACATCATTTACATGAGAATCCACTCTAACTCTGCATAAAAATAATTTGTCAGCTGTTTGACTGTTATTTGAAAGCATGCAAGTCAGTAATAAGCACAGTATGTAAAAAATTATTATGAGGGGCTTTTGTGAAATTTTATACATTCTGACTAAAGGTCTTTGTATAAAAAGAAAATTTTAAAAGTAGCTACCGAAATAATAAATAGTAGAAGTGTGAGGTCTTTGTTAACCCATTTTTAGTTGACCAAAGGCTAAATAAAGTACGTTAAGTATAATACAAATTATGCAATTATGAAAACTCCACAAAGGACATGTTTTTTTTTTAGCTGAACTTTAAATAAATAAAAAAAAAAAACGTCAGGAAGAAGTTTGGGTATGTTTCACTCAGAAATGTAAACGAACACATAAGGGGACTGTAATGGGGTGTTTAATTTGACGACTGTAGTATGGTTGTCGAATTATGTTGTTACTACTTTTTAAAAACATATTTGGTGGCAAACCAGAGAGATATGATAAGAAAAGCTCTTCAGACACTCTACCACATAAACTCCAATAATATTACTGTCATTCAATTAAGCATTACTTAAAATAATTTAGTGAGTCTACCAGTTAGACATGAGTTTATCTGTCAAATACAGCACCACAAAAGTCATGTCATAACATTTTACTTTGTTTTACTGTCAGGAAATAATTCCAGTTATTATTTTTTATTTTGTTACTTCCCTGCTTGATTCCAATGTTAAAACCTTCAGATGAACATCTGGACAGGTCTGACCATCTTACTGCCACCTATATATTGATTGTGACAGTTCACTAGTATCCGGTCCAGAAGTTCTTACGTTTATTTTGGGTGTTTGTTTTATTTGTAGATTTATCTCTTTCTCAAGCTTTTTTAAAATTCTTATTTCCCCTTGGGGACAAATGAAGTACATCTATCTATTTTTATTTTGTCCCTCTGGAAAATTTTATTTAAACACTAAATGACTAGCATACACATGTTGATTTAGCACATGAAAGCACAGCCAGACAGGAACTAAACACAGTTTTTCTTTTGGCTTCCTGAGTTTCATAGATGGTGAAACACCCAGGACTCGCTGCAAATTTAATTTTTCAAGAACAGCTGGCTCATCACTATACACTAGTAGCACTCAACACGCACATATACAGGTATATTATTCTTCTATATGTTTGCTCTTTTTGGTCTGTTCTCTACACCACGTTTCTCACGTTGCACACGCTTCTTCCATTGCATTGTCCACATCTCCTGGGAACCTTGGGGTTCTTAGTGGCACATCTGTCATTCAGTTTGCATTTCTAGTTCAGGCTCCCTTTTGGACCTTTCTGCTGTTTGATGCCATTTTAATGTCCTTTACTGCCCCCGGAAAAATGTTACACAAGGATATATACACTCTTTGGTAAATGCAAAAGAAGAACATGCAATGCATTTCTTACTTTATTTTTCTGTGTAGATGAGAACGGCATTGTATTTGAAGTAGAAGTGAACAAGGAGGAGATTGATTCTATATTGGAGCTCTACAAGGCAATCTGTATATCCACATCAAATCTGTCATCTTTGCAGAGGGTGCTGAGTGCTATGGAGAAGAATGGGGTAGGTGCATTTTTACAGCAGTGCATGCACCCTTATGACATGTGCATTTAGTTTTTATAACCGTGTCTACATCCTCATTATTTTCACTGGGGAAAATTATAAGGATGTATCTCTCATGATCAGAGTACACACCTATAGCAAAGATGGTGTGAGACCTTCTCAAGCCTGTTTAGAAAGGACCTCCTCCTTAGCAGTCTGACTCCACAGTTTTACAGGGCGGCTGCAGCCTACACGTCTAAAAGGGCCCCTGGCTTTTACAGTTCAAAATATCTCTTTACCACAGATAAACTTAAATATCCTAGGGAAAGGATAATGGCAATGAAGTATCTTTATACTGTAAATGCAATATATTTTTTTTTAGAAAATAATAATGGTTTACCTAAAAAGCAACCCAGAGCTAACAATTCTTAAAACGCAATCCCATAATCAAATGCCATGAACAGAAGCAAAAAAGTCCAATTAACTGGTAAATCCAATACTTGCCAATATGCACTCATTAGAACTTCAGTGAAACAATGAAGAATCCACTTACAGATTTAGAAATATGAAAGCTTAGGGCATTCCTTTGGCTGCGACATGAGGATGATGCTGCTTCTTGGGGTCCTACCCACAAAATGCAAAGAATGTAGGAGAATAACTCATTACCTATACATAGTAAATACTAAACAAACAGAGCAATATTAACAAAAACACAATTACAATAAAATGATGAAAAATAATGATCAAAAGTTATTAAAAACAATAAAGAAAGCAAACGAAATGCATGCCGGGGCATAAACCATGGCTGCGATGTAACAGGGTGGTGTTTGTGTTATCTGGCTTTTCAACTAGTGTCACTTCGTCCTGACGTGGTCAGAATGAAAGTGAGAATCTTGCTATAAATATTGATGCAATATTGACTTAAATATACATTTCAGATTCATCTGCTGCTGTTATTACATTTCAGGTAAATTGCATCGTAAAAACTTATTCAGGAATGTTCAATATATATTGAATCCTCATACAGAAGGGAATGTAATCACTTCTGCTTTATTGCAGACTCATTTATAGTGGCATAATACACTAGGGAGACAATTTTGATGCTGCCGTAGTGAATAGTGTTATCTTGCATGTAACTTGACGTAAGCATTCTTTCATTTTTCAGGTGGGGGGTTGTGGTGCTTTTTAATAAGGTTCTAGGAGGAAGATAAAGAAAAAAGTAGCCACAGCACCCATAATTCAGCTTTTTTTTTTTTTTTAATATTACTTACCTGACATTTTTATACACTGTGACCTGATGACACACAAAAAACTTACAAAAGATATGATCCTAAAGGATATTGAGCCAGAAAATTTTCAAAGTATGACTTGCAATTCAGGTGTCATCAAGTAAGGGAACCCAATGGCAACTCAAGAGTTGTTCCAGGCACAACAAAACAGGGTGTACATGTGCTTCCTGTAATTATAGAACCCCTATTGCGTAAATTTCTTTTCTGTAATGGTGGTTTTTACAAAGAAGTACAATTGTTCTTTATAATCTAACCATCTACATGTTTAGATACTTGTTTTTCTATCTTACTTTTATGTTACTCCACATGTTTTTCATGGTTTTGCACCCAATTCTCCACCTAACCCAACTAGCATAAAGGTGATCCATCCGTCCATTTTATCTGATCTTTCAATTTCAGTTCAGTTAACCGAACGCACAAGTGATTCAGATGTGGGGGGAAAACAAAAGACAAATCCATTTAAGTTCACAATTATGGAAATAAGGATTTATCAAGTGTTGTAATAAAATATTAAATAATTAATCAAGTACCCTGCTTAATAATCCAGAAAATAATGCAAGCATAAATTGCCCAGAAAAGTTTTATTTATGCATTAATGCATGAAAGGAGGAACATGTGACTAGAATAGCAATGAATGCAAGAGCATCAGCAGAACATGAAGGATGACAGAACGGGTAAGAGCTCCATACCTTTTTAAACATTTTCACAACCCCACATTGGCTAACTTCTAGAATAGAGGAGTTCTTCATACTTCATTAAACACCATAAAAAAGACTATTTTTAATAAGGATATGAACAGTAGTCCTCTTGTTTTCCATCCCATTATAGTGACATTGTATTTGTGGTCACGGCATGTGCTCAAGATACATTTTACTATTAAAATGTCTTCTAATGCATTTTTTCTAAATCTTTTACACAGAATCCCTCTTTGGTTTTCCTGGGAAGAAGATCTAGAACAAAAAGTGACCTGAGCATGAGAATGTACGAAGAAGAGATGCAGGTGAGCAGCAGGGATTTTTTATGTACTGTATATCAGCTTACTTGCTTGAACTTTTGGGAAAACCAGGATAAAATGATTGTTTTAAAAGGATATGTAAAGATTTCAAGAGGTTTTCTTTTTACACAGAAACAACATCATTTATTTCTATAGCACATTTTCATACCAATAATGTAACTCAAAGTGCTTTAGATAGATAGATAGATACTTTATTAATCCCAAGGGGAAATTCACAATTACATAATGAAGAAAGAGAAAAAAATACAAAGTAAGAATTAAAATAAGAGAACACTAATTAACATAGAATAAAAGTAAGGTCCGATGGCCAGGGAGGACAGAAAAAAACAAAAAAAAAAAACTCCAGACGGCTGGAGAAAAAAATAAAATCTGCAGGGATTCCACACCATGAGACCGCCAAGTCCCCTCTGGGCATTCTACCTCACATAAATGATCAGTACTCATTGAAGGACTTGATGATGACGGTCACGTGGACTTCTGGCCTTTAATCCATCAATGTAAGGACATCACAGGGCTTTGATCAGGTGGAGGTGGCGCAGGTCGCCACCACAGAAAACCGGGAAAAGAACAGAAGAGAGAGTAGGGGTTAGTACGGATTTTAGAGCCACCATGAATAGTAATGATAATTAATTAAATATGCAGAGCATCAGGATTAAACTAAAATGAAGTTATAAGCATTTTTTCTCCACACCTTCATTGATAGGACAGACAGCCAATATGGCTGAAACAGGAAAATAGGTGTTAAACCACCATAAAGAGACACTGTAACTTAACATGCACGAGAATGTAATTGAACATTGTAAAATCAAACACAAGTCCCCTAAACATAAATAGACCTTTTGAATGTTCTCTCTGTACAGAAGATTGTTGTTCTCTCCATTCAGCCACTTAAAACTCTTGTTGACTCCATTTTTGATTTAGTATTAATCTCTTTTTTTTTTTTTTTTTGCATTTCAATATTTCCTCTTAGTGCTTCCTGGCTTCTTTGTCTCCTGTCATTTGTCCTTTTTGTCATGATGACAGAGTAGAGTAGTAATATAGCCTCAGACTTACTAGGAATGCCTTGAGTATACAGCCAGGGTTTTCATCTCATCTGTAATAGCTTGTTTGTCTGTTAGAAAGTTGCTTGCTAAATTATAGGTATGATTTAAGATGAATTGCAAAGGGTTATTTCTTTTTCAAAGAATTCTGGCAGTCGTAAATTAAAGCAGAGTTTGTAATATTAGAAGAACTATGACATTACCATATTGAGTTTTACTTTAGTATTTAACAAACATTGAGTAATGGTGACTGTGGAAGGTAATGCTGACCCAATAGTTGGTGGGCAGCATAATTATTTAAAATAAAAAAACAGGTGCTTGAGCATAGCACAGTGTATCTAGAGTTCATTAACCCTATCCTCTTCCCTCCCCAATATTTCAGACCTGTCAGTTTATACAGCTGTTGACTTCACCAGCCAAGGCACATTGTGTTGACATCAGACATCTGTTAAGGGGTTGTCTACAATCTTAGCAGATGAGAGAAATAACACAAGATTGCTGCTAACCTCTGTGTCTTCACCTCCCATCTCTGTTTCAGGAGTGGTTTGCACAATTTGCACTTGAGAGTGGGATCCATGGGGAAGACAGATCATTGCACAACCTCCAGGCCTCTGCTAGCCAGATTCCTACAGCTGATGTGCGGCAGCGGTCTTTGACTGTCAACTAAACTTCCCAGCATGTGGCTGGCTGAACACATGCAGCACAACCTTGGCGGTGGACACTTTTTTTTTTCCCTCCCCCTAATTCCTCAGGTTTAGCAACTCACATTCAAAAAGCAAACTGTTGGTTGCATTTTGTCTATGCAGAAACGCTGACTGAAGAGGAATGTGAGAGCAGTATTGATGCAGAAGCGATGGCAATTGAATTCTTCCTTCCATCTCTTGTTCTGCAGTCCATGACCAAATAGTTGCGTGCTCACTGGATACACCAAGTCAGCTGTCTTATCATTATAACCCATGTGCACGTACATAGCATCTACATTAAGTGGTATTATTTATACTAAACTGAAAATTTAGTATAAATGTGCTTTAGTGCTTTATTACAATTTTCCTTTGTTTTAACCAGGGGTTTTAAGTTGATTTTTATCTCAAGCTTTGTGTAAGGTTTTGTTGCAGCTGTGTTGAGGAAATGGCAGTAAAGCAGCAATGTATGTAACATACCGGTCCTGCTGTTCCACTGCAGAGGTTTCAGTGTTAAGACTGTAGCAGCATCTACAGATGTCATGAATGTTGTATGCTAATACACTACACTACAGGAGATGGTCTTACGCTCGTTTCACATTAAGAAACTAGCCATCATCTTTTGGATTACTCATTAAGGTGGTTATATTCAGGTGTAAATTTTGGACAAGCAGCCTAAGCAAAGTCTGCCTATATGACTCAAACACAATCAAATTTAAATATTTTTGACATAGCTGGTGTTGATACCCGGCACTTCATTGGTCAGCCTCTAAAATCATGGATACATGGGGTGGTAGTTGACATGAGAAGAACTGTGTTTTAGACCTAAGGCTACCTAAGACAAGGTAAGTTGAGAAAGGGAATTTGGAAATTGAAGATGACCAACATGAATAATCCTAGATTATGGTTGTCAAACTAGTTATTTTTATTTCATGGTAAGCAACAGCATAAGGTGCTACTCAGAAAATGTAAACATAATAATTCCCATCATCCATCTTAATATTTGCACTTATAGTTAACCTGGGGTGATCTGCGCTGTTTAAGGAACTATATTCAGTAATAAATGATTTATATACTGGAGGAGAAGCGCAGTTTTGGCCAATTTTAAACCATTAAGTTTCAGCTAGGTTATCTCATGAAATGTTTACAGTGGCCATAAAAAAGTATTACTCCCCTTGTGCTAATCCAATGTATAAACGAGTTTTATTTTTCTTTCTCTTTGATCAATACCAAATGTCTAAACTGAAAACAAACCTTTATAGATCCTACTGAAGTAATTCTAAATAAAAAGAAAGCAAGAATGACTCCATTGGTATTTCTTCACATTTTGAGACAGTAATTAGAAAAGAGAGAAATTCCAGTCTATCTATCAACTATATAATTAAACACGAAGTTCAGTGTGTGTATCCAGTACTTTAGAGCAGAGGTCCTCAATCACAGTCCTGGAGGGCCGCAGTGGCTGCAGGTTTTTATTCTAACCCGGTTGCTTAATTATAAAGCAATTCTTGCCAATAATTTAATTTCATGGCTTGTTAGTGCTTTAACTCTGCTATGTCTGGTAATTCTCATCTCCTAGACCTTTTTCCCCTTTCTAAGGATATCATCCAAATGATTTTAAAGCTAAAATGGATGAGTAATTATCAGTCCTTCACTTTTTTCTCTTTACTTTCCTTCCAAGTATTTAATTAAACCCAATAGTGCATGATAAATACACACAGGTGTAAATGGTAACAAGCGAAATGGATAAATACTGGTCTTTTTTGTCATTTGCATGTTATTGGTAATTAGGAGCAATTCAAAACCAAGAATACAGCTGTTTAAGACTAAATTAAGCAATAAGGGTTCAAAATTTTAATGGGCGAGACCACTAAAGTGAAGCAGAAGTGCTACTTAAGCAATAAGGGCTTTTTATTAAGCAGTTGGGTTGGAGCAAAAACCTGCAGCCACTGTGGCCCTCCAGGACTGTGATTGAGGACCCCTGCCTTAGAGCAATCTGATTGGTCAGCGTGTCTTAAGTGACACAGACTAAAAAAGGAAGGGCAAGTGTGTGGCACATGAGGATGTCAAAAGGCACAAAGAGTGTCGCCTTGTAAGACGAGAAGTATAAAATCGGGTGCGAAAGGCCCCTCCAAAAAAAATGAGTCTGAGAAGGAGGCTTTATGGGAATGTGCTTAAGAGAAGAAACATTCAGACACATTGATACACAATGGAAAGGTGCTGAAGGTAAGCAGATACAGGAGAAAGTAGGGTGAAATTACATCTTTTATTGGCTAACTAAATAGATTACAAATGCAAGCTTTCGAGGCAGCTAAGGCCCTATCACCCATCAGGCACGGTGCCTAGTTATTTTGTCCCTGACAGGAAGTATGGCTAGTTTATGAATATGTTTGTTAACTTACTTTTTTGAAAGTTGTAGCAGACAGTAGTAGTAGTAGTAGGCATTCGTCCATCTCGAAAGATGATGTTTGCGCTCTGGAATGGTCTTCAGTTGTGTTTTTGGGAGCAGCGTCTGGAGTGACTCAGCAGTCCGATCCTAGATCGACAGTCTCTTCTACAGTGGCTGCAGGTGAAGCTGGATGGGGGGCCCCCGAGTCCTGTTTCTGCTGTCTCATTTTTCTCCTTTGCCTTCTGGTTTCCATCTGTTGACTGCGATGTTGCTCACCCCTCTTGATGCCTTCATGGACAGTCTGGCGCCAGGCGTTCCGGTCATCAGCAAGCTGTTCCCAACTGTCAGGGTCGATGCCAGTCAGCTTGAGATCGCGTTTACAAACATCTTTGAAGCGAAGATGTGGGCGACCAATGGGGCGGTGTCCTGCGGCCAATTCACCATACAGAATGTCTTTGGGTATGCGTCCATCTTGCATTCTATGCACGTGGCCCAGCCAACGTAAGCGTCTTTGGCATAGAAGGAGGTGTATGCTCAGTGAGCTAGCTTGATCAAGCACGGCAGTGTTGGTGACTTTGTCTTGCCACGTGATGTTAAGGATGCGTCGGAGGCAGCGAAGATGGAAGCTCTCGAGGCGGTCTTCCTGCCGGGCATAGGTGGTCCAGGCCTCACTGCCATACAACAGAGTGCTGAGAACGCATGCATGATATACCTTAAGTTTGGTATTCTGTGTTAGATGGTTATTGGACCACACACGTTTGCTCAGCCTGGCCATGACGCTGGCTGCTTTGGCGAGCCTCTTGTCAATCTCGTTGTCGAGAGACAAGTTGCTGGTAATAGTGGAGCCCAGGTATATGTATTTATCGGTGGTCTCCAGCACTTCATTGTCGATGGTGATAGAGGGTGGAGCAGAGATGTCTTGACCCATGATGTTGGTCTTCTTGATGCTGATTGTCAATCCGAATTCCCTGCATGCCTGGGCAAAGCGGTCCATTAGCTGCTGGAGGTGTTCCTCTGTATGTGACATTAGGGCAGCGTCATCAGCAAACAGCATGTCCCTGACAAGGACAGTGCGAATCTTGGTCTTTGCTCTTAGCCGGGCCATATTCAGCAGCTTTCCGTCACTCCTAGTGTGTAGGTAAACACCCTCGGCAGAGCCCTTGAAAGCAAAGTTTAGCAGCATTGAGAAGAAAATGTTGAATAAAATAGGTGCTAGGACACAGCCCTGCTTGACGCCACTTTTGATTGTGAAGGGTTCTGAACTGTCCCCGTCGTAACTGACCACTCCCTGCGTGTTGTCGTGGAAAGAGGTTATAATGCTGAGCAGCTGAGGTGGACAGCCGATCTTCTTTAGTAACCGAAACAAGCCGCTCCTGCTTACAAGGTCGAACACTTTAGTCAGATCTGTGAAGGCGATGAATAATGGCATCTGCTGTTCTCTGCACTTCTCTTGAAGCTGGCGTACTGAGAAGATCATGTCAACTGTGGATCTTTCTGGCCTAAAGCCGCATTGTGACTCGGGATACACACGATTCGCAAGGATCTGAAGGCGTTCCAAAATCACGCGGGCAAAGGCTTTGCCCACCGTGCTCAGCAGTGAAATACCCCTGTAGTTGTTGCAGTCGCTGCGGTCTCCCTTGTTCTTGTACAGAGTGACAATCTTGGCGTCGCGCATGTCCTGTGGAACTTTGCCTTCCCTCCAACACATACAGAGGAGCTCATGGAGTGGTCTGAGAAGAGCTGGTTTTCCGCATTTGATAATCTCTGTCGGAATACCATCATCACCCGGTGATTTTCCGCTTTTCAAGCAATCAATGGCTTTGCTGAGTTCATCCATGGTAGGTTCGGTGTCCAGCTCCTGCAGAACTGACAAGTCTTCTATGGCGTCCATCGCTGTCTGAGTGACAGAGTTTTCTTTGGAGTACAGTTCCAGGTAGTGCTCCACCCACCTTCCCATTTGTTTGTCTTTGTCTGTGATGGTCTCGCCTGATTTGGACTTTAAGGGTGCAATCTTCTTTATTGGTTTGCCTGTTGCTTGCTTGATGCCCTCGTACATGTTTCTTATGTCGCCAGTGTCTGACGCTTGCTGAATGCTGCTTGCCAGCTGGAGCCAGTAGTCGTTTGCGCAGCGACGAGCAGTCTGTTGGGCTTTTCTTCGGGCAGCCTTCAAGTCTTGTACTGACTTGGATCGTGTTTATAGTTGATCAGTGCCCTTCTCTTAGCGTCAATAATGGGCTCGAGCTCTGCAGCATTGGCCTCGAACCAGTCAGTGTTCTTGTGCTCCTTTTTTCCATACGTCAGGATGGCAGCTCTGTAGATGGTGTTCCGGAGTAAGTTCCATCTGTCCTCTGCATTTGGCTCTTGGTCACAATTCTGCAGTTCCCCCAGTTGTTCTATAAATTCCTTGTTCTTGATTAGGTCAGTGGTCCGGCAGGTGTTGATTTTTGGCTGACATTTCTTTTTGGAGAGGTGGAGCCTCTTGGGGCGTAACTTAATCCTTGAGGCAACGAGGGAGTGATCTGTATCGCAATCAGCGCTATGGTAAGCTCTGGTGTTGTGGATGCTGTTCAGAAATTTGCGCCTGGTGATGATCAAGTCCAGCTGATGCCAATGTTTTGATCTTGGGTGTCTCCATGATGTCTTGTGACATGCCTTGTTCTGGAAGTAGGTGTTTGTCACACATAGGCTGTGATAGCAGCAGAGTTCGAGTAATCTCTGGCCATTTTCGTTCATTTTCCCTATGCCATGGTGACCTAGCACACTTAGCCAGGATTCGTGGTCAGAGCCGACCCGGGCATTGAAATCTCCCAAAAGGTAGAGGTGTTCTGAAGTAGGGACTGCGGCAACAGCACTGTTTAGTAGCTCATAGAACTGATCTCTAGTTTCGGTGCTGGCTTGCATGGTTGGTGCATAGGCATTGATCAGATTTACGTAGCCTGTGCTTGTGAGAAGGCGAAGTGTCATTATCCTTTCTGTGCCCGGTTTGCATAGCTCAATCACATCTAATAGAGAGTTGTTTATTGCAAAGCCCACACCATGTTCTCTGACTTCGTCATCTTTCTTTCCCTGCCAGAAGAATGTGTATTCTTTCTCCTTTATGCTTCCAGAGTCCGGCAGTCGTGTTTCCTGGAGGGCTGCGATGTCAATGTGCAGCCTTGCCAGCTCATTATTGATGACTGCTGTTTTGCGAGCATCACTTATATCCTGTACACTATCAGACAGGCCTGGTATCATTGTTCTTACGTTCCAAGTTCCAATTCTCAAGTGTCGTTCTTTCTGTTTGTAGTTTGATTTTGTTTTTATTGTTTGGCTTGGTGCTTACTTTACAGTCTGCTTGTCGGCCATATTAATGTCCTGAGCCCTACGCACCCAATAGGGCAGACAGACTGTGACGAGACAACACCTTATTGACTGGGGGCTGCCCAGTTTGAGGCGGGCGGTAGCTGTCCAATGAGATAAGGTAATCTCTCCCACCGACGAAGGCAACCCCTGGCGCCAGCTCTACGTCAATCGAGCAGGTGGCTTATAACCGGTAAACTGCTGCCTTCCGTGTTTTGTCGACGCTGAATAGCGAAGCTGGAGTGTCCTCTCCAGGGCGCAAGCCTGGGCAGCATATTGAGGAGAGACTGATGTTGCCCATGTACCAGTTCCCCTCTCTCCACACATCGGATGTTTACAAGGGAAAGGCATAGCCTATACATCTTGGCATCCAAGGTGTCGCAGGAGTTGCCAGAAAGCTATGAGACAAGCAGATAGCAAACTGCCTTAGGGACTCCGACTCCTGATTTGTCTTCGGGGTTTACTCCCCTAGCCTTCCCCATGAATGGGTCTAGCCACAAGGCAGTGGAGGTTTAGGATCAGAGTTTTCCTTCTCCTAGATGAGTAGCCTTACAAGGCTAACGAGCTCCATCAGCCCGAAGCAACTGGTTTTGAGGCGCCAGTGGACCGCCTTCCATCCCTTCTCCTGTTAGTTTAAAACGGGTTTCGCCGGACTCATTAATGAGCCGCTCGTGAAGGCCAGGAGCTGGATTTGATTGTCAGAGGCGCTGGGAGACGCTAGCTATTTGGAGTATTTCTTGAGAACTGGGAGCTTATCCCCAGTTCCACTCCAGCAATAACAACCCTTGAAACCCAGTAGTGTCAGCTTAAATTGCATTTAACGGTCTCTATTAAGCAATGCAGTTTAAAAAAAGGAATGATAAAATAAGACACGGTTGAGCAAGCGTCTTTGTTTTTTGAATGTCTATGTAACTGATCAACTGATAGAAGATAAGCAGTACTGTGTGAGCCTTTGATTTCTCAAATGCAAATTTGGACTAGGGCAATGGTGCTTTAGTGTCAGCTGAAACTCATCTGTGATAGTATACGGGACATATTGGGACCATGTCCGTAAAATATGCATTTGATGTGTTTGATATTGAGATGTTTTATTGTAGACTGTGTGTTGGCCCATTAGACTGGGCATTTATAGTCTTCAATTTTTTATTTAAAATGGGAATTGAACATGTGAAAGGCAATTGAAATCACACCTAGGACTGTTTAGAGGGTCTTGTTATTTAGTTTCCAGTGAGGGTGTCTACTTTTAGTAATTGGCTGCCTGTTTTCATAGACACTTTCTGCACCTTTTTTAATGGCGCATTTTAGTAAATCAGTACTGTACTTCGGAGATCTCCTCCTGCGCCTGAGTTGATGTTACTGACACTATTCCTGCTCAATATAGCATCAGACTTTGGCCCCAAATGTGGTGTAATTTTTTTTAAGTCTAATACATGCTTGATGTCTTTCTGTAGTGCTAGGAAGTTTTTTTAATTTATTAAATGGGTGTCAAGTTTAATTCATTTAATTAATTCCTCCAAATTAATTGGGCTGTTTAATTATGTTATTATTAGATGCTTTCACCTTTACTAGTCCTGACAATTCTAAATGGTGTTTTCAACCGTTCTGAGAACATAATGAAAATGATTTGTATAATGGGGCAGATTAGCACTTGTCAGTTCTTGATGTTTTCTTTTTTTAAGATACTGAAACAGATATCTTAGAATGGTGCTTCCCAAACTCAGTCCTGAGGACCCACTGTGACTGCAGGTTTTTATTCTAGCCAAATTCACAATCAGTGATAATAATAAATGTCATTTATTAAGATAGTCTTTTTCCCCTTCTCTTATTCTGCCTTTAGAAAAGCACAGTTGTATGATTTTTACATTTATAAGACATTTAGAAATGTTTATACTTTTGCTTTAAATGCTTACCTCTTTTTTGTTGTTGTCCTATTGTTTTATTATTTTTTTGTGCAGTTTGCACCTTTCATTGTATTCTAATAATGATAAGTAAAATAAACAGAACTGACAGCCAGGTAAACAACACCGAATGATGAAAGACTGAAGTAAATTTAGCGTCAGACTCACTAATTAGTAGATAATAAATTTAAACAATAAGAACACCTGGAAAAGCAGAGTGAAAATCAGGCTGAAAATTGTTAAAAGTTACCAAAAAAAAAAAAACTATCCCCTTATAAGTTGTGGAACGGGACCCGGACACAGACAGACGGACATCGTTTGTTCACCCAGCACACCTTTATTACCACCACAACTATTTACAATATTTACAGTTTTAGTGCACGTCCCAGTGCCTCCAGCACCAATTCCCCTAAAGTCCGGGCCTCTCACAGTCTTTCGTGCCCTTCTTCTGGCCGCCTCCAGTCCTTTCTCCAGCTCTGTCCTCTTCCACCCGACTTCCACTCTCGAATGCAGGGAGGTGGCGCCTTTTATACCACCCCAGATGGGCTCCAGCTGCTTCCCGGCACTCCTCCTTAGACATGTCCCCGTGATGTGGTAGTGCCGGCTGCGCACCCGGAAGCCCTCCGGGTGTCCCCATTCTTCTTCCCCCAAGCACTTCCTGGTGTGGTGGAAGTGCTGGGCTCCAGGGTTCTTCAGGCACCGGGGCGCGACCACGGGCCCCTACAGGGTTGGGCTTCCAAGCCCCCTACCCGAGGCCACCAACAAAACCAGGGCGGTCGCCCCCTCGTGGTCGGGAGTAGGCACCAACCCTCCTCCAGTCTCCTCGGGTGACCCAGCTGCCTGTGACAAAGTGCTTAGTACATTTTAATAAAAAATGACCAAACTTAGTTTTGTTGCTTCTCCATTGACTCCAAAACATAGAAACTGGGAAATAACAGCTCACTTAATTGGGCTAAGAGTCCAAATAAATACAGAAGTTGGTTGGAACCAAAACCTGCAGCCACAGTGGATCTCCAGGACTGAGTTTGGGAAGACCCGTGTTAGAAGAGTGGATCTCGCATTCACAATGGATTGCAACTCCAATCTCGATCAGGTAGTCATTTTTACCTTTATTTGGTCTCAGTGTTTAATTAGCTGGCCTTCTTATTTCTTGTTATTTTTCAAGTGAGCAAAGCAGGCACAATTTGTTTGTAAAGGACATTTAAAAACAGCATTGTGTTAGCCTTAGAGATATTATATATATATATTTATGGGAAAATGCAAGGAAAAAGGACAACTAATTTATGAACTATATGATTGGGACTAGTGCTGGGCGGTATGACCAAAATTCTATATCGCGGTATTTCTAAAAATAATCCCGTTTCAGGGTATTCAACGGTATTTTTTTCTAATGCATGAGTGGATGTTAACCACATTTTTCACTGCAATTACTGCAGTAGACTGGCTAAGAATAACCTATTCCACTGTCATGATAATTGTACATTGTACAAAAAAACATTTTAATGTGCACACAAATCTAAGCAGAACCATCATAAGTAGGGGACTAACTGTACTGACTGATAATAGAGATAACAGAAAACTGATTATACACACATTTATTGTACATATCTTATTACTATGGTATGTTTTTACTACCAATATTTAAAATAGTTTATTATTTTAATAACTATTACATACCTATGGCTGTGTGAAGCCTGTTTCCAAAGCACTGGAGTCTTGTCCAATTGTCAGTCTTGTCTGTTGTAATGGCCACTTGCCTCTGCTCTGTAAGCTCCCAAGAATCTAGTGCTTCCAACAAGCCTGCAGTACGTAATTCGCCAGTGTTGTCATTTGGAAAATAGCTTGTTTGGAGGCAATAACTTTTCAATTGCCAGTCATCATTTATAAAATGAATCGTCAGGCTCAGACAGGGCTGCATAGTGTGACTTGACCACATATCTGATGTTGTTGAATAGTAGCCACTGTAGCCACCTCTGCTTGTAACTTCCCTCTGTGTTCTTGGTACAAGTTCAGGATTGCTGTTTGGCTAAAGTACTTGCAACTTAGGATCACATGTCTGGGATCCAGTGTCTTGATCATAGCCCTGAATCCACCTTTCTCCACAGTACTTAACGGAACCATGTCTTTGGCTACTGTATATGGATTGTAATAGTGTTGGTTATCTCGATCCACCACTTGCTTTTTTTTGCCGAAGGCAGTACCTCTAGCAAACACATCTATAAGTGACGTCTGACTCCAGTGTCCTCTAGCCTTTTCACTTTTACCTGAGGATGTGGAGAGTGCCAATCTTCGTTCCATACATTCATGGTACTCCAAAGCATGTTTGCGGCTAAGGTGGTGCAGCAAATTGCTCGTGTTGACAACTTTAGTTCAACAGCATTTGCAGTAAATAGTTGTTTGGTCCACATCTGACCTTTTAAAACCAAAGTATCTCCAGACCACAGACACGGCTCCTTTTTTTGGCAAAAGTTCTTCTGTGTCGTCATGTTCAACTTTATCGTGTGCTACAGTTTCCGTTTCGGAATGTTCTCTGTCCATTTTCACCGCTCAATACGTCCACTAACGCATGTACTCCGTTGCATGCATGTTTAACATATTATATACTAGCAAAATACCCGCGCTTCGCAGCTGAGAAGTAGTGTGTTAAATTATGAAAAAGAAAAGGAAACATTTTAAAAATAACATAACCTGATTGTCAATATAATTGTTTTGTCACTGTTATGAGTGTTGGCTGTCATCAAGGATTTGATTATCATTATTTCTTTCAATCAGGTTCGTATTTGGAGGATGTGTTTTTTGAAGTTACATTCCATGTTTGTCAACCATTGTAAAGATAACAGGTTTCATTCATTGAAGTGTTCACTACGCAAATTACTACTCGTGAATGTAAGATGTTTAACAGGCATTCCCGGTATCAACTTGTGCTAAACGTACCATGGTGTGACGTAAGGGGAGCTGACTGTTAAAAGGCAAGGAGGCGCATATTTTGAACGAAAAGGGAGAAGACAGTGAAGGAGCGGAAAAGTGAGAAGGAAAACTGTTTAAATAAAGAGCTAGGAAGGTGAATGGAAAGAAGCAGCCAGTGGTAAAGCAAGGAAGACTTCGTAATAAGGACGGTTGGGTGCACGTAGAAGGTGTAACAATAAGATTGTTAAGCCTTATGATAATGTTCCCGCACGGAGGATTTAGAGAGACACACTGGGAGAAGTATAATCTGAACCTCTCTACAGTTTTGTTTATTTTCGGGTTGTAATGTTCATCAAATTTACGTATCAACTGGTCCCGTGGCGGACCGTGTATCTCACACCTAGGCCTTCAGTAGTGCTCCGTCTGAATCAACCCGCCCCTCAAAAACTAATTTATGGTTATAAAAACCATCTTAATATGCAGAAATCCAGTATAAAGAGCCACTGCATCGCAGATAGATAACTCCTGTAGCCACAATAAATGCCTTTATTGAACAGACAAACCAGGGGTGAACAAGTTCCTTTCTACTGCAGCCACAGCTGCGACACACATAAAAAACATCAATAACAACTCATAAACTTGCAATATTATTTAGGAAAATCGCAACATTTTACTCACCAAAAATTCGGATTATTTGTAAACAAAATCCATCCTCCTCTCATTCCTCAAAAAACAGTTCAATTACTCTGTTGTACAGAATATCCGTGCACTTCAGTTCCATCAAAAAGTCCCTTTCTATCGCTATCGAAGATAATGCTGAAAGTCGAACCTGCCCTGTCGTACTTCTGGCATAAGTTTGAAAAAAAAAGTTTTAAAAATAAAAAATGGTTTTCAGTATGAACCGGAATACCGTCCAGGACTAATTGGGACACATTAAGATGAAAAAGCAAACTGTATTAAAAAAAGGCCGAGTGGAAAGCAAATATTAAAAGGGATGTGATTTGAGTCTACATTTAAAAACGGCTGACACAATGACCGTAATGACTGGGTTTTGGAATGACGGCAGAACAAATCAGCAATATAAAGGTGGGGCAAATCATTAAAGCTGCAAAAACAAAAAGTAGAAGATAAAATGAATCCAAAAGCTACCTGGGAGCCAATGAAGGGAAGATAAAACTGGGGTGATGCCACTGTATCTTTGTGCAAGTCAGTCTCGCCTCAGCATTCTGTACCAGTTGCAGACGTAACAAAGGGGACTGGCGACTGACTGATACCAGTGTTCTTGTACAATTGTAATCTAAATGCATAGATCACTTTCTCTAAAATCAGGAAATGGCAATGTTGGCTTCACCTTAGATATGATTCTAAACTGGAAAAAGCAGAGTTTACTGTTTTTCCAAATTTAATGTCTAGATCAAAAAACAAATTTGAATTTTGCCATGTCTTTAGATATTTAACTTAAGCAGATTTCTTTAAAATGACCTTTTCCCTTGCATTTGTGTTTTTAATGGTGTTTAGCAAATGCTGACAAGCATAGCAAACAGCAGGGTAAGCAACACTGCTACAGGGCAGCTATTAGTAAATAATAGCATAAATAATCAAAAAATAATACTAAAAAGCAAAAACATATACATCTAAATTCCTAATTTATTATTTAAAAGTACAAGCACAAAGCAGCTTGTTTAATTAATATAGCAGCCCAATTAATAAATTTAAAACAAAAAAATTGTTAGGATGACAACCTGCTGCAATGGGGGTCCTCCAAGACTGAACCTGTGAACCACTAATTTAGAATCAGCACATACTTGGCTGGTAACTGGTTTGTTCCTGTTCTTTTTTTTTTTTTTTTTTTTTTTAAATTGCCCACATTTAAGAGTAGTTTGCATGTTCTCCCCGTGTCTGCGTGGGTTTCCTCCTGGTGCTCCGGTTTCCTCCCACAGTCCAAAGACATGGAGGTTAGGTGCATTGGCGATTCTAAATTGTCCCTAGTGTGTGTTTGGTGTGTGTGTGCGCCCTGCGGTGGGCTGGCGCCCTGCCTGGGGTTTGTATCCTGCCTTGCACCCTATGTTGGCTGGGATCGGCTTCAGCAGACCCCCGTGACCCTACAGTTAGGATATAGCGGGTTGGGTGATGGATGGATGGAGTAAATAAAAGGATCTGACTGTAAACCCACCCCCTCCCCAATAATTTTCCATTTTCAGCAGTCATTGTATTCTATTTAAGAAGCTTACAGAGTCCAAAACCAGGCTGGAATGAGTTATGAGTGACAAGCGCAAGAAAGAATGCATAACCACAAATGGGGCCAACGTCAACATTTTAAAAGGTATGAAAAAAAGCAATTTCTTATTTTATGCAAATGACAACATTTTCTTTAGTATTATCTAGGAGGTTCTACCATTTTGACGTGGTTTCTTTCTTGGTTCCTTCATCCAACCCTCTCGCCAGTATCACATATTAATACATCACTCTGAGAGGATTGGGGGAATGGTGTGTGCATTTGGTTAAGTTCATTGCATTTTGATGGTTTTATTGTACAGCACTATACAAGGACAGCGTCAGCATTTTAAAAATCATCTATAGTGAAGATTGTTTTATACAGTGTTTCTCAACCTTTAAACCCGAGTTTTCATAACAGTTTTAAATCACACCCCCCTAACGTTTTTTTGAAAGGAGTCCACTAATACCAATTTGTTCTTTTTTAATTAATGATATATCATAGATGTATATTTTATTACACCTACTTAACTTTTGTTGACATTTATCTAATTCTATATTTATTTTTCTAGTATCAGATTGTAGTTTAAGTTAATTTGTTTTGGTTTTAATAGATGTATTTTTCATATTTTTGATTCTTGTTTTCTTTTTTTCACATCTTTGAGCCCCCTCCAGGGGGGCCCACCCCACAGGTTGAGAACCAGTGGTTTTATATATTCATCAAAAAGTATGTTAACTTACATATGGTGAACTCAAGACAGTAGTGTATTGTTTTGCTTCCAACAAAATGGTCCTAACTCTTAAATATTTTTGAACATCCACAAACTTGGATAACTTAAAACTGCAGGGTGTTGTCCATCACAGTAATGGCGTCAGGTGGCACGCACTTCTGTTCATCTGATTGTAGCTACCCACATAGCCCCTCATAACAAACTAAATCTAACATTAAAAAACTGATATTAAGCCACATAAAATTAAGATAATAAAAGGTACCGTTTTTAAAACATTTTCAAATGAAACCCAAAAAATACATAAAATTCATTATAGAGCAGAGATCTGTAGTGGCTGCAGGTTTTTGTTCCGACCACTTTCGGCCTAGCAGATAATGAAACTTGGTATTTATTTATATGGCGTGTTAATGCTTTCATTATTCCAAGGCAAAAATGGTTTATTCTTTGTTTTCTGAGAACTTTGCTATAATGTTTAGTGGTCCTTCCCTTCTCTTTTATTAATTTCAAAACATTAAATGAACACAGATACCTCATAATGCATGCACACGGGTTAGTCTTAGAGCTGCTGGCTCTGCTGTCATTTGCACCTCATTATTAAATAGTGGCTGATTAAGAAAACTGGCAACGATTAAAAGCCAACTGTACCTGTTCCAACTAAAACAGGCAATTAAGGGTTCTGATTTGTAACAAGCCAGCTACTTTAAAACTCAACCCAAATTAAATATTGCTTTACTAGTAAATAATAGGGTTGTAATTAATCTGGGTAAAATCTACAGCCACTGCAGCCCTCCAGGACTGTAATCGAGGGCCCTTGTGATAAGAGGGTTAGTGCTGCACCCCCACCCAGGCTTGAAGTAGGATGGCACAACTCACCAGCTTTTACAGTGATGGCTTTTTTCTGTAAGGTGATCCTTCATATCCGTCACTTGCTCAGTCCATCCTGGAGCCACCTTTCCATTTAGCAATGTGAAATCAAAACTGATAATAACCAATATTTTGCCATCCTGAGGCTTAAATCACTATGACATTTTAAATTTTTTATCACCTTTAATAGAAAAAACTATACATTTCTACTTGTGTGCAAATCACAGTGTATAACAGGAGTTAAAAAAAAAAAACTCCTCTAAAAGTAACAAAGATTGTATAAATTTAGCTTACTTTGTAGTTTATCAGCGAGTGTGCAAAGTTACATTTTCATTTGGTAAGTTATGCACACGGACAGTGTTTTATATGTAAACAGGTAGACCCTGGGCTCTAAAGATCACATTAAAAGAGGGACACCACAACACCCATATCCACGTCGTGATTGCTTGGGGTGGGGTTAGGAGGCTTGCTTTGTACACACGAGTCAAGAACGCATTCAAGGTCTCATCGACTCATCCCAGCATTTTCCTTATTTACCTAAGAATCAGGTGAATACTGCTCTCTAATGGCAAATCATGAGATTGCCAATTAGTAGCTACCTGAATAAAATAAAGAGTCTCTACTCCACACATTTTAAAATAATATTCAGAAAAATTAAAAAATAAATGCCAGACTGGCTTCGACTATAACAGTCACATTTCCAGTAAAACAGTCCGGTAGGTAGTTGGTTAGGCAGTTTTTAAATTTAAATTCCGCTGTTTGTATTTCCTATTTGATGTTACGGCCTTCCATCTCAAATACAGCAGAGCTTCACTTTTATAAAGTAAATACCCAATTAAAAGATTCAAAAATGTATGTCTCTGTGTTGATAAAAAGTAAAACAAAAAAAAAAAAATCCATGGATATTTTTCCACATACCATACTTCTGAATGACTTTATCAAAGTTGAATAGATTAAAACATTTAAAAATGTCCAAAATAATATCCTCTTGTGTACCTGCACACTTGCAACTTGTATAACTAAATGTGCAAATTAGAAAGACGTAGAAAAAAAAAAAAATCCGAATAAATAGATGCGGGATCGACATTCCCTCTCACGCCACGTGTCATTGGCTGAGCCGCTTCTGGAAGTCTTCACGTCTGAAGGCTGCTTTCATCTCCCAATGGAGATAATAAAACTCCAGCGAATGGGCTGAATTATTCCTGCAAGTTCTCAGACCCTGTTAGAGTTTCCTGACCTCATCTACCGTGTATATGGGCAGCGTGAAGGGAATGCCCCATGTATGAAAGAGAAGGCAAGGCCTCTTGCATCCCTCTGAAGAAAAAGACAAGGCAAACCAGGAGATCAGGGTCTTCGCTAGTGGATGACGTTGAACTCTGTAAGGAGTGCCACAACCAGGAAGATCATGTAGTAGAGAAGCAGGAAGATGCCGTAACCTTGATTGACGTGAAAGCACTGCGCTGGCACAAGAATGAAGGAGAAGACCAAACTGAGACCCAAGGCGCCAGCCAGGATCCAGACGAGGAGACCTTCTGGTTGGAGCTGTTAAATTAACAAAAAAAAACACAAAGAAATCATTTTAAACCTTCACTTCTTCACATTGCACCACAGAGATGAAGCCCTTTCCTGTCTTGAGGGCTTTAAATGTGGACTGCACCATGACTGGAAAAGACGCCACATGTCTCATCACCTACCTTGACCACGTTTGCACTGCCAGGCATCTGCAGCAAGCACCCGATGCCGACTCCAAGCAACATATCTGCATCAATATTAAGGAAAACGGAATTATGGTCGTAAGTTATTGCAGATGAGATCCTACTGTGGTCTGGTGGAGGTGTCCCGGCTTGGACACCCGCAGGTGTTCATGAAAACTGGTTGCCTGGGTGTCACAAGGAGGCGCTGTCCCCTAACATATGAGGGATAGAACTGCTCCTAGCCTCCAGTGTTTGGTCATCCATCCCCTGGCACCTTCCAGCTTGGGAAGGGGTCATGCCATCATCCAGCCGTGATGCCGGTCTGTCCTCCATGGCACTCAAAATGCGAACAGGCAACCAAAACAATAAACGCCATGGAGAGCAACTTTTCTTGGGTTTCTAATATCATCCATGAAGATTGATCAGTCTAGGAACGAGACATCATAATGAGCAGGAACTGATCAGGGAGTGACCACATAATATGCACAAACCAATCAATGCTAATAGAGTCTGACATTTTGCCTGTCTACGTTAAACACAGAGGCTGCATTTTAAAAAGTGTACAGCTCTGGAGAACGTTTTTCCCTTTTCTGGGGTTAAACTTTGGCATGGTAGTGTGAACAAAAGGCAAAGATGGACACCAGCGTCTGCTTTTTTAAACAAAAATAGACTGAAGCTCCTTCCCTAGTTCTTTTGCCTCTTTTTATTACTTTACTTCCATTCATCATTCTTTGGGACATTTTAAACCAAACTGTTTCTTGAGAAAATAGGTCAGACCCTCACCGTGTCATGAGAGAAATGGCATCACTTGCGAGTTTGGCTGGCAG
>JANRMT010062838.1:3091716-3103644 GCA_026402145.1 Polypterus bichir lapradei | reverse complement strand
CCACCCTGGTCTAGTCCTACGTGAAATGTATGTTGCAGACTCCCACCATGTTTAATTGAACAATTTATTAAACAAATGAAAAGGATACTGAAGATTATTCCGCCAAAGCAGGCTGCTATAGCCATTCGTGGATAACCCTGCCGTGCTATGGTGATGTCGGAAAAGCAATCTGTATATGACAAAAAAGACGAGTTTAATGGTCAGTTGTGCATTATTAGTACATGTAAATGAAGTTAACACATCAAAGAAATCCCACAGGTTAATGCCGTTGGAATTTGTTAAATAAGAAGGTTACAACGGCAGTGTCTTTCAATTGCAGTAGAGTGACAAAGTCTAACCTCCAATGCTGTTCCCCCAGGCCAGAAGCGTCAGGCCCAAAACAGTATTGCTCAAGTTAAAGATCACACCAAATGTCTGAAGGAGGTTCACCACTTCTGTAGCTGCCGTGCTGATCCACATGGCGCTGACCAAGAAGCCCAGTAACGAAAACACCTGAGAACAAAAGAGTGGTTAACGCTTTGCAGGAGTTTGATTGAGGTGTAAATGTTCAAGAAAACAAGGACTTGAATTGATCAGAGCTTTTAAAAGAAACCCAGCAGGAGATTCACTAAGCCCATTGTTGTGGTTGCCAGGGTCACAAACCACAAAGAGAGAGAGAGAGAGGGAGGTTAGGAGCAAGCACTGATACAGCACATTACCGCACCCACCACATGATGAAACAACTCAGGATCCCAGATTGGGACCAGAGTGCAGCCATGCAACTGGTGACACCTCAGCACCACACTAGTTCAGATGGCAAAGACTTCTTAAAAAAAAAAAAAAAAAAGGTAATTGAACCACAAGGCAGCCTAGAAACATGTAGTAGACCCGGCCTTGCATGCTGAAAAAATAGTGCTGACCCATTCTAAGACCTACGCCGAGGCTCAATATTCAGGGAACGGCACAATAAAGCAGCCTGAATATACACAAAAACCTGAAATTCTTCATTTTTTTTTTTTTTTGGCAGGAGACACTTTAACTAATATCAAGACAAGGAGCCTCTACACCTCCTTGCTCAGGTCTTCAAACAAGAGCCAATCTTAGAAAGTTAATGATTCATGTTAAATGCATATAGTGCTTGCTTACATTCTGTAGAATGTTAGATTCTCATAGATAGTAGGATATGGTGTAGACTTTGTACTCCCTGTAAGATAACAGAGATATAACTTTTTGTTAGCTATATCTGAAGAACAGAGTGTTAATTCAGCTACTTAGGAAGTAGTCTTACTGCTAGCATGGACTATTAGATATGTTTGCAAACTGGAGATGGTTTACAGTTTTCTGACCGTGTCTAAAGTGCCTCAAGTACAACGGTAGGACCAAACTTAGAGAAATAAAACAAGATTTATAAGCTGTGGTGGACGGCCGGCGTTTCAGTCTGGCCGGGACATCCCTGAACAGAAAGAAGGAGGAAGAGCAGGTTTTGTTAGGACACTGCCTCCCCCGGGACGCTAGATGGCAACTTCCCTGGATAGAAATGGTTCCCTTGATTCCCTCAGGGCATCATGGGACATGGAGTCCATTTCTTCAGCCCTGTTGGGTGCCGTGGGTGCTGCCAGGGGGAGCTCACAAGGAACCTGGGGACTCCTACTGTTATTACGACCCAGAAGTACTTCGGAGGCACGAAGACGGAAGCCCACAGTACTTCTGGGCTACTTGAGGAGGATGATGTGGCGTTTGACCCGGAGAAGGAACACTTCCAGGTCATGAACTATTCAAGGAACTTCGGGAAACCCAGCAAGGGAGCCGGAGTTGGGAGGTTGGATGACTAAGCTGCTGGGAGTTGAGGATTGATTTATTGTATTGATTATTGTTGTTATTATTATTATTGATTTAAGAATTGTGGCGAGTGTGTTTCTTTGTGCACTGTATCTGAAGAAAGATATTAAAATTCTTCTTGGTGCTTTTTATAAGTGTGTCTTGGATGTCTGTCTGGTGGGTTTCACAGGGCAAGAGCGACCCCTAGCGTCCACAAAGCCTTAAACAGAACTTTTCTTAAACACTAACTTTTCTTTACTATATCGACTTTTTCTCTATTTTTGTGTGAACGTTTTGCTTTGAAATGTTACTAAAACTTAAAACTTAAATATTTGGTCTGTGGAAGCATTTTATCACGCATCACACTGGTGCTTGAATCATCCTATGAAGCAAACTAAAAGCTGCAGAACGTTGGTAATTTTGGATACACATAGCTACACATATTCTTAACTGATGCGTGTTCAGCAGCGGTGTTGCACCGAGAACACATCCCTAAGGACCAGCTTAAAACTAAGACACAGATAAACATCACAGATCCAATATGATCAGCAACCCAGACAGGGTCCTGACAACACACACATCAGGCTTCTTATTGTAAAGCTGCATCCAGTGTGGCCCTCCACAGAGTGAGCTGTCAACACAGAAGTAGTCACCTACTTAAATGAATTTATAACAATTAAAAACGGGGCTTACTAATGATTGAGGTTGCAGAATCACCCGCATCACTGTCTTACAAGCAGAACACATTACGGTATGTTCAACTGCTGAAACGCACATGCCCATCTGCTAAACTAAGATAGGTCCGAGAACTTCAGCAGATAAACTGCGTGTGAATTTGATTTCACAAGAGATGCGGTGCACTCACCATCACTGACTTTTTGTAGGAATAACAGACACAGGGTTTTTGAAATTTGATTTTAAAAGTAAATAAATAAAACTTGAGCCTGGGCTTTGCTTCTTTAGAAATGCGCTTTGTGTCTTAGATTATAGACATATAAAGAACTTTTACATTTTTTAGAAATATTATCCATATTTTTTCTGTAGTTCACAAATTTTCCCTTCTGTGTATCAGAGTGTCACAGGGAGAAAAGGAACTTCTATAATGTTGTTTTTGTTTGTTTTCTAAGACGTGATCATTTATTTATTTGTCAGGTGCATTTACCCCGATGACCTTCTTCAACTGGAGTACAGGCATGTGAAGTCGATCAGTGAGGCAGAAGTGGCATTTCCACCTTGCAGTGCCCCATCCCCTTAAACAAACTACCTAATAAAGCAGGAATCAGAGTGAAAAGGCTTGGGAATCGCAGACACTTAAAACAAGGGAATGTCGGCCTTTTTAATCTTTGAGTGGCCAGAACTGAAGGTACTTTGAGGGTGTACTTCCACTAGGCCTATCTGTTCTGTACCGTGCCCAAGTGTTGGCCTGCATTCATACTGCACATGATGTTCTGGGCCCAGACGAGCTTAATCTCTACATTAATGAAATATTTGACTTTCACAGTTAATTTACCTCAACCAGCAGGACAAGTCAGCTAGTGCGGTTTGTCTGCCGACGCCTCTCCCCTCTCCCCTCTCGTTTGTCATATTTGTATTGGGGAATCTGTATTGTGGCTGTCAAACGAGTAAAAGAGGAAAATTTTGAAAAAGATACAAATTGGCGTGACTGTGCTGAAGGTAAATTTGTAACAGTAAGCTATTTGTTAATTAAAGTTGCACAGAATGTTTCCCTGTTGTAAGATAGACAAGTCTGTAAATTCGCCGATGCTTTTCAATGGGATATTTTGAAATATAAAAACAAAAAAAAGTTTGTACAGCATGCTCCGTTTAAGAGCTCTTTAACAAATTTCCTGGACAAGTAAGTTTACCAAATTTAAACAAAAGCCGTCCACAGTGAGCCAAGTTGTTTCTTGCAGACTGACTAAGCAAACCAAAGTCGATTCTTTTTTGCATACGTGTGAATGCAATTAAATTAGAGTGTTAAAACCACAATATTACAAGCTAAAGATCAAGGTTAAAATTAGAGCGAAGACCTTACTATCTGAAGAGCCTGTCACTGTGCACACTCGAGTGCGAGATGTAAAAGAACCGGGAAATGAGCAGACAAACCCCACAGGGAATACGGACAGGCAAAGTTCAAAACCGAAACGACAAAAACAAATGTGAACAGTGCCAAGTTAATGGCGAGAACCCTAAAAGGAGACAAACCTCTTGACATAGGAACCAAAAGGTAGTGTTTTATTTATTAACCAGGAGATAACTCTATGAATCGGTGACCAGCGCCCCAATTTCTGGCTTTAATGTCATTGGCACAACACCAAGAGTCACTTGACGACTAAGTGACATTGCATTAACACATTTTTAATGTTATATTCTTAACATGGTTAAAACGTACAGAACCAAATATACAAAATCAAATTCCTTATCCGAAAACTACGAAGAGGGTGAAATAAATACAATATGTATAGAAAGTGAAAAAATAAACCCAATACATAACCATGCTAGCCAGCGATTGGTTATTTTTTTTTTAGGGCTCTTTCATAAACTTGGATGTCTGGTTGAACAGGCCATCCTCATTTATACCAAACATGTGATGAAGGTCAGTGTCACGACTCCACTGGTCATGTGGAAGCAGCCATAGGTGTTACTACACACACTGTGGCTATGACAATGAAGCACAGAATTGGGGTGCTCGCAGTGAAATACAGGGTTAGCCAAAAAGTACCACATTTCAAACGTTTATTCTACAAAAACGCTACAAGATAAAATTTAATTTCATTATAACACAAAAAATGGTATACCAAATAGATTTTTTCGCTGTGTTTTAAAAATGATCTCTCCAAGGTGGTGGCCATCATTAGCGATACACTCTTCGAGATGATTTCCAAACGCTTGCACGACTCGTTCGGCCATTTCAAGGGGAATAGTAGCAATTTTGTGGCAAACCGCATCCGTGAGGGCTTCAAGGTTTTGAGGTCGGCACCTTCGGTTTGAGAGAGCCCCACTCAGAGCGAGATCAGGCAAACGTGAAGGCTGCCGACATCGCCACACAGTGAGATCAGCTTCCCCTGAAACATCTCCCACAAAACTTGCATGGATCGCCGCACCGTATGAGCTGTTGATCCATGCTGTTGACACTAGGCATCCACCACATCCATTTCTTCCAGTTCTCTAGCATTTCAATGTAATGTTCTGAAATGACGGTGATCATTGCTCCCCCCTCCTCTGAAAAGTAAAGGCCAAATTGTGCAACGGCGCACCAAACTTACCCGCTCACTGTTCAGGGGTCTCTGATGAAGTTCACGAGGGTTGGTTTCAGCCCAAAAAGCGCAAACTTTGCTTATTTACACAGCCATTCAAATGGAAATGTGCCTGACGTCATGAGATGAGGGCATCTCAGTGAACGGTTTTCAGAATGTTCAAGCACAACTCTCTACGGCTCTCCCCGTCTCTCTCAGCGAGTTCCTGCACTACCATAATTTTGTATGGACGGAAATTAAGGTCCTCATGCAAAATCCTCCTCAAAGACGTGTTGGAAATAGCTGAGGTAGAAGTGTGCTGAACGTCTAGGAGACTGCAAAATGGATGCCCTTACAGCTTGGATGTTTTCAGGAGTTCGTACAGTCCGAGGATAGCCTGGAGATTTTCTGTTCAATGTTGCACCTGTCTGTCTAATTTTAGCCACCCACCGAAGAAATGTTTTCCTATTTGGGACGTCACTGTTAGGAGGAATGCAGAAGTGCGTTCGGAAGACGTGTTATGTAGTGATAATAGATTTGTTGTTTTCGAAGAACACTTCGACAGCAAAAGCACGGTGTGCACCGAACTGAGGTATGTTGCTGAATGAAAACTAGGGATCGCCTATCAAAGGACCCCCCCCAACCCAACTGACTTGGCAGCCTCTACTTTAGGAAATGTGGTACTTCATTTTGGCTCACCCTGTACAATCGTAACGACACAATAAAACAGAATCTACAAAATAAACATACATGCCAAAATCATGACATTTTAATGCAATTGTCGTATTTCTTACAATTTACAGTGGTAAAGCCAAAACCTATTTTTAAAAAAATCTCCAAAATTCATATTCAAATAACTTGTTTTGTATGAATGGGACAACCACCAACCAAAAATACCATTTTATCCACCCAAACCTGGCCCCCGGCCCCCAAACCTGGTCTTAAGGAAATCAAAAAGCTCTCTTACAAAATGATACTTGGGAGGCTCCTGGTTGGTGGTGGTGAAGAACACGATGCCTGCCAGGAAAAGCCCAACAAGTAGGACAAGGACCCACACAGGAAGGTCCCCTGAGATGCGGTAGAGTCCATCTGAAAAGAAAACATGAGTCAGATATGCTGCATGGAGAAGTCCAGAAAGATCCCCTCCATCTGTCCCAGTTCTGCCGGACCCACACTGCCATTGGGTTAACCCCTTAGAGCAGAAACATTTTGAAGTGTTTCTACTCTGGTCCGATCCACTAGCAAAAGGAAAATAAGAGTCCAACTTCAGTCTGCTGCCTCACAGTTAGGAGACCCGGGTTCACTTCCCAGGTCCTCCCTGTGTGGAGTTTGCATGTTCTCCCAGTGTCTGTGTGGGTTTCCTCCCACAGTCCAAAGACATGCAGGTTAGGTGCATTGGCGATCCTAAATTGTGCTTAGTGTTTGGGTGTGTGTGTCCTGCGGTGGGCTGGCACCCTGCCTAGGGTTTGTTTCCTGCCTTGCGCCCTGTGCTGGCTGGGATTGGCTCCAGCAGACCCCCATGACCCTATTATGATATAGCGGGTTGGATAATGGATGGCTGGACATTCCAATTTAGGGTCAATAGAATCAGGTACCTAGGAATTAAAGAGCCAACACAGTCACAGAAAATGGAGTCTTTGCAAGTTTTGGGGAAAAAAAACCAAAAAAGTGGGGGATAGGAAGTTTGGTTAAACTCCATAATGAGAGAAGCTATGCTAGGAGCTAAACCCGTTCTTGGAGCTGTGAGATGGCAGTGGGAATGGCACCATCTGTTGCCCTTGTGTGACTGTAGTAATGGAAATTATTCTGGTAGTCTGTGAATAACCTTCTACCCGTATCAGATGATGTAAGAGATCACTTACATGTGCCCGCTTTGAAGGTCATAATGCAGGTCAGTGGTCCGGTGATCAAGTGGACACAATTCAGAGGCCGCTTCCAGTTGTGATCCTCCTTGTCTGGATCAACCACTGGCACTGTAAGTATCAGGATGAACTCCATCGGCAACTAGTAAGAGACAATATGGAGAGGAGTCACACAACACCTTAAAACATGGGCATTAGTCAGTAGGCGAACACCAGTTACCTCCCTGCCTGGAGATTCTGGCAGGAGATTGGTCATTGGTTTGAAATTCCCCAGCACTCACCTTGATCACCTTAATGACTTTCTGGTACCATTTCCTTCTCCGCCATTTCCGAATGTCCAGGGGGTTAATGGAGCTCAGAAAGCTTTGAACTGTGGACTCTGTGTAAGGCAGCAGTGGCTGGTACTCGTTTTCTGCTGAAAAACAAATGATTAACCATCTTTAGATGACATTACTTCACTTAAGTGCCAGACCAATAGTCCATGACTTGAACTGAGCATGACAGCATGCATTTCGTTATCTCTCTATCGTTGTTTTCTTGGAGTAAACATGGCTGCTCTGCTCTCCGATTGCACCACAGAAGACCGGCAAGCAGTGGTCCACTTTTTATGGACTGAAGGTGTACCAGGGCCCAGGCAGTACTGTATAATTAGAAAGTAAAATCAACTAAGGTCAATAGTGGGTCAAAACTGACTTGAAAGGCACCGCAAGGTTTAAAAAAAAAATAAAAAATTAGAAGCCGTATAAAATATGGAATGTTTTCATTTTTTCCATTCATTAATTGGGGAAAATAAGAAAAAAAAATCACATTTCATCTCAAACAAATGAGTGCTTTTACTAACATCAGATTTCACCCGTATATGTCATAATGACTCATTCTTTTGTGTGTTTCCAAAAATATATATTTACTTTAGTTATTATTCCATGGATTTGATTTACTTTATTAATGACTAGGAGCGGATCAGCGAGCGGAAGCAGAGAGCGGATCAGCGAGCGGCGGCGTCTCCCACAGGCACGTAGCCCTTCGCAAGCACCCGAGCAAGTTCATCTGAGGTAAAGCCGGCAGCTGACCAGTAGAAATAACCGGCAGTGAAAAATTAAAGTCGATCGCTCAGCGGGTGGTGGAAACTTAAAGCGACGGTGATTCAGCTGAACACGGAAAGCGCCGAAGCACCTATAAAAACGGCAAAGATGACTTCAATACTCAATGTAAGTTCTATCTGCTCTCTGCCCGTCGAGGGCGCATTTATATGTTGTGTGTCCTGCAGTATGTACAGCTCAGGTTTTCCGGCCGACAGTAAAGATAGCTTCACCTGCCAAAAATGTTTAGTTAATTTAGAGTTGGTCGGGAAAATACGCGAATTGGAGGACCGCGTTAGGAATCTGATAGCGATTAGGCAAACCGAAAATTGGATCGACTCGGTTTGTTTAGACAATTCGGCTACTTCTGATTCGGCCTTAGTCTCTCCAGGTCCCACTGTAGTCAGTGCGCGGCCGAAAGCAGCAGCACCAATTCAGCCACAGGGTGAGTGGGTAACAGTAAGACGGGGGTCTAAGAATCCAAAATTTAGTCCCCCAGCACCCAGGTCACCAATTCGGACCCAGAACAGGTTCTCAGCTCTCCGCAGCGCGCCTGTGGAAACTGAGAATAAGAAAGTGCTCATAATTGGCTATTCCATAGTGCGGAATGTTAGAATTCCAAACTATGTTAAACCAGCAGTTAATGTTAAGTGCCTCGCAGGGGTTAAGATTTCTGGCATAGAGGCCGCATTGGACTGTGTCGCCGACGATGAAGTATCTACCTTATTGCTGCATGTCGGCACTAATGATATTTATTTACAACAATCTGAGGTATTAAAGCGGAACTTCATCTCTCTATGCACCAAAGCTAAAACAAAATGTCAGAATTTAATTGTATCTGGTCCCTTACCAAGATTATATAGAGGGGATGTGATTTATAGCAGATTGCATTCCTTTCACTGCTGGCTAGAAACCTGGTGTGCAAATAAAAGCATAGCATTTGTGAACAATTGGGATGATTTTTGGGAAAGGCCTGGATTTTTCAGAAGAGATGGTCTTCATCCTAACTGGAGGGGATCTTATGTATTATCCCAAAATATGGCAGCAAAACTGCCTGGTTGACTGATTAGAGCACCATCCAGGCCGCAGTCGTGTGATCTTAAATCACAGGCTGTTGTTTATCCCACCTGTTATTTTACTGAAGCTGTTATCCATAATCCCTGTTGTGGGGCATCCAGTAAATTTAGTCTTGATACAAACCTTAAATTAATTGATAACCAAAAAATAAGGTGTATAATTAGACCAAGGGATAAAACCAGACCCTCCACCAGGGGCATCTGTAATAGAAATTTACTTCAAATTAAAACAAAAAATATATCGCCAGTTCAGAAAAAACCATGCAGTTTTAAATGCTGTTTATTGAACATTCGCTCACTTGGCACTAAAGCTGTTTTGGTAAATGATATTATATTAAGTACAAAATCTGATCTGTGTCTTCTTACTGAAACCTGGCTTAGTAAATGCGACGCTGTTCCCCTAGCAGAGGCGTCACCAGATGGATACTCGTTCCTTCATAAGTCTAGAGATTCTGGTCGAGGAGGAGGCCTTGGAATAATTCATTGTAATAAAATGCAAATCACTTCTAAAAATTTAGGCAACTTTACATCCTTCGAGGTATTCGTTTTAAATATTAAAACAGATTCCAACACAATTATAGTGCTAGTCTACAGACCACCAGGGCCATATTCATTGTTCATGACTGAATTTAGCAACCTTCTGTCTGATTTGTCTATAAATTATGATCACGTAGTTCTGATGGGGGATTTTAATGTACACATTGATGTGGAAACTGACACTTTTAGCAAATGTTTTACTTATTTGTTAAATTCAGTAGGATTTTGTCAGATTGTCAAAGGTCCAACTCATAATCATAACCACACATTAGATTTAATTATAACTTACAAAGTTGAAATACAAAATTTAAATATTACTCCATTAAATGTAGTTATTTCTGATCACTTCTTATTTACATTTGATTTAGTTCTGCCCATGCCAACGCACTCACAGATTAAAACAAAGACAGTGCGACATCTAGATTGTAATTCTGCTTCAAAATTTATAGACACCTTGAGTAAGTCGAGTGTAATTGTGGAAAACCAATTAGATCAGTTAACATCAAATGTAAACATGGAAAACAATTTAGATCAGCTAATATCACATTATAATGTGACCTTGAGAGATGCTCTGGACACAGTGGCTCCCCTTAAAACAAAAGTGATCAAAGCGCATAGAAACTCTCCCTGGTTTAATGAAAATACTCAAGCTCTTAAATTAGAGTGACGAAAACTGGAGCGTAGATGGAGAACAACAAAGCTACATGTCTTTCAAATTGCATGGACAGAGAGTGTTAATAAATATAAAAAAGCCCTCTTTAAAGCTCGCTCAGAATACTATTCTACATTAATAGATAGCAATAATAAAAATCCTCAGGTACTGTTTAGAACAGTGGCTAAATTAACAAATGGCAATTCAGATCAACAGTGCAAAATACCAACAGATATTAGCAGTACAGACTTTATGAACTTCTTCAATGAGAAAATTAAAAATATAAGATCCCAGATCTCAGCATCACAGTACAAACCAAATACTAGCTTAGCAGACCCTGCTGCACATTGCATTCAGCACTTTAGTAATTTTAATCCTGTAACTGAGCAGGAAGTCTTAACTTTAATTACTAAAATGAAGCCCTCTACTTGTTCCCTAGATCCAGTGCCAACAAAACTAGTAAAAAGTGCAATGGATGTTCTTGCAGCACCTATTCTAACTGTTATCAATAGTTCATTACTGCATGGCACAGTACCTGATGCACTAAAAGTGTCAGTCATTAAACCTTTACTTAAAAAGTCAGACCTAGACCCACACATACTAAATAATTATAGGCCTATTTCAAATTTACCATTTCTCTCTAAAATACTAGAAAAAGTAGTCGCCAGTCAGCTTCAGTCACACCTTATGCATTACAATTTATTTGAGAAATTCCAGTCTGGTTTTCGCACTGGTCATAGTACAGAAACTGCACTAACACGGGTTGTAAATGACATTCTGATATCCTCTGATGAAGGAAACTCCACTGTTATTATGTTATTAGACTTAAGTGCAGCATTTGACACCATTGACCATTCTATTTTACTGCACAGGCTAGAAAATGATGTTGGTCTTACAGGCCCCGTGCTCGCTTGGTTCAGTTCTTATTTATCAAATCGATTCCAATATGTACAGAAATGTACTGACAGTACTCCATCATTATACACAGAAGTTCAATATGGTGTCCCACAGGGCTCAGTACTGGGACCTTTACTGTTTTCACTTTACATGCTTCCACTGGGATCTCTCATTAGGAAACATAATGTTAATTTTCACTCGTATGCAGATGACACCTAGTTATACCTTTCATTTAAATCAAATGAAGTTTCTCCGATGTTGTCTTTAATTAGTTGTGTTAGTGAATTAAAGGAATGGATGAATGAGAACTACTTGTCTTTAAATACAGATAAAACAGAGATGTTAATTGTTGGAGGGAATGACGCTGATCACAGCAATATTTTGTCGACATTTAACTCAGTTGGAATCCCAATTAATTTTACTGAATCAGCCCGCAATCTAGGAGTTATCTTTGATTCTAGCATGTCATATAAAGCACATATTACAAAGTTGTCCAAAACATGTTTCTTCCATCTTAAAAATGTTAGGAAATTAAGGCGCTTTCTAAATAAACAGGATTGTGAGAAATTAATTCATGCATTTATCTCTAGTAGGATTGACTACTGTAATGCGGTGTTCACTGGCTGTTCAAACTGTTCTTTATACAGCCTCCAGTTAATCCAAAATGCGGCTGCAAGAATTATTACAAGAACAAGAAAATATGAACACATAACTCCAGTTCTTAAATCCTTACACTGGCTCCCGGTTAAGTTTAGGGCAGATTTCAAAATCCTCCTTTTAACATATAAAGCA
>JANRMT010062838.1:3062172-3091706 GCA_026402145.1 Polypterus bichir lapradei | reverse complement strand
TGGAATGGCCAAATGGGGAGGCAGCTTGACGGATGAGGTCTCCAGCACTCTAAAAATATCAAAATCTTATTATATGATATCATCTACTGTTAAATTCTGCTCTGTACTTCTAAAATTTTTATTATTATGCTGTATTAAGGATTTGTTCTGTTCTGTGTATTGTATTATATTGAACCCCTTCTTTTGACACCCACTGCACGCCCAACCTACCTGGAAAGGGGTCTCTCTTTGAACTGCCTTTCCCGAGGTTTCTTCCATTTTTCCCTGTAAGGTTTTTTTGGGAGTTTTTCCTTGTCTTCTTAGAGAGTCAAGGCTGGGGGGCTGTCAAGAGGCAGGGCCTGTTAAAGCCCATTGTGGCACTTCCTATGTGATTTTGGGCTATACAAAAATAAACTGTATTGTATTGTATTGTATTGTATAATTTCCGAGGGGAAGTACAGGACATTATGTAAGTCTGGTATTGGGAAGCCTGTATGTTTTGTACGTGGATTAAGGCTACATCCACACTGCTGCGTTTTTGTTTAAAAAGCAGACATTAGTATACATTTTTGCCTTTTGCACACACTCCGCTGCCGTTCTTAACTCCTTTTGAAAGTGTTCTCCAGAGCCGTATACTTCAGAAAGTGCCAGCTCAGCGTTTTAATACAGATGGTGAAAACGAAGAGTTTTGAAAACACAAACCCTAATTATGCTTGGATTGGTTTATGCTTTTTCCATAGCCCCCTCTTGACTGAATCCTGCTCACTACAACATTTTGTTCTGTCGTTGGTCACTCATCATGGAGGACGTAGAGGAGTTGCTTAACTGTTTGCATCTAAATTGAATTTTCTGCCGATTGAATGCTGCATACGTTCGCCATGGTATATAATTTACCAGTTGCTACACAGTTTTGCAATAATCCTCTTGCCAGTGTCGTTACTATCCCTTTAAGGATTTTTGCCGATGCTATAGCTAATAGCTATGTTATATACATTTTTGGTTCTTTTAGTGTGGATGGAGAATTTCATAAACAATCTGAAACACTAATCATTTTTGTTCAAAAAATGTCATTTTTAAAAGAAGTTGTATGGACGTTAACTAAATGTATTGTCTCCAGCCTGGGGCAGTAGGTGCCTAGCCTAAGGTGGCATAATTTATGGGCTGGCCTTCTTTGTCACTTACCATTATAAGCATTAGTGACAAAGTGAATTAATACCAGTTCAAGTCATTTCTAGGACATGTATCACCTCTATTACTTATTTGTATTGTGTGAATTTATCTTTATTTATATACAGTATATCTAAAATAATGACAGTACCATAGTCCTGAATGGTTCCATTTGAGGACAGGATACCCGAGTCTTCCGAATCCTGCAGCAAATCTACAAATCAGGGGGTTCGGGGAGGGTGGGAGAAAAGGAGACACAAAAAAAATGGTTTTCTTAGCTACGCCATGATCGTACAGGTGTGTCAGAGTGGCATGAGGAAAGAGACACCATATGCTCCCAGAATAACAGTTATGATTATAGTCATTAATTTTATTATAACACAAATCTGGTTTCAAACTTTGCAAACCTTTTTAGACTACATTTCATTTCAGGATTCTTTACCATTAAAAGTCTGCCGTAATTCTTTCCTCCACATCATAGGCCATGATCCTGACCCAAATCTAGTCTGTGGAAAACAATCTTTTAATGTCGCCTTTGGCCAGACTTTAAAGAACTAGGGTTTGAGACTTGGAGGACAGTTTGGGGGACATTCACTTCAACATTCAATTTATAAATAAACGGGATATTCGTGAAACCTCCTTACATCTCGGCTTTACCCACTGCCAATGTTTGATGTCATCAGTCGAGGCATTTGGTTGCAATTGTGACTCTTAGAAGATGTTTGGTATTACATATCAGAGTGGCTTACCTGACTCTGGGGAGCCTCTGTGAAGTGGGGTGTGGACCAGGTTCTTCTGTCGACTGTAGATCACCGTGCTGATTATCACTATAAAAACATACAGGATGTAGAGGGCGATGTAACCTGCAAGAGAGTTGGCATTTCAATTCAAAGTAGCAATGCCAAGGCCAAACTTTACCGATTACATACTAGGGCGTCTGCCATGTGCCCTGTCCCCTCCATACGGTGGAATGGATCTTGAGCCACCTTACCGAAGGCTTCTAATTTAATAAGATGTGAGGTATTCCCTTCAGTCTTCTCTGTGCCGGAGACACGTCCGGTTGTGCCAACACCCGCCAAACTGAGTCACGTGCTTTACACACAAAGCCGCCCCACACTCAAAAATCAATCGGAATTAGAACTGTGAGGTTGATTCTTCACAAAGCTTACCTAGAGATTCACCCAGGTTAATCTTCCCACTGTAAAGGATGAAAAAGGTCCAGAACACAGCCACCATGTAGAAGATGACGTCACGCAGGAACGGTCTGGAAGCCATGGTGAAGGGCTTCACAAGAGCTACTCCACCAGCCACAACAGTTGTGACAAAAATGCCCGCGCCTGGATAAGAAAGAGAATGGTTATGGAGAAGTGCGGGCATAACAGGTGTAGGGGATCCTGAGTAGAACCCCTTGGGTTTCAGCACTGGACCTGTGATCTGTCCTAAATTTCCCCACAAACAGGTAGTTATGAGTCTGGGACAGCCCTCTTGGGCACACATCTACCCAATCCAACCCTTCTTCAGGTGGGATAGTCCCAGAGGACTCTTACCAAAAAGCGCTCCTATGGCCAGCCCTGCCGTCCGAGGATCTGAAAAGGCCGCCACTGCACTGAATAAATCAGGGGCTCCATTTCCAAATGCGAGGAAGGTTACTCCCTGGGGAGGTTGTAGTTAAGGAAGCCAAGTGTTAGCTTGCACAATTACTTTTGATTCATACAATAGTGTGCTTGAGACTACAATCTTGAGTAACAAAAAACAAAGGAGATGATAAAAAGGCCAAAAGACGTAGCCAAAAAGGCAAAAACAGAGCAAACAGAAATGTAATGGTCAAAGCCAGAGAAAGAATCCTAACACTATGGCATATGCAGAATAAACCTACCTACCGCTAGGCTTTTTAGGCTATGTGCACCCTTCTACGGGTCATGTAAAAATGCAGGCATGGGATGGTAATAAAATTAAAGTGTTGTGTATTTTAATAAAAAGTCAGTAATGTAAATAAACTCTCTATAGTAGCCCGATTTAAGTGTTAAGTGGAGTTGTTGTCGGGCAGTGCTGCCCTCTAGTGGATAACGTGTAATGATTGAATATTTGCAAATGATTGGTTCTTTTTTAACAGCACTTTTGGGTCAATCATGGAACGTGATTCGTAAGTATGACCGAGCCGATTCAGTAGAGCTCAACGGAGCACGTGTGATGTCAGAGTCTTTTGAACCTTTAGATGTTTAAAGTGCACGTGCAAGTACTGCCTATCTGATTGATGGGTCTTTTTAGTTAGAATTAAAATCACTGGCAAATGAGAAATCAGCACATTTCTATTCTCTGTATTCGCGTGTGTATGTGAACGTCTCTGCACCAGCGCTCCGTCTCTCGAGTGCCTTCATGTGAAGCCTGCTTCTCGGACTCTTAATTATTGTCAGGGTGCTTTCTCACCTCCTCCCTGTCCTTGAAGGCGACTCTCTTAGCATGTTCCTTTACTCCTCCTCATACATTTCACACTCTCACTTCCTCTTTCATTGGGTCAACAAAGCCAAACTGACCAATCAGATCGATCCGAGGGACTCGACACACAGACCTTTGTGTATTATTATATAGTAGACAGAAGTCAAGCAAAATGACTCTCTATATTGGCTAACTAAAAAGATTACAATATGCAAGATTTTGAGGCAACTAAGGCCTCTTCTTCAGGCAAGATGTAGTCAATTGTTTACATCTTGATTACATTTGATCAGAATTGACTACATGTTGCCTGAAGAAGAGGCCTGAGTTTCCTCGAAAGCTTGCATATTGTAATCTTTTTAGTTAGCCAATATAGTGGGTCATTTTGCTTGGCTTCACATTACATTCATAATGGCTAACACAGTGCAACACCCTAGCATAGTCAGTCAGTCAGTCAGTCATTGTCCAACCCGCTATATCCTAACTACAGGGTCATGGGGGTCGCTGGAGCCAACACAGGGCACAAGGCAGGAACAAACCCTGGGCAGGGCGCCAGCCCACCATACCCTAGCATAGTAGACAGATAGTATTAAAATAATGTTTGTGTTCCTTTGTACATTCAAATTAGTCACAAAACTCAACCATATAAAAACATTAATTCTACTTTCTAACAGTTATTTGGTTTCCACTTTAGCGCACACTTTTTTACACCTCTTTAAAATTAAATGTGCAGAGCTTATCATTCAATGATTCTTTTGAGTTCCAGCCGATTGAATTTCCTGAGAACGTGCTGCATGACCCTTGTCCCACCAGCCGATTCATTATCTGAGAACGAGATTCACGTGTGATACTGTTATGTAATTTCTTATTTAAATTATGAGTCTTAAATGTGTTATCATGCTTTGATGTCGTGAAACACAACAATGTAACACGTGTTAAATATAAAATTTATATTGATACCATAAAATAATCTCAATTATATATTTATGAGGTGATCATGGGTCTACCCACTCCCTGGATTTCCATCTGCGGCAGCCTCAAATCCTGCAAATGAATCAAGCAAATCAAAAGAATTGTTTCACTTAAATAGGGTAGTTCAAAAGAATCGAAATCAGTGAATTGAAATGCTCATCACTATGAATGTGTTGAACTGTAAATCCTTCTAGTTCACTCCTGTCTACTTACTGTATGGTGAGTCTCTTCACCTGTCAATTACAGAAATATGAAGTCCACAATAACACCATATAAAGTTGTTGTTTTTTTTTGCTGCAGTTTAGTTAATCCATTGTCTCTGGGTACCGATTACAGGTCTTCATTAGCAACATGCTGCACACTCACATATTGCCAGGACCGTTCTAAGCAAAATGTAGATTCAGCAAAAAAAATATTAAAAGATGAATTCTAGAAGGATACAGCAACATTGTGGGTCAGCTTCAGGCTACTGGAGATGGCTGCCAGATTGGGACAGAAGCTGAAATGAGAAAAAGACAACTTTTAGTGCCTTGACACAACTCGTCAGAAGAGCATCTCAACACAGGTGGATTCTAGATGGGCAAGCCCACCATCATGTTCTTGGTGTCCCACCCAATCGGTGTGCGTCAAGCATTCCTCAAAGCCAACCATGTCCTGTTCACACCAGCCCTTGGACAACTGAGGGTACACCACTTTTAATGTACTAGTTTAAAAAAAATAGTCATGTCTCCCCAAAATCACCGTCTCTTCACTTCTATCAAATAAATAGTTAGATCTGAAACATGCTGTAAACGATCGGTATTTAAAAAGATAAAGAAAATCTGTAAAGGAGACATATATTAAAGGTGCCATAATTAATAAAAGACCATATGAGATATATAAATAGATGTGAAAGGTGCTATAAAAGGACAGATAGATATGAAAGACACCATAAAATGAATAGATATAAAAAAATACTAGAAAAGATATGAAAGGTGCTCTAAAGCATGGATTCATAGGATAGATATGTAAGGTACTATAAATAAGTAGATGTGAAAGGCACTATAAAACTGATAGCTAGATGTGAAGCTTGCTATAAAAGAAATAAGAAAAGGTGCCATCTCTTATCTATAATAATAAAAGGCAAAGCCCTCACTCACTCACTGACTGACTGACTGACTGACTGACTCATCACTAATTCTCCAACTTCCCATGTAGGTAGAAAGCTGAAATTTGGCAGGCTCATTCCTTACAGCTTACTTACAAAAGTTAAGCAGGTTTCATTTCGAAATTCTACACGTAACGGTCATAACGGTCGATAACGGTCGACAACGTCTGCCATGTTGAACTTTCTTATTTATGGCCCCATCTTCACGAAATTTGGTAGGCGGCTTCCCTGCGCTAACCGAAACCGATGTATGTACTTATTTCGATGGTATGACGCCACTGTCGGCCGCCATATTGAACTTTCCAATGTCACCAATTTTCAAACTTCCCGTGTAGGTAGAAGGCTGACCCCATCTTCACGAAATTTGGTAGGCGACTTCCCTGCGCTAACCAAAACCGATGTACGTACTTATTTCGATGGTATGACGCCACTGTCGGCCGCCATATTGAATTTTCCAAACGTCACTAATTCTCCAACTTCCCGTGTAGGTAGAAGGCTGAAATTTGGTAGGCCCATTCCTTACAGCTTACTTACAAAAGTTAAGCAGGTTTCATTTCGAAATTCTACGCGTAACGGTCATGACGATCAACAACGTCCGCCATATTGAACTTTCTTATTCATGGCCCCATCTTCACGAAATTTGGTAGGCAGCTTCCCTGCGCTAACCGAAACCAATGTGCATACTTATTTCGGTGGTATGACGCCACTGTCAGCCGCCATATTGAACTTTCCAATGTTACTAATTCTCAAACTTCCCGTGTAGGTAGAAGGCTGAAATTTGGCAGGCCCATTCCTTACAGCTTACTTACAAAAGTTAAGCAGGTTTCATTTCGAAATTCTACGCGTAACGATCAACAACGTCCGCCATGTTGAACTTTCTTATTTATGGCCTCATCTTCTCGAAATTTGGTAGGCGGCTTCCCTGCACTAACCGAAACCAATGTACGTACTTATTTCAGTGGTATGATGCCACTGTCGGCCACCATATTGAACTTTTCAACAGTCTTTGTTACTTATGGGCCCATCTTCAAGAAATTTGGTACACGGGTTCCTAACGCTAACTGAATCCTATTTACGTACATATATACGTCCATAGCCTGCAGCTTGGTCACCATGTGAGGCGGCGTTGGGTCTCCCATCCCATCACCTCCCACGTTGTTGGCTGCCTGCCTATATAAGGCCGTCCGTCGCTCCAGTCTCTACATTCCCTTCCTTGCTTCGCCACGGGATTCACGTCTCCCTGCTGATAACTACAGCCTTTTTGTTTAATCCACGGCTTCTCCGCTGTTTTATTGTTTGTTTGTTACAATTATAGTTATTGTATAGGTATTTTACACTTACTTTACATTACTCAGGTACCCATTTCCTTCATCATTCCAACCCCCATTACCATGTCTATCGAGGTAATCACCATCGATCAAAGAACTGTCACTTACCGAGTGGTTTCCATGCCCGGAGATGGTACCTACCTTTTCCATTCTCTGTGTTACATATTGCACGGCCATATCAGGCTCACTCTTGATATCTGGAAGAACATTGTGTCTTATGTATTGAATGACTGGGACAGGTTCAAGGTGTGGACTGATGACGGTACAGGAGATAATTATACTACACAGGAGCACTAGAAGAGTGAAATGCTTAAGCCCTTCACCTATGGTTCTGCATGTGAGTTGATGGCTGCCGCTGAATTGTTCGGTTGGTGCTTTCAAGTGTACCGAAATGGCCAAATATTTTACACCTTTCGACAACCACCAATGCCTTTTAAACATCTTACATTCATAGGTGACAATTTCAGTAGTGGACACTTTGATGTTTATGAATGTTTAAACTCTCAAAAGCTGGATGTGAAGTTATCGATGAAACCGGTTGTAAGCTTACAATGCTTGACAGATGCCGAATGTCACTTCAACACAAGTCCTGCAAATACTGTCGTAATTGAAACAAACCATGAAACTGAAATCGATTATGACAGCAGCAATCCAAGCTGTGAGATTTGAGACAAGATTACTGTTCACATGGCCAACTGTAAGTTGCATGCTCAAGAGTAAGCTCAGCGCACAGCTTGGTCATATTACAACCGGAGGGCCGAACTGACAACGTGGTATACAAAGAGATCCTTAACAAATAATTATTGCCATATTTTCCCTCACTTTAAAAAGGTTAAATTTTCTTCTTAATAAAAATTTAATGCAGTACTTCGCCGCTGCGAAGCGCGGGTATTTTGCTAGTATATATATATATTTCTCTTGCGGTTCGTCCTGCTTCCACTTCAAAACCGGTCCCGCCGACACAGCATTTCTCGATTCCTATTTGTCCTCTTCCAAACCCTTCCCCACGCTGCCAGCGGCTCCTCTGCAAAACCGTTCCCGCCCACACGCAGCCGACACAGCATTTCTCAATTAGCGTTTGCTTCCATGGGTGCACAGATGACTCAACCTCCTGGCCACAGACCATACTGTTTTAAAATACACGGGCAAATTTCTCACCAAATCTCTCCACCATACACTAACACTTCTACCTCTCCAGGATACGGACAGTTCTATGTTTTTGACACAACGCAAGCTACTGAAGTACACTTACAAAATAAAGCAAACTCTGCATGTAGCGAAAATTTACTTCTCCAGCTAGATTCCATGCTCAGAACCATCAACCCCTTCGCTAAATCATATAAACACATGCATGAAATCGCTCAGTCCAATTCAACAGCATCTGTACGAATGGTTTTCAAGGAAAACCCTGGGCAGGATTTACGACAATACAATGCCCCGACATGTCACACTGATGTTGCAGCGATTTTCGTCGGAGAAGAAAGGGACATTTGCATCTATCCCAGAGGCAACTCCTGTAAACAGATTTCCACGTGCAATATGAATTGCTATCCTATGGTTTACCCACTTTTATTCCCTTACGAAGACATTGGCTGGCACAAACATTTACAACATGTTCCCGATAAAAGAACCGCCAACCAAATCAGGCTTACTCAATGCCAATTTTACACGTACAGATTATCAATGAGAAATACATTTAGTATTTTGCACTCCAGCGGCAAACTAGACGTACATGTTAAAACACAGGGGTGCGCGTCTCAACTATCTCAGATTACATCAACAAGCTCTGTGTGTGGAACAATACAAATGACTATCAGATGCACTGCAAGCAAAGGCTAAAAATAACAACGCACGTGTAGGCAAAATGATCACATTACCATCCACATTTCCAGGAAGTCCAAGATACATGCAACAAAACTATCAGGATGCCATGGCCATAGTACGTAAATTCGGAAAGCCTGATTTATTTATCACTTTCACATGTAATCCTGCTCGGCCGGAAATTCTACATGCACTGTCGGATACCCAAAGACCGGAGCACAGACCTGATATTGTAGTACGAGACTTTTGGATTAAGCTGCAGGAATTACTTAGAGACATTCTACAACATCTTTTTGGCGTTGTTATCTCTTATATTTACGTAATCATATTTCATAATTGCGGCCTTCCTCATGCCCACATGCCGTTTACTCTTCACAATAATTCTGAAATAAGAACCAGAAAGAAAGAAGAAGAAAGAAGTATTTCTTTCTTTTTAATTTCTGAATTCCTTTCTCACAGTTTTCTGTTCCTATTCTTACACCGCCATATGCTACGGTGGGCGTCGGCTAGTGTGTGTATATATATTTATAGATAGATAGATATTATAATGGATAAGTAAAAACTTTTGGCCCAAGGCTAAGAATACATGAGAATAGAACACATCTCTGAAAAATAACACTAAATTGTGAAACTAAGAGATAAGTAACAAAAGCAAAAAATTAGTCACATTTTAGTAACTTTTTAAACTATTGTTATAGATATCAAAAAAATTCTTACATGCAAATAATGAAATTGTGTCACATTAGTAATTTTGTATAGATAATAAAATATAAAATTGGTAAAATGAAAAAGTTTGAACCCAACCACAGGGGATGCACAAACCAGTGTGTTTTTTCAGGCCGGTCCCAAGCCCAGATAAATGGGTAGGGTTACGTCACAAAGGGCATCTGTTGTAAAATTTTGCCAGATCAGCATGCAGACAACAATACAGTAAAATGAAAAAGTTTCACATTTTACAATTGTTAGATATAAAATAATGAAATGCATTTTTTTAAAAAAATCCATTCTAGTCTTGACATTTACATGTCCGCTTGCTGATTTTGAACGTGACGTCACACACTGAACAAACAAATCCCATGTGAGACTCCAGAACATAGCTTTTCATGTGTTGGCTTCACTAAACACGCCTTTCTAGGGACTCTTATTTTGACATGTTTATCCCTCTCACTACCGCCCTGGTTTTATTTCCAGCAGATTTCCAGGGTGTGTGTTTCTTTAGCCTTCCCTCTGCATGCAGGTGACCAACGCAGCGTTTCACAAAGCTCGGCTTGACCAGCACTTTGCCATTGTGGTTTCAGCGTGCACCAAAAAAAAAAAAACCCAGAAAGTAAACACTTAAAACTTACAAGTTGGACGCGGTCACTCCGAGCATCAAAAACAGCAAGAGCAGCCAGCAGATCTGCAGGAGAAGAACGGGGAAATGATTACTTGACAGGGCACCGAGTGCCAACGTTTCAACAGCAGCTTTACACGAACGTTTTTAAATAAAGGAAGATGGCCTGAAATGATTCAGAAAGTGGACCCCAATATAATATGGTACAGAGGGTGTAGGTACTATCTGCTAGTTTATTCACAGAAAACCTGGAGGGCCTTGCCACCTGCTGCCAAGTTTGCCACTTCATATTTGGGAGATGAGCAAAAGGCACTATATACACAACAGAACTGACTCACTTGGCAATCTGCCTTCAGACCTCCGAGAGCGAAATCCTGTTTGATATGCGGAGAGTGGTGCCAAGGAAGGAGTCTTATAAACAGGGTGGATATTTTTCTCATTTTATAACCAGGCTGGGGGTCTTAGCGTATTTAGAATTTTGGCTCACCTGGTCAATATATGTAATTGTCAAAATCCCTTTAAGAAAAGGACCCATATGCTCTCACTTCCAATGTTGCCGATTTACTCACATAGAGAATCACTGCCAGTGGAAGAAGGTGGTGGGGGAAGGTGCAGAACACCCCCTGCAGGTAGTCAATGAAGCCATCATTGTTCTTGCAGTCCTTCACGTGCTTCACAAACCAGCACTGCTCCGAGGCGTTACACTTCATCACATTTCGGCACTGAAGAGGGTTAGGAGAAAAGAAAAGAAGAGAAAAGGATTGGCACGGACTTCAAAAGTACAGGAAGGGGTCAATGGGGCACACCAGCAAGTGCCCTCATCACCATGTCACCACCAGGGTATCAAACTGTAACAATCATGATCAGTCCAAGGTACAAAACTAGGGGCAGTCATTTTATTTAACAGTGAAGGAGAAACAGGTAGAGAGACCAGGGGTTGGCAGGCACACACACACAGCAGCAAACATGGACTGTGTGGCCATGGCTGCTCCTGTGGGAGAACTGACCACTCCATCCGCCCCAGAAAGTCATGCAAAATGGAGAGCCTGTTCTATGTGGTGGTGACACCAGCAGGTTTGCTCCTGCTGCTTATCTGTCACCACTTCCTCTTTCTTTGTTGTCCTTTTTTATCTGACCAAAGGTAAAGTAACATTAAAGCCGGGCTTATCAAGAAGCCAGTAACAGAGGAGACAAGGTGGTGCCTCCTTGAACTGTTAAGGTTGACTGGGGACTCTAAAGTGGTTTACCAAGCGTACAGGTGCGTACCCCCTGTGCTAGGCCATTTGTGATATCAAATTGTTTAGTCTCCATAGTGCTCCAGAGAGTTTCAGCAGCACCCCAGTGTCACCAGCCACAAGTCCAAGCACCACCTGTCTGCCTTCAGTGAGGCGCGCCAGTCTGAATGTTAACTGGAGGTTTAAAAACAAAGGCCTAAAGACCTTCAGTGCAGGCCTGGGTACTTAAATGGCAACGTTTGCTCATATTGTCACACTCCATTTATACCACCTCTCTACAGGACTGGCACCTTGGACCTAATGCCCTGTGCTACTAAGACACCACAGCAACTACCCCCCACTTTGGATTAAGCAGTTTCAGGAGTGACACTACATGACCTTATTCTGCCCCATCACTTTTGTGGCCATCAAAGAGTCCTTAGGTGCCGAAGAGAGGCCTGGTGGACAAACAAACCCATTGTTTTCGTTTAGCCCTGGTGGACACACACACACACACTCTTGTTGTCCACCCCTACTGGACATGCACAATACTTCTAGCCCACCCCGTTGACATGCATACGTACTGGACAACCCCAACTCATCGTCCATCCTTCCAATTTCCTAACTTAAAAGCAACAGACCTCCGATGGGATGACGGGCCGCCTCAGGGAACCCTCCCACCCACTTACACTACACTATTAGTTTCGGTCCCCTCGGAGGTGTTAGGTCCACCACTCCCCAGTCCCCTCTTGCTCATTTAAATGACAATCGGTAGCCACTCTCCTTCCCTGCCCCTACCCCCCCCAGCATACACTGAGCTGAGCAGTCGTCATTCTGTGTCACCAGCTCAGGTTTCTAAGCTACCGTGACCGGCGGGAGTGCAAACTCGAATCACAAGGGAACCAACATCTTGGCAGGCAGAGAAACACATGTGATGCAAAGGCCATGGAGAAATGTTTGAGGTGGAGGATACGCTAGGTTAAGAGGGTAGAGACGTCAACAACAGCTGCAGGAATGCCCCCAGTTGACATGAGCCTGCCGCTTCTGAAAGGTACTGGGTGCTCACAAGCCCCCCGTTTGATAGTCCAGGCTGACGTTATCCCCAAAAAATCTGAACCAAACACACAGGTTTGAGTGTTAACCTGTGTGAATGCAATATGAAGTGGGCACACTTTTAAATGACACTCCATTAATCTGTTGTCAGCCATTAGGAGTGTTTTGGATATTATTTTTTTAAAGTTAATCATTTACCTCGTCTCTCATACCAGAGGTTTTTCGGTTTACCATCTCCCTTGATTTTCATTTGAAATCATTCCAAGTATTTCATTTTTTGTGAAGCCTGCCTGTTGAATTTGAGGCCAGGCCTATCTCTAGGCAGCTCAGTGAAGTTTGGGCCTGGTTTGGAGGTCATTTCACCACAACAACTGCTCACATAATTAGTGCCAAGTAGAGAACATAAGGACAGTGGTTATGAGAACAGGCTATTCACTTCCAAGGAGCCAGTCCACCCATTTGCTAATGGCTGGTGGTTTGTATGAAGAATTAAATCTTTTAAAAAAAGAATAAAAAAATCAAACTGAAATGCAAAAAGTAAAACCCCTCGTTTCTCATCACCAAGGTGCTTGGCATCTCGACCCTAACCAGAGGTCTGAAGTCCTTAGTAGACAGAAACAGTGTAACCATGGCTTCACCATGGATTTATGAAATATGGAAAGATAACCATCTTGTTAATTAGAAGATCCACATGGACTCCCACATGCAGTGGTGTCACCAGGGCTGGTTTCACTCAGTGCAGTAACCAAGGCTGGATTAAGACCCTCGCAGGCCCCTGGGCGACTCGATGAAGACAGCTCCCCCAACAGAGAGTTGATCAAACTTCAAACAATGCAATGACCATTTAACATAGCGGCAGAATTCCCACTATTAATGGCGCACGGACACTTGGATCGTTTAACCCTTGGAAATACCAACCCACATTTCATCAAGCATGATCCCCCCACAAAACCACCCCTCTGTGATTTCATCCTGAAACATCGTGCCATTTTTATTTTTTATTTTTTTTTAAATAGACTGATTTGGGCGTCTTCCCCTCTGATGACCTCGTCCATTGTAGTCTGCACCCTCTTAGTTATGCCACTGCTCACGTTTTTCTCATATCAACGGGAGTTTTCGTCTTTCACACCCCCACACACATGCATGCCTCCATAATTAGCGACTTTTGATCGACTCAAATGAGAGTGCCATCGCACCCAGTAAATTTACTGCTGTTTCTTTCCATCCCTCTTGGTAAGGTTATTGGATATGATCATCAAGCTTATCGATTCGGATTTGTACTTGGACTCCCAGTTCATGACATTCGGAAGCCACCGAACATCAGAAGGCCCAAACAAGGTTTGTGTGTCCTCAGATTGCATGGTATATGCTTAAAAAGTAAACACAATTTCTTTTAATGGTATAGTACCCAGATTAAGCTTATTTTGATTCCAGAAGTAACTGGTTTTTGACAAGCCCCTTGCCTGAACGCTAATACAGATCCCCAAATACCCCTCCACCATGGCATAAATAGCCATTTGTACAGGACATAAAATGGCGTGTTCCATCAGCTGGAACTTCATTCTTTGAACCTCAAATCCAGGATTTGGTCCCATCACAGTCTTTTATAGTGCCTTGCCTTAAGTCAGTATGGGCCAGTACTCCAAATAACAGAATTGCATGAAGTGCTTTTCCATGGAGAAGACTTCACTCATCATGTTGAATTCTGGAGCTCAGACTTGTTTAAGTTTGGGGAAACTTCTCACATCTTGCCGCCCTAGTGTTTCAGACATCCGCAGCCCACCAAATCCCCCGCTGTTAATGTTTTGGTCTTGATTCGGAGCCTGGCTACACGATTACAAGTACAAACAACAGGTAGGTCCCGCTATCAGACCCCCCCCATACTTCTTAAGCCTGATTTATTCTTTACGGCATGTGTCCGACCAAAGCATTTATACTTGTGGCACCCACTCTGACTGGCATGTTGATTTTCTTGTACTCAATAAATAATAGTTTCAGTGCCGTATAATAATGTCAACAGCAGAGGATGTGAGACTCTGCTGATGAAAGAAGAAGGTGTGTCTGCCATTACTGACTTTAAGAGGAAGCCAAGCAGAAGGTGTAGTGTCAGACCTATTGACCAAAGGTGGTGAATTAATATTCTCATGAGGGTGGACCTATATGATGAGCAAATGTATTTCAAATGCTTTTGATAGTCTTCCTTGCGTTTTGATGATCTGTTGCGTCATATTCAGCCATCTGTTTATCATCCTGACTTCCACGTAGCCAGCCTGCCCTTGAAATTCACCATTTTGCAAACACCCACTAAATTAGTTAGGAAAAAAATTCCGAGTCGGGGGCGTGTCCCCTTGTCTGACGTCATTTTCGCCGCGAGGCCCTCACGTTCACCTCAGACGCGTCAAGTGTAAACCAGGCTTATTTAAAGAGGGGTCGCGTATGAACGAACCCCGGACACGATGGAGAGTATCGCAGCACTTTACGGACTCCACAGAGAAAGTTGTAGGAGAAAATCCTCAATGGAAACACGCGACCACAAAAACAAATAAAAAATAAGTAAATACTATTCAAATGTTGAAGGAGGAAGCTGCTTAGAAGGAGCCTCCAGCATGAATAGAGTATCTGGGTACTTCTAAAACCTGTTTTGGTGGGCAGCTTCCACGTAGTGGCGCACATAGTGAAAGGCGTTATATACAATAAAGATTGTTGAAGAGTTTCGGCCCACCGTCAGTAATCGGATTGCCTCGTCGAACCTTGCAGGTGGTCCTCGATGTTTGGCATATGTGAAGGAGGATCATCCTGCTGTTGGTTATAGGCGTCAAAAAAGTAACGTGAGTGTCCATTTTTTGTTTTTTATTTTAAATAATTTGCGGGGAATTTGTGCTCAAATCGCTTTAAATACGCAGACCCCGTTCGTGTCACGCGGGCTCTCCCTTAACAAGTCGGCCGAATCTGCACAGCGCAGGTAACGCGGCTCCCTCAGCAAACTCCCACGCTTATTTTTCTTGAATTTGCTTTAAATAGGACTGATCTGTGAGTCTACCCTCGACGCCCGTTCACTCACCTCCGTGTCGTTGTCCCGTGCGCTCCAATCTGGCGCTGCTCCAGCGAGACCCCGTCCCGAGCAGGTGGCGGACTCGAGCAGCAACAGCAGAAGAAGCGCGCAGCCTTCCCAGCGGGTCATGGTGTTCGAGTGGGCTGCTTAGTCTGACGCCCTCCTTCACAAGACGATCACCCGTCCGTCCGTCCGGTGTCGACTGCCCCCTGTGTTAAGGCGCATGCTTCTTCTCTCGCTTTATTTCCCGATTTGCGTTTTCTCGTTTGCCTTCCGCGTTCCGCCTTGGAGAAGTCGCGTCGCGTGTACCTGGACAGCCCGACTGCCCGTCTCGGTCAGTGAGAGCCAACGCACGAGGTGTCCTTCGGACGATCTACAGTAGCCCAAACCGTATAAAGCCGCCAATTCTTGGCTGTCGTGGTGGTCATGCCAGTTTAGGGGGGCGCCAGGTTGCCATCGCGCCCTTGGTCACTTCGCCGGACGTGCACCCGTTAGCTTGGAAAGTTCCCGTGAACAAACCTCCGTACGCTTCCCGAACTCTCTAAAAGTCCCTAAAAAAAATAAACAAATAAAAAAGAAAATGCGAAGTATTTGCACGCGCGGGCTGCCCCTCCCAAGCACACGTGGACGTCACTATAAACTGGACACGCAGTCCACCTGCCCAGTCTGCGGACTGTCCTGTGTGAGGGGGAGAAAAGACCACCGAGTTACTTCCTAACCAGGCGAGCAGTCACGCTGCTTCCTATGTGACCTCCTCCTTAAAGGGACCGCCGCCTTCCTCAGGATGAGAATTCCCGCAGCGAAAGGTGTTAGATATGACTTGTTCTGTTAAACGAACTGGGGGGCGGCACGCGCTAATAATTCGATTTAACGACGAGACCACCGCCTGACGTGTCAGGGAGTTAAAAAAAATGCGCAGAAAGAACCCATTAATTTCTTTTCAGGATCCTCAGAATTAACCTGAGGATATTTGGGGATGCCACACATTCCAAGGGCACAAATACACCGGGCTTATCGTTACCCTCACTCACACACACACACAAATGTATTAGAATGCAATGTGAAGTCCACTGCGTCCCGTCTTGGGTTGGTCCAGCACTGGACACTGTTGTGTCCACCACACTAAACTGAATAAGGTCATCCAGCCAGTCCTCTTCTAGACTCACTTTGTCCTGAGCATAACCCAGTAAGCACTGGTGCAAAGCAGGAGCAATCCCAGGACAGACAACCAGTACATCTCAGAATTAAAACACACACACTAGAGCAGGTGTCTTTGACTTCATTCCTGGAGAACTATTGTTTCTGCAGATTTTCATTCTAACCCCTTTCTTAATTAGTGGCACATTTTTGCAGCTAATTAACTACTTTTCCCGTCATTTTAATTTGCATGCTGCTCTATTTAGGTTCCACTCACCTAAATTGCTTAATTCTTTTTCTTAAACTGCACCAAAACAGAAAAGAGATAGAAAGGAAGCCAACAGACATCCAGCTAAGTCAGGGTATCAAACTCCAAGCAGTTTAGGGTGGAGTGGTGGCTCTGAGGCTAAGGATCTGTGCTGGTATCCCGAAGGTTCGAATCCCTGTCACTGCCAAAAGAGATCCTACTCTGCTGGGCCCTTGAGCAAGGCCCTTAACCTTCAATTGCTCCGGGTTGGTGCTGTACAATGGCTGACCCTGCGCTCTGACCCCAAGGGGTATGTGAAAACTAACAAATTCCTAATACTAGAAATTGTATAAGGCAAAATAAAGAACAAAATAAAATTTCACTCCAACCAGTTTCTTAAATGGAATCCCATTCTTGTTGTTAAACACATTATTTAATTCCGGTTTGTTGCTGCTCTCCTTCTGCCTCAGTAGACATTTCCAAAACTGTCGATTTTCTTTTTTTAAGGTCACCATTAAAATATCTTGGTGACTTGAGCAGATCAACATTACTAAGACCTGCACCTTTCTTTATTTTCAAATATTGTGTGATGGCTTCTTTTTTTATCTTATTAACGTTGGGCTGCTAATTAAGGAAAAGAAAACAATTAAGGGGTCTGAGTCTTAAATAGCAAGTCCATCCATCCATTATCCAACCCACTACATCCTAACTACAGGGTCACGGGGGGGGGGGGGGGCTGCTGGAGCCAAACCCAGCCAACACAGGGCACAAGGCAGGAAACAAACCCCGGGTAGGGCGCCAGCCCACCGCAGGGCACACACACACACACAATTAGAATAACAATTTAGGATCCCCAATGCACCTAACCTACATGTCTTTGGACTGTGGGAGGAAACCCACGCAGACACGGGGAGAACATGCAAACTCCATGCAGGGAGGACCCGGGAAGCGAACCCACAGGTCTCCTAACTGTGAGGCAGCAGCGCTACCCACTGCATCACCACGCTGCCCTAAATAGCAAGTCAATTCACATTAATACAAAATTGTTAAGTAGCAGCAAAAACTGGTCCCTAATTAAGAAGAATGAAAACCTGCAGCCACTGCGGCCCTCCAGGACCCAAGTTGGACACCACTACACTGAGGGCAATTTAACATTGCCAGTTCACCCAGCCTGCATGTCTCTGTACTGTGGGAGGAAATCACAACACCCAGAGAAAATCCACCGGGATATGGGGAAAACATGCGCACTCCACACCCTTGTTTCCATGCAGCCACTGTGCCACCACAAAAATGGATAAATTAAATACCTGACATGGCTAATTTTGACCAAACACACGCAGAGTAGATTTTACAGTTTTATGTAGCGCCTTTCATCATCACAATGCATTATGCCAACACAGTACTGTACTTGGGTGATTTCATGAACTGGTGGCTTGTGTGTCTTCCCAAAATACTATCTGGCATAATGGTTTGACTTACACCTCCTGGGCTCAGGGTTCAGCTCACTGTATGTAGTGCATATGGGTCATTTCATCTATTGCTGGGCAGCATGTCTTCTCAATATGCTCTCCAGCACAATGGTTTTGGTTCATATCTCCAGTGATCAGGGTTCAAGTCACTGTATGTAGTATGCGTGTTTTCTCACAGGATTCTGGTTTCCATCCACCTCAAAAACACATCCTTATGAGTCTAATGGAGGTGCAGTGGTTTCAGGTTCATTCCTGCCTTTCCTCCATTACTGCTGTGGTAGGTTTCAGCTTCATGAGACGTGTCAGGTTTGAAAGGAGGCTCAAAATAAGTATGGATGAATTTGAAACAGGTGGGAAGCTAGAATGGAGCCTCCTATTGCCGTCTAAGCTCCATCGATTCACCATGTTAAAGGAAGTTAGCAGCTTTCTCCATGGAAAAGCACTTTGTAAAATTATTTTGCTTAAATGACACTTGACCTGACGAACAGTGCCGGTCGAAGCCCGTTTGAAGTCCTAGGTGGGGTTGATAGACGTTCCCCCTTGTTATCCATAAGTTTCCATGACTGTGAGTGGTCCCTCTCATCAGTGTCTGGAACAGGTGCCTCTCAAATTTCATAAATGGGGCCCCTCAGACGACGGGTGCCCACCTTTGTTAACCTAATGGATTAACTGGCTTTGCTGACTTGTCTAAGGTGACCCTGAGCAAGTGACTAATCCGGTCGGGACTAACATTGGAGAAATATAGAAAGTGTTTCCCTGAGAAGCGTTTTAAAGCTGGCAGTTTCAAGGCTGAGGGTTCAGTCACTAATTTGGACTCCCCATGTTTCCTTAAAGGAGGCACTTCCATGCCAGGCCTCACACTGAAGGAAAAATATAATAAAATTCCAATAAACATGATGCCCTATATCACTGCAAGGTGATCTTGGATCGCATGTGCGAACATAAATAAAAGTGCCCAGTAATCAGGAGGCGTGTGAAGGCGCTATATGCCACTTACAAATGCAGGCTGAGTCTTGTGCAGCCCTAAGCCAATTATCCCAACGGGGTAACAATGTGGGGAAACCGAGGCGCCGCTCTGATTTGATAATCATTTTAGATAGAATTAAGTGGATTTGGAAGATGAATGAGACGGGACGCCCAGACGGTGGGACGTGCGCTGCAGGGGGCGGTGACTCCACATTGAGATTGAATTGAAGGTCCGAAGTGAGTCCGTTTTTAAGATGCGGCGGCCAGCAGCAGTCGACTGCGCTGCCTTCACGTCAGACTGTCAGAAAGTGGCGGGCAAGCAAGCGCAGAAACGACGAGGGGTCGCAAACGGAACAAAGTCTGACATTAGTTTGTGTTCTGCGTTATTAATGTCTTCTTTGCTTTTTTATATCTGTTGCATTCCTTTAAATATCTGTAAAGCGCTTTGAGTACGATGTGCCTCCGAGTATACCGCCTCCTGTAGTCAGAGAAGGGCATGTGGTTCTTAAATGTCTAATGTGGCAATTGGTGCCACGGCCCACCTGCCAAGTTGTTTGCCTGTCTATGGTAAAGTCATCCCTGGTGGAGGATCACAGGAATCATGGGAAAGAGGGGCCCTTTCATCGGATTGGCTGGCCCAGCACTGTTTCAGCTGTGGAATGGCCAAATGGGGAGGCAGCTTGACGGATGAGGTCTCCAGCACTCTAAAAATATCAAAATCTTATTATATGATATCATCTACTGTTAAATTCTGCTCTGTACTTCTAAAATTTTTATTATTATGCTTTATTAAGGATTTGTTCTGTTCTGTGTATTGTATTGTATTGAACCCCTTCTTTTGACACCCAATGCACGCCCAACCTACCTGGAAAGGGGTCTCTCTTTGAACTGCCTTTCCCGAGGTTTCTTCCATTTTTCCCTACGAGTTTTTTTTTTGGGAGTTTTTCCTTGTCTTCTTAGAGAGTCAAGGCTGGGGGGCTGTCAAGAGGCAGGGCCTGTTAAAGCCCATTGTGGCACTTCCTGTGTGATTTTGGGCTATACAAAAATAAACTGTATTGTATTGTATTGTAATGTCCTGATTCCGGTGCAATAGAGTCCTGTAATAAAGGTCTGACCTCGGCTTGTCCTCCCAAAAGCCCCCGCCGCTTCTCACCTCGTGCCATTGCGACACAAGAAAAAGTTTGCAGTTTGACATCCGTGGGATTTTGCAAACTCGTCTTGTTGCGTTTCCCGTTTCTCGTCATTGGAGCCGATTTTTTTGCACGCCGCTGGCAATTCGTCGACCTTCTTCAGCGGCTCCAGGTACAAGCGCGATCCCTTCTGGGGGGTTTCGTTAGTGTCCCATCTTAACAAAGTAGCAGATTGTTGGACTATTCGGAATCAGCATTGCGACATAAGGGACGGAAGACCAAGGGCTGTCTGACTCTCTTCGCCATCTTTTAATTTTGGAAATTTCTGCAGTCCTTTTAAGGTCATTCATCGCGGGAGGGGGAAGACAGACAACCTCAACTTCAACCTGCACTCGTCACCTCGCGTGGCCCCCTAGTGGTTAAAGTGTGGGACTGCAAGCCTGCTTTTTCAATTACCGACTGGCCCAAAAGGCGTCGTGTGACCCGATTGGACTAACAACTATGCTTTTTCTATTAAGTATCTTAACTATTTGAGGGCGCTATATAATTTATATAGCAAACCTCGACCCCTACCCATGAGAAATTTCTTAAGGCCCCAATTTCAGTTGCACTTCCCACCTCTCATCGTGCATGTAAGTAACTGCAGTGTAACGGTAAAGAGTGACCGCTTTAGAAAGGCACTGTATTCTCACACTAAGAGAAATCCTGAAGTCCCAACGTTTTACTAATGAACAAATATGGAAATAACAGCCCTGCACAGTAAAAGCGCCTCTGGGGTGGTCTTTACCACAGAAAGGTGTTATATGAACAAAAGTGTTTATATCGTAACCTAATAGAGCCTGGCGTCAGAATGTAACCATATAAGAACTAGTATAATTTAGTGAATGTCTTGGTGTGGTGTTCATTAGAAAAATGCACTATATTCAGACAAATTAACTGCAATCTTTGGCAACTGTAGTAAGTCTGTGAATGCAAAATTATTCAAATAAGGTGCAGCTGGAGCGGGTGCCCTCCAAGTGTCACTCTGCAGTTGCCCTGTGAACAGACCCATCACCTCGCTTTTTTTTTTGGTTCCTATTATAATTTACATTGCCTTTGAGCTGCTTATAATAATAATACATCTTATTTATATAGTGCCTTTCCCATGCTCAAGAGATTATTATATAATATAATATTATTAAATATCATGCATCATCGGTAAGAAACTAAGTGGCCGTTCTGTCCGATTCACTCAGGCGACCCGCTGGCATGGACACCGAGACGCGTCGGGTTTATTTGTGTTGTTGGAGCAGCACGATTTAAGCTCCCGTGCCGCTTAATGCAAAGCAGTACTTTCTGAAATTTGAATGTCAAATGCACTTCCTCCTTTCTTTCACGTGCCAGCTGACTTACAATTCTTACAAGGCCTTTTCTGCTCGAGTGTTTCAATTCCCTTTCGCCTGTCGGAGTTACGCATGCCTTGTGGGAAAGTTGTATGTCACTGGGCTCATCGTACACCAGCTGGGCTGATTTATCGATCAGAAAGAGCAGCAGCTACAACAGGGAGAAGTTTAACCTTTTTATCAGACTTTGCAACAGATGAGATGGTAACTCTGTGAGAGCGTTAGATAGATAGACAGACATGAAAGGCACTATATAATAGATAGATAGATACTTTATTAATCCCCAAGGGGAAATTCACATAATCCAGCAGCATACTGATAAAACAATATTAATTAAAGAGTGATAAAAATGCAGTGCAAGTTAAAAAATGCAAGGTGGAGAGTGCCAGGCAGGTAAAACAGACAATAATCTTATATAATGTTAACGTTTACCCCCCGGGTGGAACTGAAGAGTCGCATAGTGTGGGGGAGGAATCCTCAGTCTGGCACACCCGTGTGCATGGGAGGCAGCTAAAGAGCTCAAATGATGGTAATCCCATGCCAGACCAGGAGATGGCAGTGTGCACTTACCCTTCCCCCCTATCCCCAGTCCCCCTGTAGCCTATGTTCTCACCGAGTAGAGGACAGCATTACTTGTCCCCCCCGGTGGTGGCGGCTGGTCTCTTCAGTATTGACACACCCTTTCCAGGTTTGACAAGCGGACCTTTCTACACACTCGTATTGTGAAGCTGCCCTATGTCTCTTTCTACAATACAATCTTAATGATAGCCTCCATATTATTGAAAAGTTAACTCCGGACTGGCTGGGTGTGATATTCAGGAAGGGCATTCAGAAAAAAAAAAAAAAAAATCAAATCACAGGCGACTTGTTTGACTTCTTGTCGGGCATTGTTTATATCTGGCCTTAGCCAGCGCCTGGTCCTGTCCCATAATGCAAATGCCTGGGAGTGGGTTGGCTGCTCCGGGTCAAAGCTCCACTCTTGACACAGCCTCACCTGCTGGTCCAGTAATTCACCATTTTTATTATGGATCTCTGCCTTAGGAGGTCAGAGTTGGCGGCATCCTCATCTGAGAGACCATAATAAGTCTCCTACGCCTTCCCTTTCAGTAACGGCACTATTCTGTTAGCCGCTTCCGCACGCTCCCGGTGGTGTCAGTTCTGTCAGAAAGTTGTGGCGAGCGCCCTCTTCTACGTGGTGGTGTGCTGGGGAGGCAGCATAAAGAAAAGGGACAAACTGGTGAGGAAGGCAGGCTCTGTTGTTGGCATGGAGCTGGACAGTTTGATGTCTGTGGCAGAGCGACGGGTGCTGAGCTTAAGTTTAGGGCAGATTTCAAAATCCTCCTTTTAACATATAAAGCATTAAATGGCCAAGGTCCGGCTTACTTGTCTGAACTTATCATGACTTACAAACCTGAGCGCACATTAAGATCTCAAGATGCCGGTCTGCTTATGATTCCAAGGATTAATAAAATAACAGTGGGAGGTCGAGCTTTTAGTTACAGGGCCCCTAAACTGTGGAATGGTCTTCCTGCTTCTATAAGAGATGCCCCTTCGGTCCCAGCCTTTAAATCCCGGCTGAAGACTCACTACTTCAGTTTAGCATATCCTGACTAGAGCTGCTGATTAACTGTACATACTGCATCTCTGTTGTTAGTCATTAGCACTAAAACATAAGTAACATGATAAGTATAATTGAATACTAACCCTCACCTATTCTGTTTCTGTTCTCGGTACTCAAATGTGGCAATTGGTGCCACGGCCCACCTGCCAAGTTGTTTGCCTGCCTATGGTAAAGTCATCCCTGGTGGAGGATCACAGGAATCATGGGAAAGAGGGGCCCTTTCATCAGATTGGCTGTCCCAGCACTGTTTCAGCCGTGGAATGGCCAAATGGGGAGGCAGCTTGACGGATGAGGTCTCCAGCACTCTAAAAATATCAAAATCTTATTATATGATATCATCTACTGTTAAATTCTGCTCTGTACTTCTAAAATTTTTATTATTATGCTTTATTAAGGATTTGTTCTGTTCTGTGTATTGTATTGAACCCCTTCTTTTGACACCCACTGCACGCCCAACCTACCTGGAAAGGGGTCTCTCTTTGAACTGCCTTTCCCGAGGTTTCTTCCATTTTTCCCTACAAGGTTTTTTTGGGAGTTTTTCCTTGTCTTCTTAGAGAGTCAAGGCTGGGGGGTTGTCAGGAGGCAGGGCCTGTTAAAGCCCATTGTGGCACTTCCTGTGTGATTTTGGGCTATACAAAAATAAACTGTATTGTATTGTATTGTAACTAGTGGATAAAGATGCCTCACACATGTTCTGCTTGGGATTGTACAAACCGCTGTGCGCTCCAAACCAGATCACAAGGATTACATTTCATAGGTAAGGCTGAACAATTGTTTTGGTTATATTTGGCCATTAGAAAATCCCGTTTTATAATCTTAGTACTCAAAGTTACTTTACAATAAAACAACATTAATAAAATTAAAACAAGAGAATGATAAATCAAAAAGCAATAATTAGCAAACAAATAAAGATAACTGGCAGTAACAGTGCCAACTTCACAATTAGTATGCCAGTTTTAAAATGTGTTATTGAATCGAGCTGGCGGATATGAGAGGGAAGAGAATTCCCGAGTTGAGGAGCACCAGGAGAGACGCTCGAGCTCCCATAGCACTGAGTCTGACGTGTGGTACAGAAAGTCGAGCTGCAGATGAGGATCTGAGTGAGCGAGAGGAGTGCCAGTCTGGAGGAGATCAGTGAGGTGTGCAGAGCTTTAAATGTTCAGAGCGGGATTGTGTGTCGTATTCAGTAGTTAACAGGGAGCCAGTGAAATTGAGAGAGAATACGTGTGATATGTTCAGTGGATTTAGAACAGCAGGTTATTATCCTGGCAGCAGAATTTTGAATAAGTTGTAAGCGATGGATACGTTTGTGTGGGATGTCAGACAGAATAGCATGACAGTAATCTGTACGTGAGGTGACTCGGGCATTGACCGATACTTCAGTACTGTGTTGGGTAAGAACAGGACGAAGTCTAGAAATGTTTCGGAGATGGAAGGCACCAGTCCGAGAAATGTTACTTATATGGGAGGAATTATTTAATAATAATAATTGTTATTATTATTTAATAATTGCCATTATTAGTGTATAAATGGATATAAATAATTGCATTTAAACGAATCGCCAAAATCTGTTGTATGTAAACGATACTGTTTTAAACGTTATTTTTTTTTCATCAGAAAACCCGGTTTCCACGTTTACCTCTATTAGTTTAAATGGCACTTTCGCAATAAGGCTGACGCGCTGGTGTATCGTGTCGACTGAACAACACAGTGAATGCGCCGTCTGTCTATATATATCTATGGTGACATCGACAGGCCCTGGCAGAATTTCCCTCGGGTGGTCTGCAGGAAAAGGAGATGAAGTCTTAGTGCACACTGCCACCCCCTGGTCCAGAGTGGGATTACCATCATTTGAGTCATTCAGCTGCAGGCCTCCCACGCACATGTCTGTGACGGTGTGCATTTCGTCTCCAGCGTTAACCCTGACCCTAATTAACAAGTATGGAAGTAGACGTTGATTGAAAAGCACAAACAAACACAGAGAGTCTGTGAGCACATTGCATGCACAATAGTGCCAGAGGACAAATCCTGCCCAGCTCAGAAGAAGCAGGGAATGTGCGGACATGCCCTTTGGCTCAGGGACTGCGCCAGCCTGCTTTCTGATAAACATGTTGTCACAGATTTAATTTTTTTGTCCACTGCATCCATCCGTTCTCTTGGTGCACTTTCTGAATAGGCATTTGGGATCACAGAGCGCCGGTTCTGTCTGGGGAAAAAAAATAAAACCCTGATGGTGACAGCACCCATCACTGCAGTTATTGCCAGACCAAATGCCCTCGTCATTACAGATAGAATACCAGTGGCCACTTTCCATTTACCTACTTATCAAACACAGAAACTGAAAAGATGACAAGACGTGGCAATTGCTTTCTTTAGGAACTTTTATTTCCGTATGGTGAAACAAATTCAACCATGTCCTTGTTTAAGTTACCAGATCTAGTTTGTGTACGGCTTTCTTTCATTTTACTTGTAGTGTGAAATTACAGTACTTGGCAAGAAGTGCAGCTCCTTGTTGGGTTTCATTATGTGTGGAGTTAAACCACTGCTTGTCTATTTTTCCTCCCATAATCCACCAATTTAAATCAATTTGCCTTTGTGACATTTCACTGGCTGCGAATGTGCATACCTGTGATGGACTAGCGTTTCTGTATAATGGAACACCATTGTATCTATGAAACATACATAGCATCATTATATAGTTCCTCGGGGTAGCCTGCTACATGGACTACTTGAAGCTTTCTCTCATGGCTTGTGCCAGTCCAGAGCAAGTCATCCATCTGAAGCTAAGCATGTTTGGGCCCAGCCAATACTTGGATGGGGGACCCTCTAGGAAAAGCTTGGAGTGTTGCTGGAAGAGATGTTGGTGAGGCCAGCAGGGGGTGCTTACCCTGTGGTCTTTGCGTGGATCCCAATGCCCCAGTGTTGTGATAGGGACACTGTGCTGTAAAAATGGCTCCATCCTTCAGAGGAGACATAAAGCCAAGGTCCTAACTCTCTGTGGTCATAAAAGATCCCTGGGCATCCTTCATAATCAGTAGGGTGTATCCCAATGTCCTTGCTGAAGTGCTCAATATGGCCTAGTCATGCTGGCTCCCTAATCATCCCCTTCACCTCCTGACAGCTAATGTGTGGTGCAGAAGTGGCTGTCGTCACATCATCCTGGTGGATGCTGCACATTGGTGGTGCTTGAAGTGGCCTCCTACTCACGATGAAAAGCGCTATACCAATGTCAAGAATTCTTATTATTCCACATAGATAGCTTGATACACTTGTTGCAGATGGACCGTCTTTGAAAACGTGTCCCTTGCAACAACAATAATGCAGAAGAGAGGGTCAAGATGTCACTATTGACACTAACCTACTGCATATGCAATTCCCCTGCTGATCGTGCCTCTGGGTCTGCCTTTCCCGAAGTGGACTGCTGTCCCACCAGCGTACACACAGGTTTGAGAGTGACATAGAAGGACAAATAGATGGACAGTGTCATCATGGTATCGATGAATAACCATGATAGTTCCCCGCAAAGCCATTTGTCTACTATACAGTGCATTTCCTATCTTCTATCAATAATTTTCCCCATCTGTAAAGCTTATACCGTGCCTTTCACATTTTTCTATCTGTCCAATGCAAAGTTTTTCCATGGTATTCTTCATGGAGGAATGTGTAGGTACCTAATTGCCTAACCTAGAGCTTCTTAAGATTTTTGTTCCAGTCAGTTTCCCGATCACTGAGTCGCCTTACCCGTAATTAACCCTATTGAGCGCGCTCACATAACAAACTAACCCGGTGAGGAAGCCAGGGCTGTCGTAACGCATGAGCACAATCATTGGTACTGGCCGAGGGCCCCAGCAGCACAGGGCCCCCCACGATGTTTTTGATGCCTATATATGTTTCTATTTTGATAAACAGGGGACCCAGCGCAATACTTTGCCCAGGGGCCTATGGTGCTGGTGAGTCAGCTCTGAAAACCTGATTAAGGCAGCAACCTGGCTTCCTAAGATCCTCCGTTTCCATGCGCAGGTCCACTTGTGGAGTCCTTTGGCAGAACGCTCCGACATCATCAAACTAGAGTTAAACGTTAAAACGTTCTCAACGGCCGCCCAAGACTCGGTGGTGGCTCTCCGGCACTCCCTCACGGCAAGGCGCCTTCCTCAGTGATGCTCACAGCGGGTCTTCCAATTCTTATAAACCGATACAGGCCAATTCATTTTTAAATATTACACGTTTGCACACCTTACTCAGCTGGCTTTATTATTGAAGCCTTTTTACCTTCTTGTATACGAAGTATAGGGAAAGTATTGGAATCCTCCAAAAATTCCATTTTGAGATTTTGATGAATCTCGACGTTTTAGACTTTTACACTTTAGACCATCCATCCATCCATTATCCAACCCGCTATATCGTAACACAGGGTCACGGGTTCTGCTGGAGCCAATCCCAGCCAACACAGGGCACAAGGCAGGAACAAATCCCAGGCAGGGCGCCAGCCCACCGCAGGACTTTAGTCATAAAATACTTTTTTTAGCATTCCGTCTGTGTGTGTATGTGTGTATATAAATTAAGTACGCTTTCAGTTAGGTCAACCAAAATTTGCATACAAGTATTACGTACAAAACGTAGCTTTCTATCAACATTTCCGTTAACCGGAAGTGGTACTTCACCTTTTATTCATGCAGCTGCAAAGTCCGATTTATTCAACTTTACTTTTATAATAATTGTTCAATATATTATTAATTTGATTTGTTGTTGATGGGCCTTTAATGTACATGCTATAAAAATATAATCATTGTCTTGCGGTTTGCTCCTCAAATATCCATCCTCATATCTGAGTATACGAGAAAGTCGAGGAGAGAGACCACTCCCGATTTTTATTATTAGCTTTTTTTATCTTCAACTGCGAGCGCTCTCTGATTTTTGGGCGTTACCAACGAGTCACATGCTCACTCGAAAAGCCCGCCCCTCCCGCTAAGCTTCGGTCATATGACCTTCAGGCGCGTTTCATGGCTGCGGTTGCTTATGTTTGCGGCTTCACTGCGATGTTTCGCTGTGTCGTGTTGTTGACTGCGCTCCTGTCGCACGCCGAGGCTGAGGTTGCCTCTGTGGTTTTGGATCGACAGACGGACAAGCTGATTGTGAAAACTGGCTTCGACCCCGAGTTTGTAGCGTGGGCCAACTTCACGGATGATATTCAGCGGAGCGGGTAGGTAGATGATTGTGCGAGCCGCAGTGCAGCACAGTGGCGAGGGGCTGCCACTCGTAAGCACGTGGCTTCGCCGCGTCTGCTTCGTGTTTCTGAGGAGCAGTTTGTGCAGCCTGCATGTAGCGCCTTTTGGGATGTTTACCTGGTCGTGCGGCACGTGGCTTGTGCGCCTGGGATTCATTGGGTGTCAGTGTGAGAAGCTCCCGATCCCGCTTTGTATGAAGGGTTCTCCATGACGGACATTTGGCTGCTGTTTTTACCCACATCATCAAGTACAGCGCTGTCCTTTAGTGAACCCAGTTATGGGCTGTGGGTGAAACATTAGTAACACACATAATGTAGTGCCTTGTACGTGTAGTTGCTATGGATCGCTCTCTCAGATTTATGCAGATTTGATGGTGAGAGCTAAAACTTATACTTGACGTTATAGCGCCATAGTTACCACCGTTTTTCTTAGTGTGGATTTCGCTCTGTCCCCTTTTTGGTGGCACTGTTCTAGAAACTGGGTACATGCTTCATGGGGAGAATAATGGACGAATATCTTATTGATGTGAAGGTTTTCCTTTCTCTTTTGAAATCAAAACATCCTCAAAAAAAAAAGAAGAAGAAGAAAAGAGTCTTGTGCTGATGACAAATCCCAGTTTGTTCATTCTGTCCAGGCTCTGTATCATAAGTAAGGAGAAGTGAAAGTTTTGTTCCCTGAAGCCAATGTATTTCCCTCGAGTGCAGGGTTGCAGTAAAACTTTCCTTGCTTCTGTTTTCAATTTCTTTAAATTTTAAAGTAGGGCATCTTTTGTGATTGCAAGACACAACAGGGAGTCCTTCAGCCCTAGTGGTTAACCTTCCTGAGGTCTACTGGGCAGAGCCTTTCTCGGCTGTAGAG
>JANRMT010062838.1:2954085-3062072 GCA_026402145.1 Polypterus bichir lapradei | reverse complement strand
GGGTGTATTCCCCCCACACTTCCCCACCCCCCCCCCCCCCCCCCCCGAACTGCCCTAAGGTATGCTGGTCATCTCTGGCTAAAACTTGACATTTGCTTATTGTCCCTTCAGAGGTCTTGGCTTTCCAGTGACAGCCCAGTTTGTGCGTGCGGCTTAATGAACTTGCAAAATCTTGAAGAAAGAAACAGCTAAGCAGAGGAGTGTACGCCACTGCCTTAGCACTGATGATAATAATGTATTTTTTTTTTATATAGCACCTTTCCCATGATCAAAATGCTTCATACTGTATGTATGCTCAGGCTCTCCCACACGGTTCTAAGCCTTGGGGGCAGCTGCAGCGTCAGGAGGGCCCACCTGCTTGGGCTCAGTACACAAAACACTAGGAAAATAAGATGAAGAATAAGGAAATATGTGATTAACATAAGACTATAATAAAAGCAAAGTAATGAAAAAATAATATTCATGAAAAATAAACTTACTTTTTAACAAAACGTACAAAATCCTTTCAAAAGTTTAAAGTAAAAAGAAATTAGAGCTAGGTTTGAAACCCTGGCTAAGCCATAGCAGCTGTATTGGTTCATTCTCTTTGTTTCATTTCTTTCTTCTTGTCCTACTTTTTGCCGTCACTTTCATTTCTGTCCTCATACGCCATGCAGGTTGTTCCTTTTTCTCATCCTGCCCATTTTTATTTTCTCCATAATCTAGGGTGGTCCGGATCTAATGATGCAATTTTCATTATGCTGTAACTTATTAAGTTTATTACATAGAAAATCACCCGAAAAATCCCGGACCATCAAGAAGTGTCCGAACTGACGACATGAAGAATCGTCTTTGCGCTGAACTGGAATCGTCCCCGCATAAATCAGTCATCCAGATGATCTGGATCTGCATAATTAGATCTGGACCACCCTGTAGAAATTCACCTTTCTCTGTTTTGCCTTTGGCAGGTGGGCATACCTGGAAGTGACCACCAGTGGGCGCTACAATGACAGTCTTCAGGCTTACGCAGCAGGAGCCGCGGAGGCATCTCTCACAAAACAGGTGAGGCCACCAGGGTCATGTTGGGAGGGGAGACAGGTTGTTCATTTTAATGTCCGTTTGCCATTAAGTTGTGATGTTCTGGGGTCACTTTTCGGGGACATACCCACTACAGAGCTGTCATACCGCCGGGGCTCTTGGGGCTAACATGTCGGACTACATGTGACAATAATGCTGGTTCACTTCTTTTCTATGGAGTCTGGTGTGACTACTGATCTGAACAACTTAATCGTATACATGAAGCATTGCATCATGGTTGGGCAACATCTTCAAACTCAATTCACAGCCTGTTTTATTTTTTTTTGTTTTTTTTAAAGCTGTCATGGTCTTCTGATATAGAGCGTTATCCAGCCTCTGTTGTTGTAGGAGGAGGCCAGTTACAACACACATCATCAAAGGTTCTTTCCTAAATGGCTGCAACTACTCTAATCTAACAAACAACACTCATTTCATCCTGTGTTAAGTTTCTGCTTCCCACACTCAAAGATGGTCTCAACAGAGAGCCGAGGCTATGGCCTCCAGTACTGCGCTCACTAAGGTACAATCCCACTACTTATTTGGGAGTCGTCACCCAGGATGGCACAATGTAGACACTATTCCGAGGTGCCCCTCTGCTTGTTCTCTACTGAGCACAAAAAAGAGCCAATGATTCTGTTATTCCCCAGGCGAACAGCTACACGGCTTTATTAAGTTCTTCAGCCAAGTTTGTTTGAGTGTGCTAGAGGAAGATCAGCACCATAAGCAGAAGTAAAAATACAAAAGTTGTCATAAATGCAAAACAACTTGGCACAGTCGGCAGAGGCCAGACTTGAAGATCAGCTGTCATTCTTTTGCATTGCAGTAAATCTGATAGGCCAGTCGCTCGTAATAAGGTGCCATTCTGTCTCCGTCTGCGTGAATCTGTGCATGCTTCTTGTTACTTCTCTCTTCTGTTCCGCTCGTCTCGTCAGCTCATTGTCTGAGGACATTAAGGCATTGGACCGGGCTTAAAGAATATTAATACTTGTTTGCCCCCGGTCATTATATTACATGATTGATTTATTCCAGTTTATGAATACTAATGGAGGAGAAGGCATTATGTACTGAACTCCTTTAGGTGGGCTCACGAGAGTAACTAGGGGCGCTATATTTCACACTTGTCCCTAAGCATACAAACACTCAGGCTGTCATGAAATGGAGTCTTCCTCAAAGGCAAAATAGGTGTGAGGCCCCCAAAAGTTAAGATCTCTGATCATCTTCCTAGAAGAGTCGCACCTTAACCCAGCCGGGCCCTCAGCACCACCTGCGGGCTTCAGCTGGAGCAGGAGCCAAAAATGAGGAGCTGGCAAAACAACTCGGAACGGTCCAAAATAGAACAAAAGCCCCACAAGTAGAGGGATGAGCATAAACCATCGTTTTAAATTAAAGCACGGCAACGAAAGAATCTTTATGAATTGATGATGTAGCTATTAAACATAGAAAAATACATGGAGCTCTAATTAGATTAGATAAACTTTATTGATCCCAAGAAGGGGCCCGAGTTGCCTCGAAAGCTTGCATATTGTAATCTTTTTAGTTAGCCAATAAAAGGGGTCATTTTGCTTGGCTCTTCTCTACATTGATCCCATGGGGAAATTTATATGCATACAGCTGCAGAAACATAACATACAAGGGTACAGACTGGCAGGACTGATAATACAGCCTTTCAGTCCGTTGGCAAGCGCCATGGCTATGACGTAAATTCACCATGTTGCCCAAATTGTGATGTTGATACCAACCCTCCTTTGTCACCTCACAGTGGTCAGCCATCCCACTGTGAGCAGGTTGTCCTCCTCATTTCTGGCACATTTTATCAACCACACACCTCAGGGAAGTGTGAAAATGGGAAGAGGTCAAAACCAGAAAAGGGGAAATCTCTTTACAGTAAAGTAGAACAGTGACGAGAGTACGTGTGCCCTCCTGGAATAAGCAGAACTGCCTCAAAATGAAACTGTCCACTCAAATCTTATTTCACACATTACAGACAAGGTGTTGAACAATGAGCCTGTACCAGGCTGGCATGAAATGTGCCAAATGCTGAATGTGTGAAGACTCCTGCACTGTATGGTGTGACTCGTTCCTTTCAAGTGGCCTCTTTTACTGTTAGTAAGTTGCCAGGGAGCCAGAGCCTGTGGTGGCAGCATCAGTCACGAGGCTGGAACCAACCCTGGACTGGCACCACAGTTCACGTAGAGACACTAATCATTCTGACATGCTTATACTTGGGGTTCTGAAATACCAGGCGGGCAGAATAAACTAAAAGAAGCGAATTGTACTTAGGCCTGGTCCAGGCCAGGCGTTGAACCCAAGTTTGTGGGGTTGTAAATGAACGCCAGTGGCATTAGTGTTTGCCATAAATCCTCAGGCACAGTGTGCTGTGCCACTGCACTGAGCAGATTGTATTGTATAACTGAAAATGTCCAACCCTGATAAAAGTAACACAGCACTTGTCATGCTTGTCAAGGCAGGAGGGTCTTATTGGCAGACACTTGGGGGCGTCATGTGATTGGCTCTGATGTCATTACCCTAATCCCTGGGCTCCTTGTTCTTGTACAGCTCCTCTACATGCACTGGATGAACACTATTGTGGGATACTGTGGCCCAGTGCAGCACGACATGGGCTACTGCCAGAGGCTGAAGGACTACATCATCCGAAACCTGAAGTGGATGGAGACCAAGATGGACAGCGGAGAGGATCCCGAGTACTGGCACCAAGTAAGTCTTCCGCATCACTTAATTGATCTGACCTGCCGTTTCGGATTGGAGCTGTTAGGATCGAAATGCTTGGAAAGTCCAATGGGGGCCTCAGTCAGCAGTACATCCACTTGGGTTTCAAGGCGCCTGTTTTTGGGTTGCTAACAATTCTCGTGTCGTTTTTGTTGCAGTTGTTCGATTGGCATTTCACGTTTTGTCCTTTTCACACTTGTGTGACTTCATTGTGTCACAGTTTTTGTGTTTCTTGTCTCCGTCTTCATTAAGCAGTTATCAGAACTTCAAAAAGTCTTGGTGAAGACTTGGGAGTAAATCACAAATGAAGAAAAAAATATTGTTGTTTTAGAATTTTTGTTTGTTTGACTTGTGTTTTCAGCCAGGGTTTTGCTGTCAATCTCTGAAGGCACAGTGCTGTGAAAAAGTATTTGCCCCCTTCCTAATAGGCTCCGTTTTCGCATCTACTACACAAGCAGTCACCTCTGGTCTTTAGGCAAATTGCCATATTGCAGAAAGGGAACCTAAATGAACGCACCATATCATTTTTTTTAAAGAATAAAGATCTCTAACGCCCCCTTGTGTAAAAGTAATTATTAGCCAAGAGTTCAATAACAACTACAACATTTATTTCTAGAGCACATTTTCATACAAATAATGTAGCTCAAAGTGCTTTACGTGATGAAGAAAGACAAAAAAAAAAGAAAACGTAAGAATTAAAATCAGAGAACACTAACATAGAATAAGAGTAAGGTCTGATGGCCAGGGAGGACAGAAAAAACAAAAAAAAACTCCAGACGACTGGAGAAAAAATAAAATCTGCAGGGGGTTCTGGGCCATGAGACCACCTGACCAGCCCCCTCTAGGCATTCTACCTGACATAAATGATCAGTCCTCATTGTATTCAGGGTTCTCATGGAAGGACTTGATGATGACAACGGTCATGTGGACTTCTGGCCTTTAATCCATCAGTGTGGGGACATCACGGTGCTTTGATTAGGTGGTGGTGGCGCAGGTCGCCACCACAGAAAACCGGAAAAAGAACAGAAGAGAGAGTAGGGGTTAATACTCTGTCGCAGCACCTCTTGCAGTAATATTACATCTTCGCTTTAATTTGAGAAGAGCCTTTCGCATCGCTGTTGAGCAATTTTAAAAAGTGAAAGTGTGAACTGCTCACCTCTGCATCTCTACTGGGGTTAAGTCAGGACTTTGACTTGTTGTGTTAATCATTTAGTTGAGTCCAACTCCACCACATGATTTTATGGTTTTTCTGAGCCATTTGGCTTGTGTTTCAGAGATTATGGATACTGCACAGCCGTCGACCTATAAAGCACCCATCGTGCAAGCAGCTGACTCTCTCAGAATCTTGTGGTTCTGTTGCGGCATCTAGGCCACTCGAAAGCTTCAGTTTTGTGTTTTTCATAGTCATTCGCTTCTATTTTGTCTCTTTGTGTATTTTGTTTCGGAGATATGGATACTGTTAATGAAGCTATTGGCCTGTAAGTCACCCATCATGCAAACTGTTTACTCTCCAAAACTTGTCCTCTGATTCTGGTTTGGCTTCTGTGTTTTGTGTGTTTTTGAGTGATTCACTTCTGTTTCAGTTCCTTGTCCTGTTGCAGTGGTGTTTCAGTTTCAGGTCATGGAGAGATGAGTAAGCATTCTCCTTAAGAATATTCTGGTAAAGTGCATAGTTCATGCTCACTTCAATAACAGCAAGTCTTCCAGGTCCTGAGGCAGCAAAGTATCCCCACACCAGCACCCTCTGTTTTATTGTAAGTCTGTCAGAAATTAGACATAATGGACCCTGTGGTGTCCAAAGAGTTCCACTTTTGACTCGCCTGTCAGTATCTCAGAAGGCTTGGGGATCATCCAGGTGTTTATTCAAAGGTAGCATTAATGCAAAAAGTCTGCCTGGCTACTTTCTTGTGAATCTCGTTTATCTTTTGTCGTCGTCGTATTGTGAATTCATCAACACTGACCTTAGCTGAGGCCGGAGAGTCCTGCAGTAATTTGAATGTCCTCCTGGGAGCCTCTGAGACTTCCTCAATGGGTTGTCACAGTGCCTTTGGGGTCATTTTGGCTGGCAGTTTTTTGGTCTAATGAAGAGTGAAATCCTGTGACATAGGGACTGAATTAAGTCACCATTTCCCTGGCAAGTCAGATAAGGGCAGTCAGTTAAAAAAGAGAAGGGAGTAGCAAGTCAACCCAGGTGAGTCTGGAGAATGGTTGTTGAACCTATAGAGAGCGCCTTTGCCCATGACTTTGATATTAGGCCTGCAGCCTGAAATTGATGAAAGGCCACTAGAGGGCATTAATTCCTTTCTTTGTAGTCAGCATTAAGGACTTTACTAAGAAAGACATTAGGAGCAGGCTGTCTAAAGTAAGATGAGCTTTCAAGTGGTTAAGGTTGGTCTGAAAGCTGATGCACTACAGCCATAAGATGAAACTGAGAATTAATAACAGCAATGTCAAATCCATCCTGCAGACTGGGAGTGAATGAAGGAGAGTAACGGGTATCATCGTGAAGGGAACTGTCCAGGTACCGTCATAGCCACTTGTGAAAAATTAGTAGAATCTGTCTAGCCAAGCTGGGTCTCCAACAAGGACTTATTAGATCTTATAAAGTCCACATGCATCATTCAGCAGATAGCAAAGTCACCTGAACTGGATAGGCCTTGTATTAAGGATGCCAGGTCCAAGCATCTCAAAAGTAGGCCTTCATTGGACACCACAGGGCAAGAGGCCTAGAGGCAGACCAAAACCAAATGGGTGAAGAGCTTTAGTGAGAGCTGGGAATGACTTGGGGTGAAGTAGAAGCAAACCATGAAAGACAGTGCACAGTGGAGAGCTCTTGTGTTGACCTTTATGGAGCGATTAGAGTAAAGAGGATAATATTAAAGCCCCTGGAGTATAATAGGTGTCTTGCTATTTTTAGATAATGTGTGTATCATGTTGGCGTCAATAATTAGACGGGCAGCCTTCCTCAACATTCTGTAGAGGGTGGTGTGGTGGAGGTGATTTGAAAGTTAAAGGCCAGAGGGACAGCATGGCTGACGTCTGCAGCAAGACCTTGACAGTACAGTGGGAAGGAGTGTTAACTCTGAAATGGTGCGTGGGTGAGGCACAACTAACTTAACGTAGACGTCGGGGAAACCCAGTGGTTAACAAGGGCAAAGTTTTTTTGGCATCTTTACTTATTTGAAGCTTTATTTTTACACCTGTTTGGCTATTTTGAGGTTCTAATCGGTGTTCCTGTTCCAAACATCTGAATGTAATCTGCAGTACTCAAAGTCCTACAGAATGTCCATCTTCCTACATATCTTGTTTTGGTGAGCTGCCAGTTGCCTGCTGAACACGTCTTTGTTACTTCTTGACGTCTTTTGTTCATTGAATGAATTTGTTCAAGCGTTCTGTTTGAAAGCCTTGATGTTTTATTTCACGATGTCTTTATTCTCTGTCGCACAGGTCCACCTCACCTTGCTCCAGCTCCGGGGCCTCGAGGACAGCTACAACGACGAGATTGCTTTTCCTGTTTCTGTGTTCTCCATCAACCCATTTGGCTTCCTGTGAGTCTCCTCTGATTTAAGTATTGTCCAGTGGTCCGAGTCCACAGCGAGTGATTTTGTAGGATTGCTTATTATTTTCATATATTTAGTCATTTTTGGTTTGTAATTTTTATTTTTCGTTTCTTATTTTTTATGATGGTGACATCTTTGTGCAGCTATTGTGACACGTGATGACATTGCATAAACAGTATTTAAAATAGTGACATAATACAAGCTGATACATAAATCCTGAGAGAATGTAATAAATTAGTTTGCTTTATTTAAATAGGGGAAGGATTTTTGTAATAGTGGGGGTGTTTTCTTTCACCCTGATTTCCTTTGGAATGGTGTTAAGGCTTTGATGCTCTGTTTTGCCTGTGTATAATCCTGTGTTTACGTGCTATCAGAGAATTAGGAACGATGGGTTTCCAAATCAGACACTCTGAGGAGCTCTGAGTCGGACCATTAGAAGAAAACAGAGCTTCTTGAATTGTCCAAGTTGTGATGTAACACTGACCTTCCACCATAGTCAGTTGTATAAAATTAAAAATATGACATGGTCAGTCAGAAACTTCATTTTCGTGGTCAAATTGCATTTGGAGCGAAGTGATAATAATAATAATAATAATAATAATAATTTTAATAATTTTCGTTTGCTGTTCATTTTTGAGGACATTGTGTTGTGTAGCACCAGAAAAGAGAACGTGGAGAGGAAGTTGGAAGATTGAGGATTGAAGATAAATAGGAATGACAGAATATCTGAGATTTAATAATGATCAGAATTCAGAAGTTAGCCTGCAGGGAGAAGAGTGGAGAAGTTTAAAGGTCTCAGATCAGTGATAGCCCAAGGTGGAAAACTAGAAGCAGAGATATCCCACATAGTGTAGTGTGGAGCTGGAACAACTTGATGGAGGTATCGAGAATTAAGGTGAAGGTCAAAGATCAGGCCTTTAAGATCTGCTATGATGAGCCATGAGAAGAAGTCGAATGTGGAGATGGATGTGTGGAATTATAAAAAAGGGCAGAATAAGAAATGAGACCATCAGAGGAACAACAAAAATGGGGGAGATATCTAAGAAAGTACAGGAAAGTAGGTTGAAGTGGTATGGACATGTGATGAGGAGAGACGAGGAATATGTGGGCGAAAGAGTGATGGGAATGAGGAAGACAAAGCGAGGAAGGTTAAAGTGGAGGTGGATGGATCAAGTCAAAGAAGATCAGAAGGAAAAGGGTCTGACTGGGGAGGAGGACGAGCTGTATGGAGAAGATTGATCAATCGCTTCGACCCACATAGAAGTGGGAGAAGATCAAGAAGTTTGTTGTTCATTTACATGAGAAAAATTGTTAATATTTAATTGTTTTTGCAGACCATGCAACAAATTAAAAGCGATTTTTGTATTCCTTCAAAAAGTCCTTCCAGAAGGGGGAAGATGAAGTATCTCGTATCGGAACTTTGAAACTTTTGATAGCACATGAATGCAGCATTGGACTTTTTTTTTTTTCTTCAATCTCTCTTTACGCAGTGTTTCATTTCCTGCTCATAATCTTAATTAATTTTTCACCAGTTTGATCTTCATTGCTCATTACCGAAATCTCGCTCTGTTTCTGCTGCCATGACTCGCTTTTCTCCGTTTGTTTCACCCAGTTTGCACTGCCAGTAGTCCTCACCTTATTTCAGACGCAGTAAAGTTTCCTTTGTGTTCTTGTTATAGCAACTCTGAGGTACACAAATGACATTCCGAATGATAAAGGTTCCACCACGGTATCACCGATCTACTAATTATTTTTAATATAAGATGAGAAGCCAGCTTTATATCACCATTTGGCAAATGAGAGAAGAAGTACTTCTGAATTGTCCCACTCTTTGGAAAAATGTTTGTGTTATGTTACCTACTTGTAACTTTGCATTTCTCATAGCATGGGAAACCAACAAACTCTGGAATCTTCTTATTTAAGAAATGTTATAGACCAGGGGTTCTTAAACTCGGTCCTGGGGGACCCCTGTGGCTGCAGGTTTTTGTTCCAAACAGATTCCTAATCAGTGACAACACCTGATAGCACTGATCTCTTTTAATTAGCTGGTTTTATTTATATTTTATTCTACATTCAGAAAAGCATGGCAGCATGATTTTTACATTTATAAGAAACATTTCTTATAAATATTTCTGTTTTTGCTATGAATTTAAATGCTTAACTCTCTCTCTTTATTATATCTCACCCTTTCTCTGTGCAGTTTGCTCCCTTTATTGAATCTTAATAATGACAATTAAAAACAAGCAGAGCAGAAACCCAAGCAAACAACACTCGATCATGAAAGGCTGCAACTAATTTTGCGTCAGCCCCACAAAGTAGTAAATAACAGATTAATTAAACAATAAGAACACCTAGAATGACAATCAAGATGAAAAAACTGTTAAAAAGAAACAAATACATATAACTGCTTAGTACATTTTACTACTTTTTTTTTTTTTTACCAAACTTAGTTTTTTAATTTGTATATTTTTCCCCAAAACAGGGAAACTGGAAAACAACAGTTCACTTAATTAGCACAGGAGTCCAATTAAAAACAGAGGCTGGTTGGAACAAAAACCTGCAGCCACAGTGGTCCCCCAGGACCGAGTTCGAGAACCCCTGTTATAGACATTTGAGCCTCTGGGCTAGGGTGCCCTCTAGTGGCTGTGGGGAAAAAAATAGAAAATTTGCTTTGGTATATTTGCTGTTTTGCATGACAAGAAAAGATTATTTAGCTTCTGAGAAATGCTCATTGTTCTTTTTTTATTTTTGAAGACTTTTCCAGCTGGGTGGAGATTTGGAGGATTTGGAGTCTGCCCTCAACAAGACGAACCACCGTCAAACACTCGGGTCAGGGTCATGCTCGGCCCTCATCAAGCTTTTACCTGGCAACAAAGATCTCCTGGTTTCCCATGACACCTGGAACACTTACCAAGCGATGCTGCGGATTATGAAGAAATACACCTTTGCATTTCACGTTTCACCAGAAGGTAACTGCTGATTAGATGAAAAGAACGTCTGGCGGAACTTAAAAGTTTACAAGTAAATGGTGGACATTTAGTCCACCAGACCTGTTTGGTTAGCCTAGGCCTGTTTTTTCTGTGTGGCAAAGACCTTTTAAGAAGCCGGCTTTTTCATAACTTAGTAATTTGTCCACAAATTGCAATCATTTACTGCTTTCAAATTTGATTTTTTTTTTTTGAGCTGGGTTGGCCAAAACACTAAAGTGAAAAAAGATTGATTCTCCAAAGGGTTTTAAGAGGTTAACAGAATGGAGGTGCCAGAGGGTGAAAGCAGGAAAACACGTTTCTCATCCTGGTTGGTTCTGGTCATGCTTGTGTTTGGTCTGCTATTGCTGTTGAAGTGGCGCCTTCTGATTTGAGCTATGACAGCAAGTCATTTCAGAACTGAAATATACAGGTGTTGGGTGTGAGGGGCAGGCTTCCACAAAGTCCTGCCCACTGCATACATACATTATGATAGACACATTTGTGTACTTTTATACATTAGGGTTGCGACTACTAATCTTCTACTTCTCTTTCCTTGCGTACATCCCTGAAGAATGTCCTTTCCTAAACACGTTTGTTTCCCCGTCATATGACCATATTACTTTACTTTCTGTATCTGAAGCCACAGCAGAGACTGTCTTTCCTGTTGTACTTGAGTGTACCATCCAAGAAACTCAACAGTCTGCGGTGGAGCACATCTCCAAAGCTTCTGACAGCCACTGGTCATCCTTCCTTAATGTCCACCCTTCACCTCTGTCTGTTGCAGTCGGCCATACAACTGTTTGTAATCTAACGTTTGTTGCCACTGTGATGTCCCTACTTCTCCAGATGCTATTTCTATCCAGCGCCAGTCTCCTCTTTATTTCTGTGTCACGCTTACCAGTTTCTTTTATCATCGAGCCTCAATACATGAAAGACTCAAGCTGCTCCAGTACTTTTTCTGCGCTAGTAATTTTCACTGACCTGTTATCTTCTCTCTGGCACCATTATTTTTGATTTTGGGACATTGACTGTTAAACTTGCTTCATCACTAGATTGATTTACTCTTCAGTACTCTTTTCAACACAATGTCATCTGAATATCTCAAGTTGTTAATGAACCGTCCTCCAATGTTAAGTTGTTTCTCATACCCCTTTAATTCTGCTCTCGTCACCATTTCTGAATATACATAAAGTGAGAAGCCAAGCAAAATGCCACCTTTTATTGGCTAACTAAAAAGATTACAATATGCAAGCTTTCAAGGCCACTTGGGCCTCTTCTATAGGCGAGATCCTGAAGAAGGGGCCTGATTTGCCTTGAAAGCTTGCATATTGTAATCTTTTTAGTTAGCCAATAAAAGGGGTCATATTTCTTGGCTTTTCTCTACATTCATAATGGCTAACACGGTACAACACCCTAGTACTATGAGTATACAGTGGTACCTCTGGTCACGACTGTAATTTGTTCCAAAACTCTGGACGTGACCTGAATGTAATTTCCCCATAAGATTGTATGTAAATACAATTAATCCGTTCCGGACCATACGAACTGTGTATGTAAATATATATATATATATATAATATAATTTTTTTTAGCTCAGAAATAGTTAATTATACCATAGAATGCACAGTTTAATAGTAAAGTAAATGTAAAATTATAGCATAACACTGAGAAACCCTTGAACAACAGAGAAAACTAACATTGTAAGAGTTCGCGCATGACGCTTATGAACCGTTCGCTGTAAACACTTTTTTTATGAGTTTTAAGCACAGGGAAAAAATAATGAAATACCACTTCTCTTGTGAAACTTTTCAAACCGTCCTCTGCTGACTTTAAAAGCTTCACCTTTGTCACTCAAATAAGGATTTTGTTTTTCAGCAAATGGCTTTCTCGCATATGATCGCCTCGCTCACGCTATCGCCTGCAAGGTGCTTCTTGTTCCGCCACACTAACAACAGTTTTTCCAGCACTTGAGGCCTCTGCTTGGTTAACACTGTAACTCCTTTTGCAGCATCAGCTGCTTTAAGCCCCGTATATGCAAACAAAAGAAAATGGAGAATGGGAAATTATTGGCACTTAGGAACGCGCGTAGGGAAACTGGCCGCCAGTGTTTTTGTTCTCCACCAGAGCGTGTGGCCGTGAACAGATGTGAAGTTCTTTTTGGTCGTAAACCCGATTTGTACGTGTTCGTAAAAAACGTTCGTGACCCGAGGTTCTACTGTACATAAAAAGACAATGGAGATAGCAGACCCCTGTCTTAGAGCACATCTGACTTTAAACCGGTCAGTTTCTGTCGCTATATATGGGATAACTGCCTTTTGTCTTTGGTGTACTGGAGGTAGAATCGGTAAAATTGTTTTTGGGGTTGTGTATTTTATCCCTTTAAAGTCAAACTTGCCTTGGTGCTGCCGTTTCATGTTTGTTGTGATTGGTAATACCGATGACCACATGATCACCATGGCCGTAGCCAGTGTTGTCTTTCTGCTTTCCTTTCTCAAAGACTCGGGGATCGGCGTCCATGTATCGCATTCAAACTCAAAAACAAAGTTTCGACTCATGTTAATTGGGGGCAGTAACTATAGTTGGGGTGCGGACTTTTTGCATCTCTTCCTTTTCAATTCAATTCTGGTTTTGTGTTTCGAAGTTCAAAATGGAATTGCTGAGAACTCTTTTGTTTTTACAAGTCCTGCCTAAGCTTTGACCTCGTGCCTCTTCTCTCCTTTTCTGATGTTTCTGCATCCCCATCTAGCACCTTGTCACGTCTTTTATCAGGAGTTCTCATTGAGGAACTTTATTTGTGCAGAGAAAACTAGAAGAACACTTTAGTGATTTGGCTTTCTGTCCCGTTTCCCCTTTCCTGGTCATTACATTCAGCTTGATTACAGTAAAACCTCAATTATTCATCAGGGGCTCTGACCGAGGTCGTGATGGATAAGAGAAAAGACAGATAACGGAACTGCTACTTTAAAAATGATATACAGTAGATTAGTTAAGTGAATAGTCATATTCATTTACAAAAAAAAATATAGTAACAAAATATAATATAGTATTAACAAAATGGAATGAATTCTTATAATATTGTAACAAACAGCATACTAAATCAAAGAAAACTCGGAGGTAATGGAGATTTCTGCATTTTACTCGTAGTCCTTGTGCCATAACAAACGGTGCCCTACCTTATACTCTGTTATCTGGGTTACAGGACACATTTCCACAACAATAAAAGAGAGCTTTCCCTACCATTCAGTTTATCTCTCGCCACTCACATTCTGTCTTTCTCCTGACTCCCTACTCCGCACCTTCCTTTTTCTCTTTACTTCTCCTGACACTCGTCTCCTAAGAGGCATGGCCGCCCTTCACCCAGTGCCATCCCTTACAGCATTCATTCTACCCACGGCGCATCACAAGCTGCCTGCACAGCACATTATATTAATGAAATATAACAGAATTTAAAAAAGGAAATCTACAATGCAGATGAACGTTAACATTAATACAGAATAACATTACTGTTAGTGGCTTCCATTTTTGAAAAGTTTTTTAAATTTTGTCGACATCATGCTTTATATTGATCACTTTTGTTCTTGCTACTCTGTAAATTGAAGCAGTACTTGAAACCCTTTTGCTGTTTTTTAATTGTTTCAATTTTTTGTGACAATTTCAACACCACACTCATACGTTTATCGGCCATTACAATGTATTCTAGTTTAATTATAGCAAAAGACACTATTAAAACTGAAGGTACGTAACTGACACTGTGATTTCAAGAATGAGACATGACTCGTGGTGCTGGGAGGAGCTCTGCGTGCTAGCGAAAGGGACAGTTGTCCCAATGTGCAGAGCTCCCAGCGTACTGCAGGGCAGTAGTAACAGGTAGACGCTGGCGTGCATCGGTTGTTTTTTTTTTTTTTTTTTTAAAAAGCACTGATGGGTAATGAAGACTGACAATTAATCGAGGTTTTACTGCATTAATGTTTTAGCAGGTGTTTGGAAGGCCATTCTGTGAGGCCTTATTCCAGTTATTTTCTGCTGTGTGTGCCTGCCCTTCTTACCTGGCTTTGGTGTCCATTTCATTTGTTTGTCCTGTTCCAAGACCTTTGAACTCCAAGCTTGTTTAAATGAAGGTTTGTTTATACTGGTATTCAAAACTTTGACACAATCTGTTTGACCCCATTGCTTTTTAGGTATTTATTTGTTTTTTCGCCTCCTGTTATCTCTCTGTTTCGTGCATAAATTGATTGTTAGGCCAGATGGTAAGGAGAGTCACAGAGCACGGATATTGAATTTGCCAGTGGACTTTAGCAAATACAATGTGCTGATGCAATCATTAAAATTACATTTAATGCACATTCTCTGTTGTTGTTGGGATATACTTGATAGGTAGTCGTCATTTATAATGAATCTGTAAGTTGGGTGATGTGAATCTCTTTGCAAATTTAAATACTTGTTAACACAAGCAAATTAACAGAGTCCGTGAAGAAGGAAGCCAACCATAGATGGAATGCCAGTCCTTCAGGGTACACTCTGAACAAATTTATATATTGTAAAAGAACGAGTCTCAACACTCTTAAAAAGGTTTGCTTCTTTGAGTTCCACACTGAACTGCTTGAGTTAGCCAAGATGGAGGCTTTTATATCTTGTAACCCGGAAGTGACGTCAGTCTAGGTGCCGGAACAGGACGTGACGTCGGGTCAGACAGGTTTTCCCGTATTTGATCTGCAGAAATAACAGGCAAAGGTTTAGAGAAGCCCGCCACCCCCTGGCCTGGCGGGTAATCACCTTCACTTGGTCCCTTCAGCTCGCTCCTAGTCGCACGTGTGTGACAATATTCATTGGGATGCAACTTCAAACGGCCACAGCGCCCAGTCCAGTCTGTAACATTCCAAGGTTTTGACAAGAGAAGATGGTAATCCTTGAAGTTTTGACCTTCGTACATTTACACCGTGGCCACCTAACTGCAGGTGCCATCTTTCTTCTTTATTGCTTAATCATTTCCCAAACTTTAAGACGCTGCTGAGCCCAAAATAAGGGGTGCACATAAATTTTTTTTCTGCGCTACTTCACAGTGCAGCTGACGTCATTGGCCATTTTTAAAGGGTTCACATCCCACAGTCCAAGCAATTGATGTTAATGTCTTCCATCCTGCTGTCATACATGCACCCTGTTATAGTATATTTTCAAGTTCAAGCACTTTATTGTCATTGTGTAACACAACGAAATGACTTTTTGTGACAGCCCAAAGGTGCATTTGAAGAAAAGTGAAATAATTCCAAATATGTCGTATACAGTGTTAAGTGATCAAGTAAGCAGAGCAAATTATTATTGCTCAAAGTACAGCAGCATAAATTGTTAATTCACCTGTTAATGAATAGTACATTCCATATTCTATATTGTATTACATTAGTATATTGCACATTACCAATATAGCTTATTGCACATGTTCAGTTAAAAATGATCTCAGACTGAGCAGATTCAGAGTTCAGAACATTTATGGCAGATGGGAAGAAGCTCTTTTTTTAGTCTGCTTGTGCGTCCACAGATTGACCTAAAGTGTCTGCCTGACGGGAGGAGCTCAAACCAAGAATTTCCAGGATGAGTTCTGGCCCTTCTCACACAGCGAGTCTTATACGAGAGTTCGAGTGAGGCAGTTCAGTCCCAATAATGGCCCCTGCTGTTTTTATGACCCGCTGCAGGGCTTCTTTAACAGCCTTGGTGCAGCTGTTATACCTGCAGGCCATCATGCACTTAGTTAGGATGCTCTCTGTAGTGCATCTATAGAAATGAACCAGCAGCTTCTGGGGGAGCTCAGCTCTTCTTAGCTTCCTGAGAAAATCGAGGTGGTGTTGTGCTTTGCCTGTTCTAGCCCAGGACAGGTCCTCTGAGATGGTGACTCCTAGAAACATAAAGCTGGAAACTCTCTCCACAGCATCTGCGTTGATTGTTATCGGACTGTGATTGGTCTTTTTAGTGGTCCTAAAGTCCAGAAGAACTTCTTTGGTCTTTTTGGTATTTAAGACCAGGTTGTTGGTGTTGCACCATGCTGTCAGATTCTGAACATCTTCCCTAAATGCAGCTTCATTGTTGTCTGTTACATGCCCAATGACAGTCGTATCATCCGCAAATTTAACAATAATGTTTGATTGGTGGATGGGTTGACTGTCATTGGTGAAGAGTGCATAGAGAAGGGGAACTAGGACACATCCTTGCGGCACACCAGTGCTCAGGGTAAGGGTGGAGGATGTGTGTTTGCCCATCCTGACAGACTGGGGGCGGTTGGTGAGAAAATCCAGTAACCAGTAGCATATGGACGGAGCAAGTCCTGGTGCATAGAGTTTTTGGATCAACTGGTTAGGTATGATGGGATTAAATGCAGAGGTGTAGTCAATGAAGAGCATCCTAACATAGGTGTTGGGCTTTTCCAGGTGCGAGAGCCACACAGATGGCATCCTCAGTTGATCTGTTTGACCGATATGCAAACTGGCGTTGGTCTAGATCAGCTGGGCTGGAGGCTTTGATGTGGGTGATTACCAGTCGTTCAAAGCACTTTGTGATGACAGTGGTGAGAGCGACTGGTCGATAGTCATTAAGACAGGTTATCCTCTTTGTTTTTGGGAACAGGTACAATGGTTGTGGAATTCAGGCACAAGGGGACTACACCTGAGGAGAAAGAGAGGTTGAATATGTGTGTAAATACCTCAGCGCAGGCCTGGAGCACACATCCTTGCACATTATCAGGACCTGCTGCTATCCTTGTATTGCTGTTTTCGAGGGCCCGCTGCACATCATGTATGTGTACAACCAAAGGCTGTGATTCTCTGGTCAGCTCGAAGCTGTCAAACCGTGCAAAGAAACTGTCAACTTCCTCTGCTAGGTTGGCATTGTTATTGACCAGTGTGTTATTGCAGTCGCAGTGTTGACATGTGTCCAGAGTCCAATGAAGTTCTTACTTGCATGTCTCACCTACGTACAACAGCACTGGGGAACATGGAGATGGAGAGGATGACGAATATTGTCAGCTGGATAAATCGGGCGGGAATGGGCGATCATTTTTGTTAACTTCAACACTGGCACATAAGTTGATATATAGCCATTGTCTTTCCACAGCTGCAGTTCTCATGTCATTTCTGTCCTTGTATGCCCCTATCGCCAATGTCCAGTGCCAGTAATAAATGAGAATATTTCATTTGGCCTGTAAATGGTAAACACTTTGGATGTCTGGGTGTTTCTAGATCTGTCAACCTAGTCCAGGATTTGTTCCGATCACAATGCGCCCTGGTGTCCAAAATCCATTAAAGGAAACGATGATATTGGAGAGTAGTTAACGGGGTGTATGTTTTTAGAGAGCCTGAGCAAACGTAATGAGTGAAGCCCTACAGCAGTGTCCCAGAGGGGCTTAGAAGGACATGACTGTCCATCTGCAATAAATACGATGATGGTTGTTTTTCACACCTTACAAAGGTAAATCAAAAAGTAAAGGCAATTTGAAAATGACGTGGTAATCCCAACGGATAGAAGCTGATGCAGTACAACACGCTTGCAGTGGCCCGTGGGTAGTTTGAACATACACATCGCAGAGCTCTGTTGTTCCCCTCGTTGAAGCTAAGGTCAAATAAACGTGGGCGCTCTGCGGTGGGATTGCACCATTGTTGAACAACATGCTGTAGTGAGATTTCTTTAGGCAGAGGGAGTGAAAACTGCTGAAACTACCGAAAACTCCATCAAAAATGTGTCGAATGCTTCAGCCTGTGCCTGTTGTTGTTTCTGTGTAATTTTCAAATTGCCTTTACTGTAGTTTTTGATTTACTCTTGTACTGTGCTGCCGATGAATGAGAGCTCACCACAACTTCTCTTTACAACAGTTTGGCAAGCCCCTGTTGGAGACCTCGTCACTTTACGCTATTAATAATGCATCTGTGTATCTTTCTTTTTTTTACCCAGCTGATTCAGTGATCCCTGGCAATGTTCAAGCCTTCTCCTCCTACCCAGGTTCCATTTTCTCAGGAGATGACTTCTATATCCTAAGCACTAAGATGGTAAGGCTTTTGAGGCTATAGCCATATAAATTAAGTTGTGATAACCTTTCACATTTGACTGTTGTGATTGGACCCTGATGGACATTACTTGATTTGATGTGGCACAGCGCCTCCTGTGGCTCCAAAAGCACAACACTGCTTTGGTCAATTAAAGTCTCCCTCACAGTACACTTTTTTTTTTCTGGTGATTTTCGGTCACAGACTTTTTCATAATCTCAGTGATCCCAGAGGCAGTTGAGGTACACATCAGTTGTTGTCAGACGTGTAAGCTGACAATCCCCAGTGACTGAATCTAATCAATCAGCGACAAAATCCAACATGTATCTGAATGCAAGAGCAGACAACCAACAAGTGCCCACTACAAAGTGCGTGGCATACAATGTGGGCACTGGGGATAAGGGATGTGGGTGTTTTGGACCACACAAGCAGAAGACAGACTTGTCTGTCTAATTTCTAGTGTTTATCCATTCTGTCGTAGTAGTACTAGGGTACTAATATATATATAGTAAATAAAAAAGTGCAGAAACCTTTTAAACATCCCTCACATGAAAGCTAACAAGATATGAGAAAGCCTCCTTGAAAATAATGACAAAGTCTGAGAAGCAAGCTTTACAGGAACACAAAGATATTCAGGAAAGGTGCTGAAGGTACACGTAGAGCAAGAAAAAGTGAATATTTTTAAGTTATTCTGTCTGGTGGCTAGTAATGTATGAAAAAGCAGGTAACAGTGTTACCTCATCACGCTAAGCCCTTGGGTCGTGTCCAGCTCGAGCTGGACATCATGCTTTCTTCCCACGTTCACATGGGCTTCCCAATACAGATCAGATTTGTGCAGTTGCATTGATTGGCCTGGTATGAATGAGTATGCCATCCAGTTCAGGGTGACTTCCTGCTTGCATATACAAACCAGATCTAAAAGTGACACAAGAATGTGCCCTGTGTTATCCTGAAGGCCGAAGCTCCTTTTATCTTAGAAGGACTGCTTTTTAAATGTTGCTATTCTCTTTTGTAGGTTGCAATGGAGACAACAATTGGGAACAGCAATGCATCTCTGTGGAAGTTTGTCACACCGGAGAACACAGTGATGGAGTGGATGAGGAATATTATTGCTAATCGGTTGGCCAAATCGGGAAAGGAATGGGCGAACATTTTTAGTAAATTCAACAGTGGCACGTAAGTTGATAAACGCCTGTCGCCATTTCGTTTGTTGTGAGGACCCTGTTGAATTCTCCTTTACCTTTTGTATGCTCCCTAGTTTTTTTACTGACCATTACATTGTTTATTGTCAATTTGACTTTCAAGTGAGAACAAGCTGTTCGAATCGCATTCACTTACTTGGGAGGCTCATTTATTGAGCTTTGCGTGGATTCAATTTGTAAAACCTGGTAAAACACATTTCTACACAGTTTACCTTTTATAAATCACAATCATCTTAAAAATGTGCATATGTGAGTGCACCTTGAACCTGTTTGATTGCTGCCCTGAAACCAACATATATGGAGTATGCTAATCAACCTCAGTAATGTGCAGTCGTGATGCTGCAGAACATCATTAATTAGTAGAGCAGCTCCCCCCTGACGCACTGAGACCCCAACACCTGATTTCAAGAGTATCTGGCTGTGCTGCGCAACAAAGCACACAAGATTAAGTGTGGCGTTATAGTGCCTCTCCTTTGTATTCTGGGGGCCGTAGAAGGGGATAAGGTGCCGGAGTAGGTGGTTTCCATGGCACAGTTACATTTCTTTAAGGTTAGATCAATTGTAGTTGTAAATGTTCCTTGTTTCTATTTCCCTGTGTCTCAGGTACAATAACCAGTGGATGATTATTGATTACAATTTTTTTACTCCTGGCAAAATGGACATTAAAGAAAACCTGTTCATCGTCCTGGAGCAGATACCGTAAGTAGGCTTATTGGGGGGGGGGCTGTCATACTGTTATAACTGTAGAGATTCTTCCAGAGGTTATGAAGCCTGTTTTCACAAAATTGGATGTCCTACTTTTCAATTAGTTTGGGGTGTCACTGTAGGTCATTTGATTTGGTGAATTCTTTGCAATGTCCATTGATTTAAAGATTCTTTAGGCTTCTTAACCATTTTGATCATAGGAAGTAAAAAAAAAATGCATTGAGGCACCAGCTGTGCAAACCCATTGTAACTGGTACAAATTAAAATATCAAGAATGGTGCTCTGGGCACAAAACCTAACCTAACACTGCACAGTCATAAGTGAGATACCACCTTCCGGGGACCACTTTTTATGGTGTTTGTAGTGTAAGAGGCGGGGCCAGCTTTGCACCCTGTGGGTGGAGCTAGGTGTCCCTTCGTTGGGCGTCTTCAATGAACGACGGTTGCAAAGGGAAGGTACAGTTTAGTGACCGTACCCCTCCCGTCCTGGAATGGTATCTTTTACCTCAGAAGAGCCCAGAAGGCGACCGATCACCATCTTTTACCTTACTCTGTAAGTGTTTTGTGAAGTTATTGCCGTTTAGATGCTAATTAAAGAGGAAGTCAAATGAATGAATTTGTGAGACAAACTGAAAATGGGGCCTTGATTGACAGCCTGGTAAAGTTGGAGCGTCAAACACTCCTGCAAACTGCGGAGCGCCAACTGAGCACTGACCCGCTGTTCTCCCTTCACCTAGGGGCCTCGTTGTGTACGAAGATAAAACTGAAGAGCTGCTCCAGAGAGGATACTGGGCGAGCTATAACATTCCGTAAGTTGCTTCCTTTTTAGTTCTCCTTTTAGAATTTTTTTTTTTAGTTAGAAACTCATCAAGTAATGTTTTGACTTAATACTTAGAATTTGTAGGTTTGTTTTTGTTCTAAAGTTTTATCATTATTCTTAGGATGTCATCACACTGCCTATTTGTAAGAGTTGTCACCATTTTCTGTTATTTTTATTGGTGCCATGTTGTTTCGACGTCGGCTATGCCTGTGCTGATAGTGACGTGGCAGGTAAAGTCATCACACCACCACTAAACAAAGGTGGCAGTGGACTTGGACTGGATTATGAGTGCAAAGACCTGTGACTTCTTAATGCTAGAGCAGAAGGATAAGAGGACAACGAGGAAATGAGCTGTTTGGCTTAATCGAAAGGCAGAAAAGAAACAAGAGTTTGGCTGTTGTTGCAATCTGTGGCTTTAATTAACTTTTTGTGACAATTCTGTACATCATTATTCACCCAAATGGCCAAATTCTGACGTTTTTATATTTGTGTAGCGGTTGTCCAGAGAAACCTTTGGCATTTTGTCCGTTATCCAGTGATGCTGTTTTGTGTGTTTATGAACATCTCAGTTTTATTGTGAACGAGTCGCCTGTTTGCTACAGCGATCCTTCCCACAACCACCCAGGAGTGCATGATGCGATCACGGTGACCGTATACAGGTCATTGTATGTATTGCAGACTTGTCTGAGTTTAGGTTAATTACTTTAGCGTTTGGTGTGCGATTGTTTGTGATTTAAGCTCCTTCTAATCTTGATGACAACATTTCTGTTAGATTTTCTTTTGTTTTTTTGTTTTTTTTTTTGTTGCTTTGACCCTCAAATTCTTTTTTCCTGGCACCATTCAATTAAAATTGTCACCATCACATTCTGAAGCAGAACAGCTATGATTTAGGCTTGAGTTTGAAAATTTTTGAATAATGTCTTGGTGTAGGGCTCATTTGTTGCGATTCAGTTTATACAGAATTAATATCGGGAGCGTAACCCCTTTTCAAAATGAATGAGGAGCAGCGGAGTCTGAGAGACACACAAAGACGTTAAAAGGAAACAAATTAATCTTCCGCTCCCAATAAGCAAACCAGGAACAGAGTGCAAATAACCAGCTGATCACCTAGCAAAAATGGGGCAAAACTAGGAATCGGAATCCCTCACGCTGGCATCTTTTGTAGGAGGAACAAAGTGGCATAGCGCCACATGACTGGCAACAAGCATAGAAACCTTCTGCAGCATGGGCATAGCAATATAAAAATAGTAGCTAAATGGTGACAACTATTTAAAAATAGAATTGTGGTGATGTCATAAAGAAGAAACGTAACAATAGTAAAAGGACTGAATACAAATTAAACATTAAAACGTGTCAGGAAAACCTGTCTCCATGACATCTTTTGATTAACGTGAATGTGATCTCTACCTTCTTAACTGTAATAATTTTAACTCATCCCAAAAATGATGCACTCTCTCTTCAAATCTGACCAATCCAACCAGAGTCCATCCCAACAAATCTAATCCTTCTTATAATTAATACAAATATGTTCAGTTATTCCTTAGAGATTCCAGGTGCATGTTGTCCAGACCTGTTCATGCCATCATGCCCACCGAATATTCTTTCTTTGAGTTTTGAATCTGCAGGACCTATTCAAATGTATTTTTATATATTGTTCATTTTCATTTTGCTATCTTTGAGTACAAATACTAATTGAAATATAAAGTTGGAACAGAAAAGTGTGACACGAAGCAATGTAAAGATATGAAGATGTGCACATCCCTTCAAGAAAGGACATGAAGTTCATCAATGGAAAGCTGCCTTAGTTAATCCCCAAGGTGATGAAATTAAAGCAAAATAAATGATAATATCTTGGATTTGGTGGATTGGTAAAGGAGGAGTGAATCTCCAGCTGAGACAAGGCTGATAGTTTTAATCAGTGGTCAATTGACTTTGGCCCAGTGTCCATTCAGTCTCCTCTTGGGCGTTGTACTGTATTATAGCATACAATAATGTAGTAACGTGATGGTCTGAACCTGCTTTGGGTCCCAGCCACTGTGATGTGCCATTTTATGGATAGGAGGTCATGTATAATTTAAGGGGAAGTGGTACCAATTTCTATAACGTGGTGGGTAACAGCTGGTCATAACGGCTACATTGACAAACAAATGATGAACGTTTGTACCCTCCTGAACCGCAAGACCATCATAACTGGGCACAGTGTGTAGGGAGCCTGCAGATTAGAATTCATTGTAAAGACTGACAGGGTCTCCCTTATTCTGGTAGAACGATTAGTTCAGAATTTTTAGTTTAAGACTACCCTTTAATGTGTTGTCACTGATTATAAATCTGTTGGAACAAAAACCTGCAGCCACAGTGCATCCCCAGGACCGAGTTCGGGAAGCACTGCCGTACAGAGATGACTACAGTACTTAGAATTCATTTCGATACATCTTTCTTAAAGCTATTTTGAACAGATCTTCAATCTGAGTGGTGGTTTGGAACTCGTTCAGAAGTACGGCGACTGGTTCTCCTATGACATGAACCCTCGAGCACAGATATTCAAGAGGAACCAGAGCCTGGTCACCGACATGGAGTCCATGATCCGCCTAATGAGGTGAGTCAAGGGAAGGCTTGGAGTGGCGGGCTTCACTTACCGATTTGAACAAACTTGTCTTTTTTTTTTTTTTTTTTTTTTTTTTTTTTTCTTCTTCTTCTTCTTCTTTAGCTACCATTTCAGAATTCTTGTTCTTGCTAATGTAGTCTTACAAAGGATAATTAAATCACTGAAGTGCTTTTTTTTATATTTTGTAACACCCTATATCATACAAATGCTGTAAACACATCAGACATTCATGCTTTCTTGCTGGTCATTGTTATGCTAAGTGCTGCTGGGTGTTTTTATTTTTACACTAAACGCCTACACACGACAGCAGAGGTCAGCATTCACCCGGCTCCCCTACTCTGTATTGTCTCAGCTTGTAGCCTTGTGATTACACGTTGTTGAACTTTGAACATCTGTCCTTGTAAGCTGTGCGTTCCACATGCCACACATAGATTGGATTGTTCAAAGTACTTTGTTTTTCCACTCTAAAATAAAAAAAACAACCTGTAAGTACGTTCTGTGCGGCTGTGGTATGCACTGAAATGTTTCTGTCATTTAACTCCTTTGAAGCTTGTCTGTACAGGAGTTACTGCTGCTTGCCTCTTGGCATCCGGGTTCTGCCTTCCATTTTCCCTTGAGGCGTCCAAAAGAGATTGTCCTCCTGCTTCCTCCCAGCTCCTTAAATTGTCCCTGTTCAAGTCATTGTGGCTGTGCCTAGCATTTGCTCTGAACATAAGGTGAGACAATAGCAGACCCCACAGACAGTAGTGGAAGCAGTAAAAGTGGAGCTCCAAGGCTAGAAAGGCAATAAAATGATAAGCAGAACCAAAATGCAACTCAAAATTCAAAGTCAAAAGCAAACAAGTGGGACTCCAAAAGGTGGAGGCCTCTTCACAGAAAGTGTAGCAACAGCTTTGAAATGTCTTTCAACTCGACTTTAACTTTATTATTCCGCTAGCTTAGCTAAAAGCCCGTTTTAATAGTAAGTCTGTCTCTGTTGATTGCGTTTGTGAACCACCGTTCACCTTGCATCCCTTTTTCGTTTTCATTGGTCCTTCTAGTCCTTGCTTTCCTCTTTCATTTTGCTTCTTGTTGCCTTTCTTCGTCAGACATTCCAGCAATGTTTTAGACGTCATGCCTGCCACTTGCCTTTGTTCATTGGTTATTCCCACTCTCTTGTAGACACAAGACTACACTACGTCGGAGCAGGGGCACAGATGCCAGCCAGCCAGATGGATGCCTTACCATTTTAGTTGTACTGTGACACTAGGGAGCACCACTGAGCCTCCAAGCCACAAACACACGTCCCGGATTCAAAAACAGATTTTATTTTTCACAGATAACTTTCACAGGCTTCTCTCAAAGCTCAGAGACGCACACCTACAAACAATCCTCTTCTTCCCTTTGTCTTTTCTCTCCTTCCTCTCTTCTAGCTGAGCTTTGTCCTCTTCCTTCCGACTCTGATTCCACGAGGTGAGGCATCGCAGCCCTTTTATGTCAGACCCGGGGTCAGCACTACACATTGAAAGCACTTCTGGGTCAAGCGGAAGTTCCTTAAATTGGGGAGCGGCCTTTCCCTGCAGCTCCTGTGGAACCCAACAGGGCCGTCTAATGGGACTGCAGTTCCCAGCTTGCCCTGCGGGTATCCATGCAGGTACCATAGCATGTGGAGACTGGCACCTGTTGTATTGGGGGAATAAATGGGAGTGTTCTCTCCCTGTTCTTCCATTTTAACTGGTTTCCCAGCTGGGTAAGGAAACTTGAACCATCCTGGCTGGGGTGCCAGTCCATGCTTGTTGTCCATGGCGATACGTATAGATGTATATAGGGATATTCATTTGGTTTGGGCATCAGCAATAAGTTTCCATAGACACAGGTTTTAAAAGTGAATATGAAGACCCACATATATCTGAATACTAACATGCGCTCTTATATTAAACATAAATACTTAAATATACAAATACATTCTGTATCTATACAGTGGCACTTTTGGATCTGCCATGTCAGTGGTGGACGTGTATTCCAGTTACCTGTTCTCATTAAACAGCCTAATTGCTGAGGGTACAAATGATCTCTTATATCTGAAAGTTTTTATTTGACATTGTAAGACTGTGTTTAGAGGTAAAATTAAATTGGCATCGTCGTGGGTATGTGAGATCATATGTGGATATGATGGAGCTTTTTGAGAAGCAGGTCCTCATACGATGACTGCTATAGCGCTGCTACAGGGAGCTAATGTAGTGATCTGACCAGAGAAGTGGCATGTGCCCGTCTCAGCTGGTGAAGCATTTTGATTCCTCTGCATTCCAGACGGTCCAGACGTGACAAGACCAAAGCCTGGACCAGGAGTTGTGCTGTATGCTCGGTTAGATATGGTCTGATCTTGTGGACCATCTCCGGCAAGACCAAGAGACAGTTAAAACAGGGTCGGTGAAGAACAGCTGGCTGTCGATCACAACCTCCCCAAGGTTATGTACAGATTTGGCAGGTGTTCTCGATGACGAGTGAAGCAAAACACAGACGGTGTGCTGGACAGATGGCTGAGCTTAGATAACAAGAAGGTCCGTCTTTGCCAGATTAAGCTCGAAGTTGCAAAAGAAGTGAGACATTCAGAGATTCTAGCTAATACTGTGTGTTCCTCTGGATGGAATGACCTGTACATCGGCACATCCTTGGCATAGCACTGATATGAGACTGACATGGTGACATCTTGCCTGTTTCTCACATATCCAAATCCGAGTTTCACTGCACTTTGTGTGTGTGTGTGACTTTACTGCAAGAGCTTTTCTTAATGGATCAGATTCTCCGGGAGATATTTAAAATATAAGGTGGTAGTGGATAAGAGAATTCCATATGTGTCCAGACAATTTATTGGAATTTGTCGGATTCTGTTTTGCTGTCCAGCCAATCCCTCTTTGTCAGAAGAATCGATGTGTCAGGGTTTGACTCAACCTCCTGTCCACACCTGAGCTTGTGTCCTGATGGACGTTACGTTTCAGAATACTGCACGCATCATACTGATGTTTTGGAATTGTTCGCGTCATCTGTGAGGTTATGGTGAGATGTTCCCTTCCACACAGAGCATGTTAAGTGCCTGTGGTGTTTAGGGACATGTCACCGCCACACTAGCAAGTTTAACTTCAAAGGATAGGATGTCAAATGAGATGGCGAGCTGATAATCATTTCATTGTATGTACAAGTCCTTCTAGCCGGTCACCATTGACACTCATTGTTCTCTTTTACTGCCAGGTATAACAACTTCCAGAATGACCCCCTTTCTAAGTGTGAAGGCTGCAAGCCCCCTTTTAATGGGGAGAATGCCATCTCCGCCCGCTCTGATCTCAATCCTGCAAATGGCACTTATCCTTTTGGGGCTCTTAAGCAAAGACCTCATGGCGGCACTGATATGAAGGTACTGGGGGCAATGGGAAGGGGTTTGCTGAGTAAAGGTTATTGTTGATTGACTCTAGTCATTCCTTTTTTTTGGTGGTGGTTTTTTTCTAAAAAAAAATTGTCCTTTTGTAAAACTGTTTAATGGTAAGGACTTTGTGATAGGGCAGTGTCATTTTATTTTGTATCTTAATGCATATTTGACTAAAACAGGCCTGCATTGTTGGGTACATTTATTCACAGTGCCAGCTGTATTTCAGTGACTTGGCTGGCACGTCTGTCTAGGCCTCCAAGTGGCTAATGCTTAATGGGTCAATGCCCATCTTTGACCCACTGATTGAGTCACTTAGTCCGACTCTTCTCCAGCTAGACTACAATGAAGTGCTTGTAAAGGACCTTGGGCTGGTATTCGCAATAGGAGGACGCTATATAAAGCTTGATTTCTGCCTCCCATTATCCATTATGAAATTATGACCAAGTCACATAACCAGTTTAATAGAACACGAGGAAATCATTTTCCAGTGGTTGGTGTGCGATAGCGAATGACACTGTGATTGAAAGTGTACATTTTAATAGTCCTGTCCAAGGGGTGTGAAGCCAGGAATTAATTTCAAGGGGAAATGGGAAATTGCATGAATCAATTTCCAAATTTGTAGTCAATCTTTTGGAATTGTCATAAAATGTATTTCTTGGCCGGAATCTTCCTGGCTACGCCAATAGGCCTGCTATTCTTAACATAACTACCTTTACCGTTTAATGACTGATTTATCATCAAACAATGAGAGGACCACTAGGGGGTGCTCTATAACCTTTAATAAAAGTGTCACAGGAACTGAAAAGACTAGAAAATGCTTCACTTATATAAAAAAATGAATAAATAAAGTGAGGGATGTATAGCCAAACGTGTTTGACTCTAACCCATTTTATTTTAACATCTTGTTGATATCCATGAGCTGTTTACCTCCTACTTAAATATTAAGGCAAATATCAAATAAAAAAGAAAGACTAAATAAAATCCCACTACCTTCCTGACAGCATGCTGTTCCTTGGAGGTTTTTCCCTGTCATCCTAGTGGTGTGAGACTCTCTTGTCCACCATCTCCATTCTCGGACCACTTGATGCTCCTCTACTTTAAGGCCAAGCTGTTCAGTCACTTCTGGAGGCTGCTGGTGTGTAATGTCAGGGAGCCATTAGGCCTCCATGCTGTATGGTGGCCTTTGGGGTCAGTTACACCTCCAGCACCCTGACCTGTTTTGTAAGTCTGGGTGTCCTGTTCTTATTTTAGGGCATCAGGTTTCCTCTTGTTTCATTCAGGTTGGTCACCCTTGCTGCCAGCCCCTGACTGACCTGCCTTGAGTTTTCAGTTTCTTCTGAGTTCGCCAATAAGCATCTGTCACTCTGGTCCCTTTTGGACTACCTGCTCTTCATATGGTACACATCCTGTGGCAGTTCCTACCAACCTACACATAGACTCTGTGGAGATAGATGGGTGTGGATGGCCTCTTAATCATGGTGCCAGATTCATGCCCTGCATATTGTATCATGTTGTGCAAGACTGCTTAGTGTGAAGTTCTTTGGCTGAAAATGGTCAAATTTGGTAAAGGATTGTGTTCTCATTGACACCAGCATCAGTTGTGGACAGATTTGTCGCCTAATGGCCAAACGGTTCTGTTCTCAATAAAGAGCAGTGTGGTCAAAGCTGTGGGCGAACCTTTTGCTTTCTTCCATCATGGCCCCCACACTCTGTGTTATTGATTTATCACATATGTTTTTTTTTTTTTTTTGGTGGTCTCATTTTTTAGGCAGTGTTGGTTCCATGCACTGTTAGTTTATTACTGTACCTGATGAGTGCTATTAGACATTACATGTCTAACCCCAATTGGCCCCCTTCCACACCCTCAGTGTAAGATGAATACATAAACACTAGAAAGCTACACAGACTGCCACCCATATAAAGGTATTTCTTATATTTTACACCTTCATTTGCTGCTGTTCTCCTGCCAATTGTCTCTTTGTCCTTTTATGTCCCCCTCAGGTAACCTCATTCACACTCTATCAGAACTATGAGCTAATCGCCATCAGTGGGCCAACGTGGGACCAGGTGCCTGTCTTCCAGTGGAGTCAGTCCCCCTACAGTGACCTGCTGCATATGGGTCAACCTGACCGCTGGGGTTTTCCTCCAGTGAGGGTCAGTTGGGGGTGAATGCTGACCTTCAAGTGCTCCTTTGTCTGGTACCGAACGCTCTACTGTTACTCTTAGCATATGGAATGGGAAGCGGTTCAACTTCTAACACTTCTACTGATTGCTTGTGAAATCAAAGGAATGAGCAAGCTTCTTTAACAGAATGCAATAATTTTAAATTGTTTTAGATTGGGGGGGGGGGGGGATCCAAAAAAAATCCAGAATCTTCTTTCTAGCAGAGCAGACAAACTGTTTGTGTTCTGTAGCACCGGCTGCATGCTGTGAACTCAGAGTTCAAGAAATGCTGCTGATCAGTCAGTCCCTTTGGGGTGAGTCTGCGTGACTGTTGACCCCTACTTAGGCTGGTGATTTCTACGAGATCACTTTTATGAGGTTTAGGTGACATTGCTCACCAGGGAAGCAAGAAAGGACAACTCTGAGGCAGTGACTGACCAGTCACACCATTTCAAACCCACCACCCTTGTTTTATCAAGCAGTCCACATTTACAAATGTGGTCCTAGTCAGGCTGTATTCTGCCAGGGCTTGGTGAGCTGCATTTTGGGAGTGTCAGGTTCATGGAACTTCTGGCACTTTGCCTAATTTTTAATGTTTAGGTCATCACGCATAAAATGACTTGCTCCTCCCAACTGGTCTGTCCGTAGTCTGAAGAGCTGCTTGAGGGAGGTCCATGAGTACGTTTTTAACCTACACAAGTTTTGTGGTGGGCTGCCTGGGGTTTGTTCCTGCCTTGTGCCCTGTGCTGGCTGGGATTGGCTTCAGCAGATCCTCGTGACCCTGTGTTAGGATATAGTGGGTTGGACAATGACTGACTGACTGACTGACAGACAAGTCCATTTTTTTGGGCTTTGCAAATGCTGAGAAAAAATCCATGTCATTCGTTATTTTACCCGTCAAGAGTTTCACGCAAACTCTTATCCATAGTGGCACCGGATCTCTGAATCCTTCAATACAAAGCAGAATAAAGCAGATCCGCAAGTTGAACACGCTTGCCATCGTGTTGTTTCCTGTAGGCTGCTCCCCTGGTGGGCTCAGCGGCCAACTGTTAATTTCTCTATTTCCAGAGCTCACACACCTCCACTTCAAACTATCTGAAAAATGTTTTCATTATGTTGAATTGTAAAAGGTATTGATTTTATGCAAGCACTGTTACAAATGACTGAATTCTACAGCAATGTTTTTTGCATGACACATCAATGGAAGACTGATTTTTTGTTTTATTTTGCTTTTGTATTAGGGAAAAAAAATTGTGCAATAAAGTAACTTTTTTGGATCTTTTGGTTTGGTTATATCGTGATGGAGTGACATTGATTGTTACAGTACCTTTGTGGATTTTGTCTGTTCTTGTTTTCACTCATGGCGTCCAGCTTTATTTACAGAACTGTCGTTTATGAGAGATGGTCCACTTAACCACCACTTTATTCTGGCTAGTTAAGGTACGGTCATCCTGCAAATCCAGTAACACCAGTTCAACCACCACATTGGCTGTTAACGACCAGGATGTGCCGTCTTTAGGTCAAGCGGATCAAATTGCATGAGAGGAAGACTACAAAGGGCATTCTGTGGTGTGTTATGTGAGAATGGAGAGCCAGCCTTGAGGTATGGTCGACTCCGCTGTCCGGGGCCACTTCTCTCAGCTGGTGAGTGTTATTTTTTTTTTTCCTTCTCTGTCATATTTATAGTGCCTTGTGTGAATAAAGGGCAGTTCCTTGTTGCTCACTATTGGGGATGAAAAGATAAATTATGAGGGTAAAGGATCACAAAGCTGCATGTTATCTCTGCATTTCCAAAGCGTTCAGACCCCGTCAATTGGTTCACATTTTGCTAATATCGTTTGAATTAATTTTTTCTCACATCAACCAACACTCGGTACACCAGAATGACAAAGAGAAGGTGTGACTCTGGGAACTTTTAAAAGTTTTATTAAAGATATATAATGTAATATGACATTGACACAAGCCATTTCTTATTTGCAATGGTGATAGAGAGGTTGACAGAGAAGATTAGATGGGAGTCCCCGTGGACTATGATGTTTGCTGATGACATTGATCCATAGCAATAGCAGGGAGCAGGTTGAGGAGACCCTAGAGAGGTGGCGATATGAGAGGAGAGGAATGAAGGTCAGTAGGACCACCAAGACAGAATACATGTGTGTGAATGAGAGGGAAGTCGGAGAACTGGTGAGGATGAGGGAGTAGAGTTGATGAAGGTGGATGAGTTTAAATACTTGGGATCAACAGTACAGAGTAATGGGGATTGTGGAAGAGAGGTGAAGAAGAGAGTGTGGAGTGGGTAGAGAAGAGTGTCAGGAGTGATTTGTGAGAGACGGGTATCAGCAAGAGTGAAAGGGAAGGTCTACAGGACAATAGTGAGACCAGCTATGTTATATGGGCTGGAGATGGTGGCACAGAACTGGAGGTGGCAGAGTTAAAGATGCTAAGATTTGCACTGGGTGTGACGAGGATGAACAGGATTAGAAATGAGGACATTAGAGGGTCAGCTCAAGTTGGACGGTTGGGAGACAAAGTCAGAGAGGCGAGACTGCGTTGGTTTGGACATGTGCAGAGGAGAGATGCTGAGTATAAAGAGTGAAGGGTACTAAGGATAGAGCTGCTGGGTAAGTAGAGAAGAGGAAGGCCTAAGAGAAGGTTTATGGATGTGCTGAGAGAGGACATGCAGGTGATGGGTGTGAGAACAAGATGCAGAGGACAGAAAGTTATGGAAGAAGATGATCCGCTGTGGTGACCTCTAATGGGAGCAGCCAGCAGAAGATGACACAAGATTTCAGACCGTTTGGTATGACAATTGGAAATTTGGCTTGGGTTCGCCCCCTGCTGTTGATCATCCATCAGGTGACTAGAGGCCACTTGTGGTCAGTTCTGTTGATTGCACTGATTAGGAATGATAACACACAAACACACATGCCTGTCTATAGAAGGTCCAACAGTTCAGCAAAAATCAAACTTTGCAATTGCCTGCATAGCTTAGAGATGGGCTTGCGTTGATACACAGATACAGGAAAACTGCAGTGGCCTCCATAATTAAGTGGAAGATGTTTGGAACAACCATAACTCTTCCTAGAGTGTTTGTGTTATTTGAAAGACTGTCCTTGTAACATTGACTAATGGACTGTGTGCTCTGCTTGCAGTCATAAACTAACACGATGTTTCCCATTGCGGCCCACAGGGCTTCAGTCAGATTCCGTTTATGTCCGGTTCATTATTTTTGTGACTTTTAGTTCCATTACAGGATTGTGAGTCTGTGTGTCTCAGGTTATTTGATTGGACTGTTTAGGAAAGACACACACCGCTGTCTACAGAAGGCCACACGGTTTAGCAAAAAGCAAACTCTGCATTTGGCTGCAAAACTTAGAGACAGGGATTTGTTTTCGAGGTGCAGATCTAAGAAGACCACCGTGGCCTCCATAAGAAGCTTGGAACAACCACAACTTTTCCTAAAGCTGATTGCCTGGCCAAACTGAGCAATCTGGGGAGAAAAGCATTAGTAAGAGATGACCAAGAACCTGATGGTCATTTTGGCTGAGCTCCAAAAGTGCCTGTGTGGTGAAGTGAGAAACTTCCAGAAGGATAGCCATCCCTGCAACACTCCTTGTGGGCGAGTTCAGCTTGACTTGCCCTCGTGGGCATGATTATGCTCATACATTACTGTGCCACTTTGAGGGACTTGATTTGTGTTCATGGTCTCCACACCTGCGTCCCAGTTCTGTCCGAATGAGTGATCCACATATGGCACCCATGGAAAAACAACCGTTGATGCTCATTTTTCCAGTCCCTGCTGACCAACAGCTGGCTTTGCATGTGAGTTGAGGCGCGCCCAGTTGTGTTCAGGCAGCAGCGGGTACATACCGTCCTAGACTCTCTTCCCCTGCCAGGATGCCCTCGAGAAGCGTGTTAGAAGTTGCTAAAGTTAATGAGGTCATTTTTGTTTTGAATATTGCAAGGCAAGGAGGCCTGTTGTGTTCCTCCTCTCAACAGCGTGTCCTGCTCGCCACCCCCTGAGTTTCCATTGTGAAACGCTCAGTGCTCTGTTACTAATGCAGCGCCTTTCACTATGCAGTAGAACTGTGTACATTTTTGTAACAAGTCAGGCAATGTGGCTCGCTCAGGGTGACCCAGGCAGTGATTGGTCAAGATTGAAGTCAGTGATTTTGTATTTAACAGACTACAGCCTTCAGCTGCCATGTCCGCCTGTTAATCTAGGGTCACGCTGATCTAGCACACAAAGCAGTGGAAGGTATGCCAGACTATTGCAGGGCACTCTGAAACTGTGCCAGTTTTAAATGGCTGACGAGTTGTCTTGGATAGGACACTGTGGCCAAGCTAGTGAATGTGGATTTATTTGGAAAACTTTACTCATAACATTGACTAATTAACTGTAGGCTCTGCTTGCAGTTATAGATAGATAGATACTTTATTAATCCCAAGGGGAAATTCCCATACTCCAGCAGCAGCATACTGATAAAAAACAATATTAAATTAAAGAGTGATAACAATGCATGTAAAAACAGACAATAACTTTGTATAATGTTAACGTTTACCCCCCGGGTATAAATTGAAGAGTCGCATAGTGTGGGGTCTCCTCAGTCTGTCAGTAGAGCAGGACGGTGACAGCAGTCTGTCGCTGAAGCTGCTCCTCTGTCTGGAGATGATCCTGTTCAGTGGATTCTCCATGATTGACAGGAGCCTGCTCAGCGCCCATTGCTCTGCCACGGATGTCAAACTGTCCAGCTCTGTGCCCACAATAGAGCCTGCCTTCCTCACCAGTTTGTCCAGGCGTGAGGCGTCCCTCTTCTTTATGCTGCCTCCCCAGCACACCACCGCGTAGAAGAGGACGCTCGCCACAACCGTCTGATAGAACATCTGCAGCATCTTATTGCAGATGTTGAAGGACACCAGTCTTCTAAGGAAGTATAGTCGGCTCTGTACTCTTTTACACAGAGCATCAGTATTGGCAGTCCAGTCCAATTTATCATCCAGCTGCACTCCCAGGTATTTATAGGTCTGCACCCTCTGCACAGTCACCTCTGATGATCACGAGGTCCATGAGGGGCCTGGTCCTCCTAAAATCCACCACCAGCTCCTTTGTTAAATGGTGCAACTCAAACCACCTACACCTGAACACCAGCAAAACCAAGTCCTTGATTAGGTTCCTATACTCCTTCTGCCCACTCCTGATGCTGCCCACCATAGCAGTGTCGTCAGTGAACTTTTGCACGTGGCAGGACTCCGAGTTGTATTGGAAGTCTGATGTATGTTGGCTGAACAGGACCGGAGAAAGTACAGTCCCCTGCGGCACTCCTGTGCTGCTGACCACAATGTCAGACCTGCAGTTCCCGAGACGCACATACTGAGGTCTGTCTGTAAGATAGTCCACGATCCATGCCACCAGGTATGAATCTACTCCCATCTCTGTCAGCTTGTCCCCAAGGAGCAGAGGTTGGATGGTGTTGAAGGCGCTAGAGAAGTCCAGAAACATAATTCTTACATCATCGCTGCCTCTGTCCAAGTGGGAGAGGGATCAGTGTAGCATGTAGACGATGGCATCCTCCACTCCCACCTTTTCCTGGTATGCGAACTGCAGAGGGTCGAGGGCGTGGCAGGCCTGTGGCATCAGGTCTCTAAGCCGATATGATGACTCCCATTACAGCCCACGGGGCTTCAGTCAAATTCCATTAAAGTCCGGTTAATTTGTGTGGCTTTTACTTTACAATAAAGGTGTGTGTGTGTGTGTGTGTGTGTGTGTCTGTGTCTGTGTGTTCCATTTATCTTGCCTACTTGTACCTCTTATGTCACAGCTCCTCCATTACATCCTAGAGAAGTGCAGTGGCTGCAGATTTTCTCTTTCACCAGCTTCTTAATTTGAACGTGTTTATTAACTTTTTAAGCAATGTGGGCTTTAATTTGGGCTTAGTTTCAGTAGACTCGCTTGTTATGATTCAGGACCCTGTATGACCCGGTGGTAAGGAGGCAGATGGGGAGTAAAGAGAAATGTCGGGGTAACACCCTGGTAACCCTGATTAACTGCATCTTAAAGGCTCAAAAAATAAAGCAAAGAAATTTAGTGTATAAGGCACGACAATAAACTCTGCTTTCTGTCTTTCGTTTGGGTCCTGATTGGTACTCAGACACCTTTCTGGATCAAAACTTTTATGGTAAAATGACCTTAAGGGGTGGGACTTGTTCCAGACATCACAGCCAGAGGTGTGTGTGTGCCACACCGGGCATCTTCTCCAGGCTGTGGAAAAAGGAGAGGATACCGGTACCAATAGCGGCCCCTCTCGCCATGGTGCGGCAGTGCTTACTCCAGCTGAGCTTGTCCGAGGACCACCGGACTCGCATGTCTGACACATGCTACCTGATTTCTTACCCAGCCATCAGTTAATAATGAGGTGCAGTTGACAAAGGAATCCCCAACTCATGCATTTGCATCATGAAGTTTCTTTCTTGATAAAATGTTTAGAAATAAATTGTAGAGAAAAGAGCAGGCCTGAGAAGTACAAACCGGTTGCAGTTCACAAAACAACTGGATACTGTTTTCAGAAACTGAGGAAAAAAGAATCTACACTGTGATAAAGATTTGTCTTGGCAGAAGGAAAGCAGTAGCAAGCCACAGAATTAAATACCAAGCTTCATTGTCTGCTGAGCCTGGCTTCTAATTATGAAACTGTTTGGAATGACAACCTGTAGCCACTGCAGACCTCCAGGACTGTAACTGAAGACCGCGGTGTTACTGTCATGTGAAAAAGTGAGATGGGTTCAGCTAGAGACCTCTGCTGGACAGCCGATTGGATTGCGGGTTTCTGTCACATGGTTTACTTGACTTGAGTCAGATAACCCTTTCTTAACCACAGTGTATCATCACTGACACGTATAATATAAAGCAACTGCCTCCTCAGTGAAGTGGAGCTCTGGAACTCCACAGCTAGAGTCTATTGGACAAAGTAAGTACACCCCATAGAAACTGCTAACTTGTCCACCTTAAGGGTATTTAGCCGTGTGTCTGTCTGTTTGCTGTGTCTCTGTCCTTCTAACAGAAGGGACATCACAAAGATTAACAGTGCTTTCATGAATCCCATACCAAATGACATATTTCAGAGACATATGCATTGCATGTGTCATTCCAAAACATGGCACATCACAAAAATTTGTAGTAACATGCATGACAATGCAGCGGGCATAACAGTGGGGGCAATGCAAAAGGTGTGACATGAATGTCTTCCACATCTCCCTTATAGCCTTTGCTCTAGCACCATGTGACTATTGGATCTTCGGCCCACTCTCTCTCTGCGCTCACAGCTTCATCGTTGATGATGAGGTTAAGGATGCGGTGCAGACCAGGATTTAGGGGCAGCCTAAAAGCTGAAGAACTTGGCAGTGCCTTGACGTGCAGGGAGACAATGTGACAGAAATGTTGTGTTCATCTGCTCACAGTTATTGCTTTTAAACAGTAAGTTGTCTTTACTTTTTAGTTCTGTCTTTTATGTGTGCAGTATGTATATAAAAATAATTAGGATTTGTTAAATATTTAGTCTTTAGAAACTCATAAGCTGATACCAAGGACAGGCAGTAAATCGATTAATCAAATGTCAGCTTTTTTCTATAAATCATCAAAGCAGGGTGGCTTGTGGCTGCATAGCCAATATGTTTTAAAAGACCCATAAAGGCAGTTCAATTCATTGAATGCTTTTTGCAGTTATTTTTTGTTATTTGTTTTATATTTATGTATCCTTCTATTAATCATTTGGGGCAATCTACAACAGTATATGATATTTTGTATAAGATAAATATCGATAAAAAGGGAATTGTAGCTTGTAATTGTGAGAAAGTTACTGTGGCTCCTTGATAAGATGATACGTGTGAACTGCGTGGTGTAAAATAAAGAAATCTGTTTATAATTCTGTCGTCGCGCTTGATGTTGGTAGGTCAGGAGATCAAGGTGGTCATGTCTTATAAATCATTGTGAGTGTATAACGCTAGGAATAAGAATCATGTCCACATATGTGTGTGCTTTCAGTAGTACAAAAAAAAACCACATGCACACAGCTGAATAAATGACTAAAGCAGAGACGACTGGCTTGTGTGGACCCATACCAGGGGGGCCAACACTTCTGCTTTAGGGTGGGAACAGTTTATCCAGCTGTAAATGACCCGTCTCCTCTATATCTCTTAAAATAACACTCAAGATCAGTGATGGCCTCGTTTTGGATGAGGTCTTTGTGGAGAGGTTGGTGCTAATCTCCTCCGTGATGGTGTAGTTGTAAAGCCACTCCAGGACATCTGGTCTGCTATGTCCTCAGGATTACTTTTTAATGCCCTTGTTTGTAGGTTGCTCCTCTTCTGTTTTTTCAGCTCCAGACTCTATGGCGACTCTTCCGCCCAACTCATAATGAGGTTAAAGGTAATCAGCTTTAAATAGCTTGGAGGCCCACCTGAGTATTTACAACCTCCTCCCACACCTCGTGATGTGTCTCGTCCAATTAGAAGACACCACTCGATACGCCCACTTGAGCTGTTTATGCAGGTGGGATGTTTGTGAACAGGATGTTCTCCAGGTGATTACAGTATGGCGAGTACAGTACATCACACTCCCTAAGCCTTTCCCTCTACAGCCCTCTTGAAAACCAGTTTGGCCATTTCTGCTCACTCTGAGAAAGCCAGATTAACCCTTCTGTTGTTCTCCGCCTTCAGGTGACCACTGCTTGTGCACCCTGAGACATCCCCAGGACATGCAGACCCCCTGATACCATTGTGGGTCAGTACCGAGTTGAACTACATTATTACGCCTATGTGGGTTGTCCTGGTCCAGCTGCTTAATAAGATCAATTTCGAGATGGCAATGATGACTAATAAGGTTTAGTCTTGTGGCCTCTCAATAGTATGAAGAATGGAAAATAGTTACTGAAAGGGGGGGTCACAAAAACTATTTACAGTGAATGGAGGAAGCATTGAGACCCCTCACTTTCTATTTACTTTAATGTGTTGTAGGTATGATTTTAAAATGGAGTAAATTTGCTGTTTTTGCCCATCAGTCAAACCCTAACCCTGAATGACAAAGTGAAGACATGTTTTCAGGGTGGTCTGCAAATTAATTTCCATCTTGGAATGTTCCAAGTCTTTATAAGTTTTGCACACTTGGATTAGGACGGTTTACGTCATTCTTTCTGGCAGATACACTCAAGCTCTGTTAGATTTGATGGGAAGCGTCTGTAAACGGCCATCTTCAGGTCTCTCCACACAGGTTCTCTGGGATTTAACTCTGGGCCATTCATGGACACTCGGAGGACTTGTCCTGAAGCCACGCTAGCATTGTCTTTGCTGTATGCTTTGGGTCACCCCAGTCTGAGGTGGAGTGCACACTGGAGCAGGTTTTCTTTAAGGACCTCTCAACATTCATCCTTTCCTCAGTTCTGCCTAGTCTCCCCGTCCCTCTAGCCTGATGTCTCCACCACCGTGCTTCACCACAGATATGGTATTAGACAGGTGATGAACAGTGTCTGGTCTTCACCAGATTTAGTGCTTGGAGCTCAGCCTAAAGAGTTCTAATTTTGTTTCATCAGTCCGGAGAATCTTTTCCCTCCTGCTGTCAGAGTCCAGTAAGTGCTGTTGGCTAAGTACAATCGGAGTGGCCACTCTGCCATAAGCACCTAATTGAAGGAGTACTGCTGAGATGTTCATCCTTCCAGTATGTTCTCCCATCTCGGCAGAGAACTTCTGAAGTTCTGTTAGAGTAACCATTGGTTTCCTGGTCACCTTCTTGACCAAAGCCGTTCTTGCCTGAATACTTGATTTGGTCTGTTCTGGAGGTTCCACGCTTCTTCCATTTGACAATTCTCGAGGGGACACAGAAACCTTTAGAAATAGTTTGATCCCCAGGCCCTGACCTGTGCCTCACCTCAATTTGATCACTGAGGTCTACAGAGAGTTCCTTGAACTTCTTGGCTTGGTTGTTGTCCTGACATGCAGTGTGAATTGTGGGACCTTCTATACACAGGTCCACGTGTGCGTTTCTAAATGAGGTCCAGTCCAGTCAGTCCTGTTTGCAACAGGTGGACTCCAGTCAGGTTCTAGAAACATCTCAAGGAGAACTAAAGCAGACAGGATGACACCTGACCACAAGGAAATGGTCATACAACTTCTTTAAATGAGAGATTTCAGTTTGTGACTTTATTTTAAATAAATTTCCCGGCCTTTCTGAAATGTTGTTCTCACTTTGTCACTTTGAGTGTTGCTTGATGGGCAAAAATAGCATTTTAGTTAGCTGTGAGCAAAAGCAACGGGCTTGGTGGACCGAATGGTCTCATCTTGTTTGTCAAATTTCTTACGTTCTTATGAAACATGACAACAAGGGTCATAAAAATCGGTCATCGGGAAGAGAAGACTAAAGCAATGATAAACATAATGCAAAGTCCGATTTGACAAAATAAACACATGTAGAAATGGTCAAAAATTGATCACATAGTAAGGAAACCCACAATCATGACAGACCTAGAGAAAAAAAGTGTACTTTTTATTTATCCTTTAATAACAAAGTATTTTAAACTTCAGTGGAACAACTTTAACATAATAACATGAAGATCAACATTTAATTTGCCAACAGGTATAAATTAACAGGCTACTTTACAAAACTTTATATACACACGAAGAACAAATAAGTCAAACTCCAGTCGGCCAGGAGATGCCACTGCGTTTGCAAGGTCAGTGGCCATTTGTAACAGTGACCTTCGTCATGAGCACATTTCCCTTTATCACCAAGCTAAGAAAGTAGGTTTCACTAAGTTGAGCATGTCATTTTTTTTTAAATACATAAAAATAAAACAGCAGGTAATTTCTAATACATTTTGTAAATTACACCATGAAAACTGTAAATTTGAATTGGTCAGATTTGAACTTTTTGGGTATCTTGGGTCCTACTTGAGTAGGGGAAGGATGGCGGGTCAGTGACCGAATATTTCCTAGAATGTTTAGCCAACCTTTTATTACCCAAGTGCATTTAAATAATGGTCAAAAGGTTCAGGCGTTGAATGGGATGAGGTCGCTTACCACAAAGAATCGACGGAAGACTTTCGGAATGATGTGGGCAGCTTGGAATGTGGTTCCTGTGGTACAGTCTCCGCATAATGAATTCTTACCACCTGTGATATTATAACAAGGTTGTTCGCTGTTTATTTTGGGGTTTTTTTCTATAAATTGATGTATAATCCACCTCACGATAGCAAGATGGGTTTAAGTACATTGAGATTTGCCATTTATTTCAGTTATATCTTTGCCTAGAAGTGTAGTGCTGATGGTCCGTCCCAATGAGCCAGATAAATGTATAAAGAGAATGCTCACCATTTGGACCTTCCCTTGTGGGGTAGGGCCTATATAGAATGGTTTAAATGTCTACATTACTTCTGCAAGCCCCACATCCGCTAAAATAAAAAAAAAAACAGAGAAAAGCAACAGAATTTGGAACTGAATGACTAAAGCTAATGGGTTAAAATAGTAAAGTTAGTACTATCTCTCAATTAATTGACTAACTGTCATCCACTACAGACATGTTCTCCTTGTGATGTGTTATTTTTCTGTATTACAAATGTTCTACCTTGGGGCAGACTCCAAAATTACAGGAATCTCTTTTAAAGAAGCAAAGGAATTAGGTAGAGGCTTATTTCTCTTTTGCATTAATATTTTAAAATTTATGTAGTTTTTATCTATTAGTTCAAGTTTTTGCTTAATTCTTGGTCAAATAGATTTGCTTACAGAGCTTTTAAGGTTGTACTGTATGTGTGTTACATGTTGACATTCATCAGAAAAGGAAAACGGGCAAATTGATTGGTTAAAAATATTTGTGTGTGCTTACTGTTTGAGTGGAATTCTGCAGTTCTTGAACACCCTGTTGTCCTCTGCGGAGTGCATGATGATAATGTGTTTTGCCGTATTTTGCTCAGGACTCTGAATTCCAACATTTATTTTAACCAACCTTGGCCACTATGGCGCCTTACAGTTTCCTTGGGTCATTAAGTTTCTTTGTTAGTTTTTACCCCTCATCTTGTATTTGGTGTGAATTGTAATTTTAGATTTGGTTCTCCTGAATTCTTTCCGCTATGGCCACACACAGTGTCTGTTTTGTGAGTTAGGCAGCTATGGTGTTAGGAAGTCCCAGCTGCTCCTTAAGTCTCTGCAGTTGACCCAGGGTGATGTTGTTGCCCCCGCACACCACAATGACGACAGATGAAAGGTCCCGACTAAGCTTGCCTTCTTCCTGCAGCTTATGGACCACATTATTGTAGACGGCTGCCAGCGCAGCGCCACATGCTGGTTCCACTAAAATCTTCTCGTCGTCTGTGGAATGAATGAGAGAGAATGATAAGATGACATGAAAGTCATGGCTTAACAAGAACTTGAATCAACCAGTCAACAAAGCTCAGAAACACAAATTCAGCCACAGGGGGTTTGGGTAATGAAAGCTACTGTTAATTGGCAAGCAATTTGGCACCCATTTTACTTGACACTTACCAACAAACCGTTCAATGGCCATCACAGCATCCTGATCTGTCACCACCTCAGAAAAAACTGGGTGCTCCTTAGCCACTTTAAGAGTCTGTGCACCCACCCGTTTAGCTCCCAGGGTCTTGGCAACGCTGTGGGAGAAAGCAGGCATCAAGATCAAAATGGGAAGCCATGAAGACAATGTTGTGATTCAGCAACACAAAAAGAAGTAAAAAAGGGTGAGCAGGCTCACAATAACAAACACAAGACCAGGACATTGCTAGGTCCGGTCCTAAAGATCAGGCCTCACCCCAAGCAGCCTAGCAGCAAACTCTAATAGTAGGCTTTCTGATGTGCACAAGCCTAAAACAGGGTTCAGGGCCAGCTTTTCAAATTCATAATACTCAAGCATGTCCTTTAGGTAAAAGAGTGACCATAAACCTGTGACCTAAAGTGTAAAAGCTAACACATCTTCTTTATATGAAGAATTCATTTAAGTAATCAAGAAAGGGTAAGGCAGGCAAAAAAAGCAAAAATGAGACAAAAGAGATTACCTAAAAAAGGAAACCCAGAAAACACAAACAGAAATCCACAATACCAGAAAGCCCAAATGTCCTAACTGCACAGTGCAAGCAGCAGTCATTCTGAATAGAGACTGAATCAGGGAATGAAATGTAAAAATGAAAGTGCCAAGACTAAAACTGGCAAGACTTCATAAACACAGCCCAGGATGTGAGCGAGACAAGAACCTTAAGCCGAACATCGTAGCAAGAAAGTCATAAATCTTAAATTGTGTACATTTTGGTTGATGAGAATGATAATCCATTGTAGCCACGGCTGCCATTTTGGGTTTTTGAACCCAGAACCATTGATAGTCTTGAACTGAGAAAAGTGCAAAGTGCAATTGGGCTTTTATTCAACCGACAAATATTCCAAACAGTGTACACGTCGTCTTTAAGACGTAAATAAATAATGCATGATAAAAACAGTGCTGTTTAGGTGGAAGTAAAATCAGCTATCCATCCAACCATTATCCAACCTGCGATTTCCTAACTACAGGGTCACGGGGGTCTGCTGGAGCCAATCCCAGCCAACACAGGGCGCAAGGCAGGAAACAAACCCTGGGCAGGGCGCCAGCCAACCGCAGAGGAGTAAAATCAGTAATAAATAAATTTTACAAAATCCAACAATAAAACTCCACAGACGTTGGGTTCCCTCGACTCCCATCAGCCCGGAGCATCCTTTCTCTTTCCATCTCCTTCAGGTCTTACATGCGGGTGGCAGTGACAAAAAATTGTCAAAAATCTCTCTGGCTCCCATCCCGACTGCCCCCTTCGACGTCTACCGTCACGCTCAGAGGCCGACTCCGTCATTCCCGCTGCCTCTTAGATTACTTGGCTGCTTCCAGCGTGGGCGACCAGCCCTTGGACTTCTGTTCCTCTCGTTCCCTTGCAGGGCCACTAACCAGTCTGCCCCTTGTCCACCACGCTGGCTCCCACTCCATAGTCAGTCAGTCTGATCTCCTCCACTATCCTGCTCGGGCTCCTTTTAAGCTGATAGGAATGGAGCTGCGCTGATTACAGACCCCTGAACGCTAGTGAGGCTGAACTTCATGTGAACGCGTGATCAGCAGATCTCCCCATCAACCACGGGAGCTGCTCTGCAATGCTAACACACACACATATCTACATTCATCTGAGCCTGAACACAATGACGTTAAGACGTACCACCACAGACCTCTCTCACTACAACGGGCAAAACCAGAGATTCCATTAAATGCTCCAACAAAAATCAAACACGAGCAAATGGCTAGCATCCTGAATGAGTTAAGGACACAGATGCCAACCAGTGTTTGGGGGAGTGCGATTTGTTAACAGTCTCATTTCGCCTGCAACCTAGAGGACGAGGCTCACGTGCCGTCACTTCTGATTTGGCCCTACAGGTCCTCCTTCTTCTGCTCCATGGGCTATTTAAAGAAGGGGTTTGCCAGAAGTTGCCATTTATTCCTAACCAGAAAACAACAGAGCTTCACATCGAAGAAGCCTGAACAGAGAGGCATTAAATAACATTAATAATTTCACTAGAATGTTGCTTTCTTTTCCCTCTTTTTGTTTCATACTTAAATAGGGTGCCCCACACTTTAATGTCATCCCTGTCTTTTCTTTCACACCGTAAACATGGATGATGAATGCTCAGTTTTGCCAGCTTATAGGTCGTCAGGCTAATTGACGACACTCCGGGAGACGTTACTGGGCAACCTGTGAATGTATCTCCATCTGCGGGCGCTCGAGATGGCGGCTCCCATAACGAAACAAGATGGCACTGCGAGAGAACGTATTTAAACAGCATTAAAGATGCACCAGATTCAAAAAACTAATATGACAACCATATTCCTTGAACCCTTAAACTCTTGAAACAAATATTTTTAGAGGCCAAGGACAAACCGTAAAAAACAAAATTAAAAATCTGAAACCAAAATATACTTAAAATAGTGACCCTTACTCTACAGCACCCAATGATTCCCTGCCAGACTGAACAGGCCTACAGCCATGATGTAGCCACCATGAGCAAAGAATCATATATACATGTGACACATTAATACTAAATAAGAAAACAACAAAAACAGGTCCAATAATAATTCATAAAATGACAGAGAAAGACACTTGAGCCAACGATCAGACCCCATCTGAAAGATCATGGAGACGCAGCATACAATCATTCAAATATGAAAAAAGCCAGACTTTGTTGCTCTAGTGAATTCATTTCATATGTCATAACGGGTAGACTTTTCATTTATCACAAAATGCTATTTGAGACTGAAAGGGTGTTCAGACTGTCATAAGTCAAGGCCAACTGGGTTACAAGGCACAGTCTGTATGTGCTACACATTGCCAGGCTTAGCGAAGGCTCATCGTCACTTCAGCCATCTTTTCCAGCTCCCGACAGAGAGTTTAAAAAACGACTCAAAACAATACGGTCCCAAGTTTATCTGCCAAGCTCGATGACTCTGTGTAATCAGCGGATTTGTCAACACATGCGAGTGGCAATGCTAAACGCTGAACTGCTCATGTTGACCGCCTGCAAGCTGCAAAGTGCCTGATAACAAGGTGAACTTTGGGATGAGTTGACCGAGGGCTTGGTGACTCGCTTGAACTTACCTGGTGATCTCGGGCAGAGTGACGAGTTCTCCGGCCTGCACGGCTGCATTGAGGCTGTGGGCGCCCTTTGTTTCCATGGCGATGATGGGCACCTCATGCCAGGCGACTTCTCTTAAGCCCTGCACGACCCCGCACAGCATGCCGCCGCCTCCCACAGACAGGATGATGGCCCCTGGCTTGGCCTCCATCAATTCCTTCAGTTCTTTGACAATCGTGGTGTGGCCTTCCCTTTTTAAATCGGGAAGAGGAAGAACAAAATTAAGAAAAATGTAAACCCCAGCCTGTTATGTTTGTGAATTTGGCAGACATTTTCAGCAGGGCTCCCTTGTGTAATCCATTGATTAACGGCATATGTGTTGATTAATTATTCAAAGTTGGATTAGTACAGAAGATATGAAAGGTGCTATATAGGAGATCTGGAGTAAAAGTCTTTGTATTTACTTAGTGGTCTATGTAAGGGATCTCATATTTTTTGATAATTTTATGCACTGTGTTTTTTCTGCACATGCACTATACCAGGGGTCGCCAGCTCCAGTCCTGGAAGACCACCGTGGCTGCAGGTTTTCATTCTAACCCTTTTTTTTTTAATGAGTGCCCGGTTTGTTCTGTTAATTAACTTCTTGTGAATTCATTTTAATTGACTTGCTTTTTAAGATTTGTTCCCCTGAGTTTCTTCATCGTTCCTCTGAGCTGCTTCATTTCTTTCCTTAAACGGCACCCAAAAAGAACTGAAATGTGAAGTGAATGAGCCAACAGAAGACCACCAAACTCTGGGCCTCAAACTCCAACTAATTTCACTCCAACACGCTGCTTAATGAGGTGCCAGTTCTTGTTGTTAATTAATCCCGCTCTTTAATTATGTGGCTTGTTGCTGCTCTCGTGGTGCATTAGCAGACATTTCTGAAATTCTTGAATTTCTCTTTTCTAAGAGCTCTGTTTGTGGCCCTGAGCAGATCAACATTCCTGAGACCTTCATCTTTCTTTATTTTCAGATACTGTGTGATGGACACCAGTTGTTTTGGCTCATTTTGTATCTCATTGTTGTTTGGCTGCTAATTAAGGAAAACTAAACAGTGAAGTGGTCTGAGTCTTCAAGAGCAAGTGAATTAAAATTAGTTAATTAGCAGCAAAAACGGGTCACTCATTAAGAAAAGGGTTAGAATGAAAACCTGCAGCCACGGTGGTCCTCCAGGACCGGAGCTGGTGATCCCTGCACTATCCATCCATCCATCATCCAACCCACTATATCCTAACTACAGGGTCACAGGGGTCTGTTGGAGCCAATCCCAGCCAACACAGGGAGCAAGGCAGGAACCAATCCCGGGCAGGGCGCCAGCCCACCACAGGGCACACACTATGGACAATTTAGAATTGCCAATTCACCTGACCTGCGTGTCTTTGGACTGTGGGAGGAAAGCTGTGAAGACACTGGGATTACATGCAAACTCCAAGCAGGGAGGACCCGGGAAGCAAACCCAGACGGGTCTCCTAACTGCAAGGCAGCAGCACTACCCACTGCGCCACCATGCCACCCCAACCCCCACTATATACAAGTGAAAAATCTATAGTAAAGGATTACAGAAGTACTTGTTTGAGAAGTAAAGACACTATATGACATACGTATGATATCTTTGTTTGTAAAGTGTTACATTATTTTCTGGCTGAACCTATCCCAGCTAGCATAGGGCACAAAGCAGGAACCAACCCTGTACTGGGTACCAGTTCATCGCAGAGCAAACACAAACACACAGCAAGCACACACTAATGCCAATTTAACATCCCCAGTTCACCTACCCTGCATGGCTTTTTGGACATTGGCAGGAAACCCACATGGACATGGGGAGAGGCTAAGCAATTGGCAATGCTTTATTAACTGATGTGTTTAGATGGGCTGTCTGGTGCGGTTGCGTTTTCTAATGGCCATATCTTACCCCACTGAAAACAAAAAAACTTGCGTAGGCACTCACCAGATGAGAGGGTCATCAAAAGGTGGGATGTACACCCAGCCGGGGTTGTTCTCCGCCATTCTCATGGCATGCTCAATAGTCTCATCCAGGATCTGTGAACAATTAAGAAAGTGAACCACAAATGCAGACCTGCTCTGATTCATCTGGTTGATTTACTTCTCATTCTAGATCCCGTGGAGCGTCTGTTCCTGCATGTCTATTAAGACCACCACACAAGAGTGCAGGCTTATCAGGTAAGCGCCTTTATCTGATCGACGATGTGGACCATCAAGTCCAAATAATATTTTTGGTAACTCCCTGTCTTTTTTGTTTTTTACATCCGTAACTCTGCACCCATAATGTAAATTTGACCACGGCAATTGTTTCTATCAGTTCATGTTCAAGTTTCAGATAAATCTGATTTATTTTTGGGTGACATTTTAGTTTATCCCCTCTAATCATAGTGCAGTGCTTCTATTTGAGTTGTGGCCGGTGAGCTTTGACCCTGGTGAGGTATGCAGGCAAATGAGCCAAGCTGTTCCCCTCTGACCTCCATAACATTTTGTACATTATGGCCACTTGGGGCGCCAGTGAGCTCACCCTTCACTCAGAATAAAGCCAGCGAGGACATCATTTAGCTCAGATTGGCGTTAGTCTTCTGGCTATTCCACACCATCCCAGTCTTCCCCCATCATCGACAGACTGTACATCCTGCTGTTATTCACTTTGTTATTCTATATTATGCTCATGATGCTGTAGATGATGTAACTCGTTTGGAGAAAGTCTATTTGAGGAGCCATCCAAGGTTGTTTCCTGCCTTTATGCACAACATTGTCTGGATAGCCATTGGCCTTCCATGACTTTTGGATTAAATTGTGGAAATGGTTTGGTTTGTGAAAACAACATGAAAGTCATGAAGTTACAGAACAGTTACATATTGTGAGCTCCTAATTTAATTTGAGCTGTACACAGGTATGTTTCTACAGTATCTATTAATATTGTGATATGACCGTAAGGCAACGGCCATTACACTCGTACCTCAACCTTCACCCTGCTGCTCTGTGCCACTGACTTAGCTAGATGGCTTAACCCAGCGACTGGGTGCTTGCTGGTACACACCAATTCCAGGCCTGGCTCCACTACTGGATTCCCAGTATCTGTGTCACGGGTGTTTTGCTTCTCCTCTTTAATGGGAACTTTATGGATGATCATTTACAGATTGAAGTTTCTTTCCTCATACTCTTCACCGATCAAGCAGTTCCACTTCTCTTCCATTTGAATGGTTTAATAAAGCTTGGAAAACCATGGGAGTGTGTGGGAATTCCCCAGGAGGAGCTGGAAGATGTTGCTGGGGAAGCCTGATGGCCTGATCTGGTGTAGCTCGCCATGATGAAGAAGTGGATTGAAACTGGTGGTGATGCCGATAAGACCAGGGTACTGGTAGAATTTCTCCCTTGTGCCCATGTCTGATTTACCTAGCCCCACCATACAGGTAATTTTAAAGATCTAAATTACAGTTGATTTGGATTGTGATGAGGGGTGAATTTGAATAGCAGAATTTAGAAACGGGCCTTTCTGTAGTGTGGCCTCAATGGCAGAAGTGAAAATGCACCTCATTTGATGACACCAAAGCTCAAAAGGCAAAGTAGTGCCAGCATCAAGCTAACCTTCTTACAGGTGGATGGGTTTAGGCCACCTCTTGGGTGGACAGCACATGAGCGTCAACACCACGAAGGACTTGACGGACAGTAAACAGGCAGGACTTACCTCTCCCACCACAGAAACCGTGGCTCCCTCGTCTCTCAGGCGTTGAACGGTGAAGGATGGAGTGCTGGTGGGAACGAGGATGGTTGCCGGTATCCCCAGTTTCCTCGCAGAGTATGCTGCTGCCAACCCGGCATTGCCTCCTGTGAAGAAACGCCAAAGAGGTGAGGCTGGACGCAGACGGACTCCCAACACTGCAAGTTGTGCATTTTGATCTTTAATAGAACAAGGCCAGAATTGGCAAGTCGCTCTGTGTGTAATTTATCAATCCGAAAGTAATCACACCTCCGTGACACCCCCACAATTTGAATTACAGGAGGGCCAGGCGCGTTCAAGTGAATCAGTGGTGGGTTTGTGGCCTCCTGGTTTGGCTGCGTTGACACAGCGAGGGGCCACTGAGGTACTGCGACCTTTATGACTTTTGTGTTAGTTTGGTACATGAAGCCGTCGCCATCTGCTGCTCAGGGTGACTGTATGTCTGTCTGTCTGTCTGTCTGACTCTGTGAAGCTCCCCTATTGCAATTTGAGGTGAGACAAAAGGTGCCATAAGAGGTAAAGAGAAATGGCACAAATACTCTGGTGGGCAAAGTGACGAATTTAAAACCAGTAGAGGATGGTTTGAAAAGTTTTGCAAGAAAAGTGGCATTTAATATTTTTTCCCTGTGCTTAAAACTCATAAAAAAAAAAAAAAGTGTTTACAGCGAGCGGTTCGTAAGTGTCATGCACAAACTCTTACAATGTTAGTTTTCTCTGTTGTTCAATGTTTTCACATTTAGTTTACTATTACACTGTGCATTCTATGGTATAATTAACTAGTTTTGTGCTTAAAAAATATATATTTACATACAGTTTGTATGGTCTAGAATTGATTAATTTTATTTACATACAATCTTATGGGGAAATTACGTTTGGGTCGCGTCCAGAGTTTTAGAACAAATTCCACTTGTGACCAGAGGTACCACCGTATCTGGGTATAAAGAGTGTACAGCATAGTTTGTATACCTCCTGCTTTTGTTAATATATCTTTAAAAGATTGTAAGAGTGCCTCCTTACGTGTATTTGCTGTATCCCACTGTTATATATAAGGGGTATGCCCATAAGTATGAGTCTGTACCGTCTATCTCTATCTCCTTTAGGTTTTTAAGTGTGTCAATGAGGGTTTCGTCTTTTACAACGAGAATCTAAGCAGCCCGAAGGCACAAGTTGTTTACTTACCTGATGAGCACACAAAGTGTTTGCATCCTCTCGTCGCCCACTGCCAAGACACACAAAAACAGAGAGAACATTTTAGTCATTGTGAATCTGTTCTGAACACTGTCTGCCTATCACTGCAATAAAGGGGCCATACAGGCCATCTTAACTGCTGAATAGACAAGGCCCTTTCAGCACTGGCAGACTTGGTGGTCTCCATGCCAACCTCCTTTGAGCCAAACAGACGTTCCCAAAATGTGAATGTCCACTCTTGACCCTTAGCGTCTAGTGCCAGCCTCAACACTCCAAGCCCGCAGACATGGTACCCCCATTCCTCCTGTACCTAATTCCGAATGACCCAAAAAGTATGGCAGACAGGTGTGGCATCCCTGCACCTCCTCATGCAGTAATCAAATCCCTTTTTAGATGTGCCCTTCTTACACACACACCCCCAAGGCATAGACATCACTGACTGCCCAGCAGCTAATGCTAATATAATGTTGACCTTCTTTTCAGGATTGGTTACTCACAGTCTTGCACAGGTGCCCAATGCCCCGAATCTTGAATGAGCCCGTCGGCTGGGAGTTGTCCAGCTTGAGAAACACTCTGGTCTTGGCTAACTTGGACAAGGGGACGCTGTCTCTCAAAGGAGAGATGATGTGCAGGCTGTCGTCGCAGTTCATTGTACCCTAGAAATCCCATAAAGGGCACAGATTAACAAAGAAATGTTCAAGACTGGCACTAAATAATGCAGGCAACACACAGCCAAATCGGTAAATCCTGAGGGGTGGCCTCCCAGCTGCAAACATCTTGTTTTTATTCCTAGTCCACCCATTGTTCTTGTAGGTTTTCATGGGGGCTTTATTCTCTTCCCACATCCTAAAGACATTAATGTAAGATGAGTGATAACACAGCCTGAGTTCTTGTGGCACCCCTCCTTTTTTTTTGGAGCTTTTATTAAAAGATAAGGGTTCAGAAAAATATGCAGACAATTAATAAAAGTAAGACAGAAAGTGCCCATGTGCAGGGAGCCAGCCTATCCCGGGGCACACGTGTGCACACAGTGGCTCAGTTTAGAGTTGCCATTGTGCTTTGCACAAGTCACGACTGATGGGACACTTTGCTGTGATGCTAAGCAGCCTGTTTACCACTTCATGTCATGTCATGTCATTTACTAAACTGCTTCATCCAGACCAGGGGGATTAAGGTTGTAGTCCATCCCAGCTAGCATAGGGTGCATGGCAGGAACAGACCCCGGATATGATGCCACACACCAGACACACACCATGGCCAGTTCAGTGTCAGTGTATGTCTTTGGACAGCGGGAGGTAACTCGAGTCCCCATACAGATACGGGGAGATCGTTCAAACTCCACACGGGTAGGACCCTGGACGGCGAAACGTGTTTTCCTTACTGCGAGGCAGCAGCGCCACCACTGTGCCACCGTGCCTGCCTTTCCCCTTTCCGATTTTTAATATTAAAAAATGGCCAAAAGAGAACCTTATTATGACCCATTACTGGTTTCATACACAATCGACTTATCTAACCAAACAAACTGTATCAGTAATGAGATGTTTAGAGATGTTAATAAAACACAGAGAAGGTGATTTAAAAGAAAACCCATAAATTGATGTCAAATGGGTGTTCGCCCTGTGCTGTCTTTGTTCTCGAAGCTGGCTAAAAATATTTAATGTAAAAAACTGCATGAAAACCATTTATTTTTAGTACATTGCATGACGCTATAAATGTACTCCGTTTTCGCCGGGCTGAGAAGTGGAGTGACATGTACTCCTAACTTGGGTTATAACTAAATGACCCTGCTGAAGCCGGACACCTGCTGGGTTAACTAGCGACTCTACATTGGCCCATATGACTAACAGAGTGGCCAAGCGACGCACTGGTGTCCTGTCCTGGCTCTATGCGCTACTCCTGGATCTGCCGGAGTATAATGAGCCCCCTTGACCCCGAATAGAATTATCATGAATAGAAAATAAAGTGCCAACATTCATTTTGTTAAACAAAAAAAAAAAAAAAAAAAACTGGCTCGTATCTGTCAGGTTGCACTACGAAGGCTACTGAAATAATCGAATTTACAGAACGGATGCACAGAAATTAATGTTTTTGTGCCGCTTTTAATGCTTTCATTTGCGTTTAATATAAAATTAAAAAAGGAGTTTAACGATAAATGTAATTAGGTGCGCAGAGAACACAGCCGAAGCGCTGTTCTGGAGAATTTGCCAAGTTTTGCACTGGCTGTGTCGCCCCGTCCAGTGATTGTTCCTGCCTTGCACCCGATGCTTGTAGAGAATGGCTCAAGCTTCCACGCGCTCCTGATTTGGATAGGCGTTTTTAAAAATGGATGGATTTTCAAGTTTTTTGCCAGGTAAATTAACAGTGGTATACGATGCTATAGTAGAAATCCAAGTAAACCGAGAGGTATAAATTATTTTAAGTTATAAAATTTTGATTTTATTCACGGCCAGTGGATAGTACAGTCATCGCACCCTTACCTGTTAAAGTCGATTCCAACAACTGCGGCCGACTTGATCTCGTCTTTCTTTTTCTCCTTCCTCACTTTTTCTGTGTTTTATTTTATCCTTCCAAGCCGGCGCAACTCCAGTTATATGACGGGAGAGCCCAGCGCGTCAACCAATCGCCGCACAGAGTCGCGGCACACCTCCGACACGCCCACACAGGGAGGCGAGAAGCGCAGTCCGGTTTGCGCCCTGGACGTGTGGGTCTTCTCGGATTTTTATAAAGGTACACTCGTTTTGAATTGGCAGGCTGAAGTGACAGAATGTGGTCCGTGGAACGCGTTATTAATCAAAGTAACCGCGAGTTGCCATTGCCGATTTGTTTTGCTAAGCGCTAAGACTAACGAAAGTCTTTCGCGCGGACTTTGCAGCTGCATTTTAGGACGGTGTGTACTTTGGGCTGCATTATATATTTGCTGTTGGATTTTGATTTCTTAATAGGTACCTCAATGAATAGTACGGTGCATATATTCGAGACAGACTTGCATCGTTTTGTGATAGTTAAAGCGGATTCGTCTGAAACTATGTTTCCATCATAACTTGAATGGGCGCGATTTTTCACTGAAGTGATCTTATTTCTGTATGCTGTTCATAGCATCGCGCACCTGGTAGCTTTACAGCGCTTTTCCACTTTGCCCCTAAAGCACACTCCACGGATTTAAAACGCGCTATTATTTTTTTTATTCTGGCCGCTTCTCAACGTGACGTTGCGTTTAAAACACTCTTGCGCGCACCCGTAGGCCTCTCTGCACTGAACCCTGTGACCAGCAGCGTGAACGCGCGTCTCCTTCCCGACGAGATTTTTTTGTGACTGTCAGGAACACGCGAATGGAATTTGGTGTGTTGCGGTAAAACGAGCGGGGCCCCCAACCCCCCACCCCCCCACCTTTAGTCGTGAACGACGACTACCAAAAGGGGCCAGTTTCTATTTCTGGTCGTTAGTGGAGGCGCCTGCGGGGTGCAATGCTCGCAGCGGCGCTGCAGTTGTCCTGGCGACTTTTCCTTTTTCTTTCCTTATTTTGGTTCACTCGCTGCAAACCGGACGAATCCAGTCGACACAAAATAGCCCGAGCGCTGCTTAGTAATCAAGTTCCGTAGATTTTATTATGGAGAGAGAAAAAAGGCGAGTTCTTTCAAAGAACAGACCAGCAACCACCCTAAACTGGTTTTGCGGACTACTTATGTGGCAAGAGCGGAACATCGCATTAATGACTACTTGGTGATGTAAGCCGGGGGCTGTTTTGCAACTTCTGAGAAATTAAATACCTCTCAATTAACACGAATAAACGTCAAAAGTAGTCGGAAGCGCCTCTATTGCGGAGCTTTGCACTAAATGCGTTGGGTGACGACAGTCTGTTCATTTTTTATAATCGGGCTGCAATTGTTGCATCACCAGAATTTTTATTATGATGTCACATCATACATTAGGCGATTCTTCTGCTATTCCCGTTTATCGTACCTGTTGACTTCTATGTATAATTCTCTTTCACCGCTTATCACGAAAGGTAACACACGAGTTTCACTATGCCGTGTGTACGCCAATAATCGAATCGACCCCAAATGAGATATTGCTCTGGGCTTACATTGCATTTACTAATTAGGCTGAGCCTTCAGCCAAGGCCACTAAAAAACCTGAGAGATGATGGCTCCATTTCTTTCTTTTTTTAAAATTGGAGCACACAAAGGTGAAGTGACCTACTCAGGGTCACACAGGTGTCAGTAGCAGGATTTGAGCCTATGAGCTCAGGGTTTGAAGTTCAACAACAATAATAAGTAATAACAGCAGTAACAACTGACATAGCTAGCATGACTTTGGACTATGGGAGGAAACCAGAATAAAGTCATGCAGAGGCCACCCATACTCTGATGACGTAGGGGAACCATTGTTGGTTTTCCAAAACACTCATTCACATGAAATTTCCAGAAACAACAATACAATACAACCTATTTTTTTGCATAGGGCTCTTCGCTTCTCAGTTAAAATACAAGTACAGATCATACTACTTACTAAATACAGAACTGGTGCGCATGTAAATACAGATTTGTTAAAGAGCACAAAGGACAAGGAAAAAAAAATGATTAAACAGAAATGGAAACCACAATATCTATCCATTAATGAACTGATGGGCTGTAGCCAGTTGACATCATCAAGATTAAAACTGTAAAGGAGAAAGTGGAAAATAAAAGTGCCAGTCCTGGAGACCTCCACTAACTGCCTGCCCGCTTCAGGGCCTTTTTTCTAATGGGGTCTGTTTTGGCTGTCCAATCTAATGAGGGAATCTTTCCATCTAATGATTCCAATACTCCTTTATCTGAGCAGCCTGGCAGAAGAGCAGTGGCACCAAGTGCCACACTGAAATATTAAGATGAGAAGCAGAATAGAGGAAGGTTAGTACTGGTTTAAAATATTTTGATACTTGTATTTCTGTACAAATGAGTAACAAACAGAAATGCCGTAGGCACAGCTAATCAGCAGCTCTAGTCAGGGTATGCCAGACTAAAGTCACGTGCCTGAGGCTGAAGGGGCATCTCTTGTATTAGTAGGCAGATGTAGAAATACTTAACAAATGATAAGAGTAGTGTCCGCTCTGGGGACAGCTTAGTGTTTGTGCTGCCTCATGTGAAGCTGTAATTCTCCTCCTCTTGAATAAATCTAGCAGTTACAAGTATTAGCTAAATGAATATAAAGTTTGACGTGTGTAAAGTCAAATAATATATATAAATAGACTGCTCAAAAAAATTAAAGGAACACTTTGGAAACACATTAGATCTCAATGGGGAAAAAAAAATCCTGCTGGATATCTATACTGATATAACCTTGGTAATGTGATCAGCCAACAGGGGGATGAATTCAAGGACCAACCGAAAATCAAAGTGAAAAAATGATGCGGCAAGCAGGCTAGTCCATTTTGCCGAAATTTCATTGCAGCAACTCCAAATTGTACTCAGTAGTTTGTACGGCCACCACATGCTTGTATGCATGCCTGACAACGTTTTGGGGGGCATGCTCCTAATGAAATGATGGATAGTGTCCTGGGGGAATCTCCTCCCAGATCTGAACCAGGCCATCACCGAGCTCCTGGACAGTCTGAGATGCATCCTGGCAGTGTCGGATGGACTGAAACGTATTGTCCCAGAGGTATTCTATTGGATTGAGGTCACGTGAATGAGTGTGGGGGCCAGTCAATGGTATCAATTCCATTATCTTCCAGAAATTGCCTGCTTATTCTTGCCACATAAGGCATTGTCATGCAGCAGGAGGAACCCAGGACCCATTGCACCAGCATAGGATCTGACAATGGGTCCAAGGAATTCATCCCGATACCTAACGGCAGTCAAGGTGCCGTTTTGTAGCCTGTAGAGGTGTGTGCGTCCATTGATATGCCTCCCCAGACCATCACTGACCCACCACCAAACCGGTCATGCTGAATGATGTTACAGGCAACATAACATTCTCCACAGCTTCTCCAGACCCTTTCTGTCACATGTGCTCAGTGTGAACCTTCTCTCGTCTGTGAAAAGCACAGGGTGCCAGTGGTGGACCTGCCAATTCTGGTATCTTATGGCAAATGCAAGTTGAGCTCCACAGTGCCAGACAGTGAGCACAGGGCCCACTAGAGGACTTCGGGCCCTCAGGCCACCCTCGTGAAGTCTGTTTTTGATCGTTTGGTCAGAGAGAGACATTCACAGCAGTGGCCTGCTAGTGGAGGTCATTTTGTAGGCTCTGCCAGTGCTCATCCTATTCCTGTTTGCCCGAAGGAGTAGATACTGGTCAGTCCTGATGATGGGTTAAGGACCTTCTCCGAGGGGCCCTGTCCAGCTTTCCTAGAGGAACTGCCTGTCTGTCTCCTGGAATCTCCTCCATGCCTTTGAGACTGTGCTGGGAGACACAGCAAACCTTCTGGCAATGCCACGTATTGATGTGCCCGCCATCCAGGAGAAGTTGGATTACTTGTGCCAGCTCTGTAGAGTCCAGGTATGGCCTCATGCTACCAGTAGTGACGCTGAACGTAACCAAATGCAAAACGAGTGAAAAAACAGATGAGGAGGGAAAAATGTCCATGGCCTCCCTCCACTTGTTAAACCATTCATTCCTGTTTTGGGGGGTCGTCTCATTGTGCCCCTCTAGTGGACCACAGTAGCTGAAACTGATGAACGAGCCCTTCTGCTACTTCACTGAGCAGATCAACAGCCCACAAGTGGCACTGACTCGATGCTACACTCTCATTACAAAGTGTTTCTTTACTTTTTTTCGAGGAGTGCATATATAACATCCTGGGTAGATTCATTGATTGAAGGATGACCTCGTTAAAAAGCGATTGTACTGTAAATGGGCAGGTGACACAGAACACGGACCACATTCAGAGTTGATATGATTACCTTTAGCACAAGCGGGAATGCAAATGCATTTTAAATCCACAATAAACAGTCCCAGAATTGTGTAGAGCGACAGGAGCTGTCAGGTAAGCAGCAGAAGGACTGGCAGCCATCGACTCCTGTGCTGCTTTAAACAGTGATTGCAGTGGCGTGTGTGAAATCGAGCGATCATCTCCTTCATGAGACCACAGATTTATTTTTTGTTTTAATGGCAGTGCGGTGTCTCACCTTCTTTTCACTTTTTTTTTTTTTTTTTTGATTGGGTCATTCTGAGCAGCCCAATTTCATTTTAACTTGAGCTCAGTGGCTGCAGTGCCTTGATCTGCGCATAAACGTAATGGCCACTAGAGGCACTTGAGTGCCATGTGTAAATGTCACTTACTGTAAGGAGTGAATCCAAACATTGGAAAGGCGTTGTTTGAGAAAATGTAACAGTCATCGCGGGTATGTAACATGTTTTAAATTCTCATGACGTGTGGTCGCCTTAAAAAGGTACAAGTGCCGAATCCCACCAGCAGGCTTTGAATTTGACATCCTTGGCTGCAGTGCACGGTTGAAGGGGTCCCTCTCAGCGTCCATAGTGTGAATGGGAGGCGGTTATGGAAAGGTTCAGGGTGCACTCCGCATGTGTTAGAGAAACTCCAACCCCTAGGAGTCCATAGTGCACATTTTGAGAACGTGGGTCCCCTTACGTGTGTTGAGCGTGTGCTGATTGAGTTACATAGACAGCGACCCTTAGATAGCCATAGCATGCATTCTGTATTGTTAGAGGAGGGGGTGTCCCCCACTTAGTGTTCGGGGTTCATGGTCTTTGAGTTACATAAACAGTGACCCCTAGGTGTTCCTATTATGTACAGGAGTTTGTAAGGTCAGGAGCATACAATTCTGAACACCCCTATCATATTTAAATAAAATCATTTATCGCTGATGCTTTTTACAAAATTAGCTGAATTGGCACTACTAAATTGGCCCCTTGTGTGCGTGTGTTTTCACTTTGCAATGGTCTGCTGACCCGTCCTGGTGGTGTTCCTGCCTCGTGGCATTTTTAAGTGTTGATTAAGTTTAAGTGTTGTGCAAACAAAGAGCCGGGTACGGCCTCATTTGGGTTTCGAGCGTATTAAAACATGGGAGTTTTGATTTTTAAAAAAATGAAAGACTGAAGAGATCAGAGGTTGAGCTTCCAAAACCTTATCTCATACCCCCACCACTGTTCCTGCCTTGCGCCATATACTGTAGGAATTGGCTCCAGCTGGCCAGTAACCATGCCCTGGATAAAGCGGGTTTAGAAGCCCAGATGTATGTAGATATGGATGGACACCATGAAGCTGGCGTTATCCCACGCTTGTGGCTGACTGAAAGAGCCAGTTCTTATAGCATTAGCCAACATCCTTTGTCAGGGATGACACGTAACACACATCCTGGAATGACCATTGAACAAACAGACTGTGTCGGAGGGAAGCCTCTTTAATACATCGAGCACACGGCGACAACTGCTATTGATGCCGATCTCTGCGTCTCCATGCGTATTACAAGTAAAATGCTACGAAGCAGCAGGGCTCTTCCCAGGCTTTTTTTTTTTTTCTTTTCTACGGGCTCATCCCGTAGCCTGCAGAACCTGAATTGGATTGAATGGGTTAATACATAAATACAGTATGCACTAAATTAAGGCTCGCGGGATTAAAGTCTATTAAACTTGGCAAAGCTTCCGAGCCCAACCGCCATAAAAAGCCACAAGTAGAAGAGTCCGCCAGTTTATACTGTAACTAAGACCCACAGTTAGTCCGATCGGCGTGATATAACCCTGAAGGAACTGAAGCTTTGCTGATCCCGAGCGCACGCCGTTTATCATTAATCGATTAGTCCTCCTACGGCACTAAACTTTGTACCTTCTCCTTTCGCAGAAACCTCCGCGCCGTGTCCGAGCAGCCAGGTGACTTTGTGTAAGTATAGCGCCTGCGCCTCAACGGACGTACCGGGTTTGGAAGCCCGAATGGAAACAAAAAATCGTTGAGCACATTTGTAACGGTGGGTCAGCGGATTGGCGTTTTCGGTTTAGAAAGTGGTAGCCCTCCGGTGGACTCCGCCTCACCTGCGCTTGCATGTCTGCCTCTGGCTGTATCCGTCCTGAGTGTAAACGGCGGGGGAGTTCAGACGGACAGCCAGGGGTAATCGATACACCGTGTCGGCTTTGCGCTTCAGTTTGCCACATCTCCGGTAATCTGATCAGTTTTACGCGCTCCCTTCAGAATTGACCACAGCTGGTACTCAGTCGCTGGGATCTTTCACATCACGTGCGAAATACCGAGGTAATAAAAGTCCGTTTCTGTGTGTCGGGCATTGGAACATTTGGTTCATAATTCACGCTAATGTAATACAAACGATAGTCTGTTCGATCTCTTGTTTCGCTGTGGACAATGAAGACCTGTCATAGCGACGTGTTCACTAACGGATCTGTTCATACAGTCTCGGCAGAGCCCAAGTGACATTAAAGGTGACGCTGTTCTGGTCCTCCTCCTTTCTAATTCTGATCTTTATTTTCTTTACAGTTGGCTCCATAATGTATTGGTTCGCAGTGTCTTAGTTTTTGCTGTACGTTTTCGAGTTACTTTGTATGATGGCCTTTAAACGCTGTGAAAGATACCATATGAGAACTTATCAATATCCTGGACCTCGTTGTTCGGTGAGCCAGAGACTTCTCAAGAGATGTCAGCATCCAGCTTAAGTTAAAGGGGGCTTGCATCACCGCAGCACTCTGGTGGGAGATGTGCAGTTTGTCTACTTGAGGTCATGCCTCATTCTTTTTCAGCGATTTTCAGCCGTAGAGTTCATTTATATTATCTTAGTAAGTCAGAGGCAGTCATGTATTACCCAACGACTCAGTCCGGCAAGCCTTTGTCTTTCCCCAACTAAATGAATTAATTATTAATTAATTTTTTAATTTTTCATTAGACAGAGGGGTCTATGGTGGGCTGGCACCCTGCCTGGAGTTTGTTTCCTGCCTTGCGCCCTGTGTTGGCTGGGATTGGCTCCAGCAGACCCCGTAATCCTGTGGTTAGGATATAGTGGGTTGGATAATGGATGGATAGACAGAGGGGTGGGCTCAGTGCGTACGAGAGTTGATAACCAAGGAGAGTCCACTCAGGAGTTGAATCCACCACAATAAAAGGCCAAGCATCTCTGTATCTGTGTGTCAGTCTGGTTGTTATATCTCAGTCATTCCAACAGATGGTGCATCACAAACATTTGTAATAATAAAGTGCATTGCATTTTTCATTCCAATAAATGGCACCTCACAAATTGCTTTTACAAATCCCATACCAAATGGCATACAACAGAGAACATGTTCAATGCATTTGTCACGCAACAGAAGGTGCATCAGAAACATTTGTAGTGATGCATTCTATTACTACAAATGTTTGTGATGCTCTATCTGTTAGTATGACAAATGTAATGCATTTTGTTACTAGATTAAATAAACTTTATTAGTTTCATGGGGAGATTCAAATGCATTTCCAAATACTTGGCAACATATCGTGTTCTGGAAATCTTAAAGCTGAGGTCTACATTCATTACTTTCGTGATTTCAACCCATCAGGCAGCACAGCTAGTGCATATAATACAGCAACAAGGAATAAAGAATGGGGGAATTTGGCACATTGCAGATAGAAGAGAGACTCTTGTCTGCAGTGCTGTGTTTTACGTCGTGCGACAGAATGGAAAAAGGGGCAAACGAGGGCTGAGACGACATATGAGCTCGCTTTGCATGGGCACTGGCTCTGTCAGGCAGCATATTATATTGGCTGTGAGAAAAGGGGCAATTGGGAATGTGAAACTGTGCTTACTTGACACACCCTGCAAAGGGTAGTCGTGTAATCTGACATCCTTAGGTGACAAGGTAACCATCGGCAGTGTAATCAAGCTGTGTAACGTGACGTCTGCCTTACCGGTGCTATGCCAGTGCTGGTCAAAGCCTGGTTGGGATCCCTAGGTGGTGTGGATGGACCTCATTGTCCATAGCGGGTACTCGGTATTATTAGACTTCAATGACCTGTAGAACCCTCTCAGTGTCTGTAGTGTGCACTTTGTCCTTTGTGTTTGTGTGCCATGGATTTGCTTGAATGGGCTCTGCAGTCAACTGACGCCCCACTTAATGTCACCCCTTGCTGTATTGCCTTGCCCAGTTGGCACTGTTGGCTTTGGGAATGTTAAGTTGGATGCACGATTTTAAAGATATCTTTCTTTTGTATTTTAATTCAGGAATCGGTGAGCCATGTCCTCCCCAAGTCAGCCATTCCACCTGGTGTCTCCTTTGCTGGAGAGTCTGTCACTGTCCAAGATTGTTGGAGCTCCGGTGTTCATCAAGATGGAAAACACCCAACCCTCTGGTTCTTTTAAAATTAGAGGGATTGGTCACTACTGTCAGCAGGTGGGCTTGTGGCTTTGATGTGATGTAAAGTCTTGTGTTGGGGATGTGGGTTGAGGTGGCAACCACATCCAGAGCTACATTAGTCATCGGAATGGCACCCGGGCATCACGGTGTAGTCTTCATTTGAAAGTGGCTTCCTTGCTCAATGCAAGTGTGAACCGCGATTGGAGTTTCTTAGAGTGTTCAGGGAGTTTACAGCCATTCACACCCACCTGTATTATCCAAGGGTGACACACGGAATAACATTCAGTCAGTTGGAAGAATGGAACCAAATGCGAAACTTGAGATAGTGGGGTGCCAGTTTAGTGCCCGACCCTAGGAAAGAAGAAGGAAGAAGCTGGATAATGGCCTCTAAGCTGGTAGACTTAACAATAATAAAAATAACGCATTTAACTGATATAGCGCCTTACCGTTCCTCAAAGCACTTGGCAAGTCTCTTATGTTCTAACTCCGGGGTCTCCCTGTTGTCTCTCTAGCCTCTTTCTGAATTAGTGACCAGGTACCGCTGCTGATGGACCACACGTCCTTTGGCTCGCATTGCATCTCCTTATTCTAATTAAGGAATAAATCAAAGAATTGAGAGCTCCAAGTCTTAAAAGCAAGTCAGCTAAAATTAAAGTATTTTAAAGTTTTGTTTTAAGGGTATTAATTGCTGCAGAACCCAACAACCAAGAATGTGAATTTGGCTCCCCTGTTTTAAATAAGTACTAATGGGAACAAAAAAAAAAAAAAAAAAAGTGCTACCAAAAGGGGGCAAAGTCATTCAAAATGTATACACCGAAAAATCAGTTCAGTTCTGTCCATCTTTGGTATTCTCTGTCATGCATGTTGGTGGGCCGGGGTGCGAGGTGGGCCGCACTCCCTTCAGTCGTCAGTCCAGTGCAGACTTCTCACTCCGCTTCCCCGTATAATGTCAGAATAGTCAAAACAGAATGAATTGTGGTGAAAAATCTGAAAAAAACAGTCGACAGAGCAAAACAGACAGTTGGTGTTATTTAAATGATGGCGGCAGGAAGGAGGTTGAGGGCAGTCAAGGTGTGACGTCATCACGGCTGGCCAGAAGTGATGTCATCAGCAATGAGCCGGAAATGACGCCATCATGGCTGGCCGGAAAAGACAGTGCTAAGTGGGACGGGGGCATAAAAGCATGGTTAATCTCCTGTCTTTCTGTTAAAAGAGGGAGAAAGGCATTAGCGCTCCAGTCTAATTCTTTATCTTTTATTATTTCACGCTTACTTGGACCCTTTGGCTGCCCCCAAAGTGCACATGTGTGACAACAGACTAGACCCTAATACACAAATGGTGAAAGCTACAGCAGAATATATAATAGTAGCAACAACAAAAGATACCAATTAACTAAAGACTGGTATTCTGTGGGTGTCTGTCCACGTCCATCATGAAACTCCTGAGCATACCCCTCTCCTTCCTCCTCAAAGACTCGGGCCACTCTTCCTCAGGTCAGTCTACCGCTGCTCACTGTCTCTTCTGCCTGTCGCTCTGAAGTCATTTCCAGTCTCCTCTCATCAGACGTAGCACCAAAAAATCCCCAGGGTCATCAAGTCAGAGCTCCATCTGGTGGCACCCAGGTATCATTGCCAGTCTGCTGCCAGTGAGTATAGCAGTATAATAATAATGATAATGCATTTTATTTATAGGGCACTTTACATTTGTAGTAAATCTCAAAATGCTACATAAAAAGTTTAAACAAAGGCAAAACAAAATAAAAACAGAGATTAAACAACAATAATTAGTGCCATTCTTGTTAATATGCTTTCCTAAATAGAAAGTCTTTAGCCATTTTTAAAACAGCTCACCATCCGCTGTGTTCTCAGGTTCTCTGCCATGAAGCAGTGACCGCAAAGGCTCAGTCATCCATTAATAATTCAAATTATAATACATTTTATTTATATAGCGCCTCTCCCAAGCTCAAGGCACTTCACAGAGTTTAAGAAAAAAGAAGAGTAAGACAGTAAATTCAGAGAAAAAGCCTAACAGACAACATCATTGATGGTTTAGCACACACACACACACACACACACACACAGACACACACACACACACACACACAGACACACACACACACAGGTGGCATGACATCTTGACATATGCTCATTGTACCCATTGTATGAAGTTTGGTCACAGGGGGGCAAAGGCGGTGGGCATTTGCAAAACGGAGGTTTCTTGTAGTGGATTGTAGTTTAAGGAGCTCCTTCAGATACTGTGGAGCTTTTCCATGGATACACTGGTGAGTTTCTATTCAATATGGAGGTGAATGGGGAGCCAGAGAAGTGACCGAAGGATTGGCGAGATGTGTTCATATTTCCGCACCCTCTTCAGGATCCTTGCAGCACTATTTTGAATTTGTTGGGGATCCCGATGAGGAGAGCATTACAATAGTCCAGCCTGGAGGAGACAAAGGCATGAAGCAGCTTTTCAGCATCACAAAGGGAGAGGTAGGGATGGAGTTTGGCTTTGTTTCGGAGATGAAGGAATGCAGTTTTACAGAGGTGGTGGACACGTGTATCAAATGACAGATGGGAGTCTAACTTGACACCCAGATTAGTAACTGAAGGGGAGAGGGCAATGGTACGGCCAGAAAGGGAAATACAATTTACAGAGGAATGAAGTTGATGGGGGTGCCAATTAAAAGAGCTTCAGTTTTAGTGCTGTTCAGCTTGAGGAAGTTCTTGGACATCCAAGGCTCCATCTCATCCAAGCAGGAGGAAAGGATTGATGGAGATTTAAGAGAAGTCGATTCCAGTCTCACATAGAGCTGCGTATCATCGGCATAACAGGGGAATGAAACTCCATGCCTGCCTATGAGTATAATCTCACTGCCAGCCACCATTACTTGGGTGGAGAACAACTTTACAATATAAGTAGTCGTCGACTTACAGCCACGTTCGGATCTGACAGACTGGTCGTAAGTCAATCTGGACATAAGACGGACCAGTATGTGAATTGAGACCTGACCATATGTATAGTACTGCATGATGAGTCCTCAAGTCCATCCATCCATCCATTATCCAACCCGCTGAATCCGAACACAGGGTCACGGTGGTCTGCTGGAGCCAATCCCAGCCAACACAGGGCGCAAGGCAGGAACAAATCCCGGGCACACCAAGCACACATGTCTTTGGACTGTGGGAGGAAACCCACGCAGACACGGGGAGAACATGCAAACTCCACGCAGGGAGGACCTGGGAAGCGAACCCTTAAGGGTCTCCTAACTGCGAGGCAGCAGCGCTACCCACTGCGCCACCGTGCTGCCCAGTCCTTAATTCATATCGTTTTATATACATTTTTATCATCATTCTTAACACATTGTGTAGGTTTTTCGATCATTTTTTTCATAAATTATTTTTTATTCTATTATTTTGTTTCACTGTTTCTGTAGCTCTCATGAGTGCTGAACCTTTAACACCTTCGCCATTCTTTACGTCGTCAGCGTGAGGCTCTCCCAGTGTTTATGTGACAGCAGGAGTTGAACCTGCCAGTCAGAGCACTCGTATGTTTTCTTTTTTTTAACATTTCAGCCTGCTCATAATAAACATTAACCGATAAAGGAGTGCAGTGAGGTTTCATTACCCCTTCCTGGCGGTTCGCACCTAGCGGCACATTGTGAGTCACAGCGCAGAAGTTCCAGAGGTGGTTAACTGGATTCAAAGCCAGGGTGCAGCAGTACAGCGCGGGCCGTGAACTCTGCTTGCAGTGGGATAACTTGAAGTTGCATCCAAACGCATTCGCTTTCTTTCCTCCCTCGTACTGCTTGATCCCCTTCGTCTTTGTGTCACGATCGCGATCCTTTATTTTCCTGTAATTGTAAAATGTAAGTGAATGCTGCAGATAATAAACTGAGACTGAGATGAATGAGTCATGGCATTCAGGGCTGGTATGTAGTTTGTCCGTGAGACACAGTAGTGGGCATGAGACGTATAATTTTAAGTTGCCCACAACTTGTACTGTACACTCCCCCTCTGTCCGTTCATTATATTCTCATCCCTTGAATAGAAATTCTGTTGAACCCCTCTGGCATCCTTCACTGGACAAAATAGCATTGGACTCCATTCTTGGAAGTTATTTATGCCATGCCCCAAATACAAGGGTGCAGAATATCTAAAGTTTCCTCTACAGCCCCCTTCTGATCCATTTTCGTCCCTTGAGTTGCCCTCTTTATTCGGTCCCATTTTGTTATCCCTGTTAGGACCACAAAGCATTGGCCTCCTATCTAGGATGCCATCCAGCAGCTGGCAATGCAGACCTGTGTACAGATCTCTTGCATGGATAGCCATCCATCCATCCATCCATTATCCAACCCACTATATCCTAACTACAGGGTGACGGGGGGGTCTGCTGGAGGCAATCCCAGCCAACACAGGGCACAAGGCAGGAAACAAACCCCGGGCAGGGCGCCAGCCCACCGCAGGGCACACACTAGGGACAATTTTGGATCGCCTAACCTGCATGTCTTTGGACTGTGGGAGGAAACCCACGCAGACACGGGGAGAATGAGAACGAGAATGCCTTTTTATTGTCACTATACACATGTACAATGAGATTAAAAGCAGCTCCTTCAGTGCAGACATATACGTCGAACACGCCAAGTAAATAAGCAAATGGTGCAAAAGTTGCAAAAAAGTTCTGTGATGCTATATACATATACATTAGAAAGAATAATAACTACTGCACTATTAGGCTATTGCACATTATTGAAATATTTCACAATAATGATGATCATGTGCAGTGAGTAGTGGATGTTGGACCCTGAGAGTAATGATATTGCACAGTTATTATCAGTGCATGCAAACATGCAAACTCTACGCAGGGAGGACCCGGGAAGCAAACCCAGGTCTCCTTACTGCGAGGCAGCAGCGCTACCCACTGCGCCACCATGCCGCCCATGGATAGCCATGCTAAATTAATATTAATAAAAACAGTAGGGTCACACGTCCAGAGTAAAGTGAAACTCTTACTTGGTTATTAGCAAAGCTTCTTTTCTGAAGGCGATTATTATGAAGAAGAAACATTTGGGCAAAGGGACAAGTTTTTACACCAAATTATTACTAATCGACTGTGTCTAAACGAGACTGGCACCGGGAAAGCCAAGTCATGACAGTGAGCACATACCCTCGGTCACCCGCCGATGACTTTGATTTTAAGGATGCTCTCCTTCCCCTCTGTGGTTAGCGCCGATTTCTCAAGTGATGCAGAGTCATTGGCGTGACGTCAGCTGATATGTGCCTTTCCGCGGTGAAGCCACTAGAGGGCGACTGGCTCTGACCTTTGTGTGTTTTTTCTGATCTGCAGGCCGCCACTCACGACTGTCAAGGCTTCATCTGCTCTTCAGGTGAGTACCCCCCATTTACGGGAGAATCGGGCCCTGCCTCCTAATCATATCTTCATGCTTGCCAGCCTGTGAGTGTCTGGGCATGTGAGAGGGCATAATGGCCTTTTTTCCTCTAATATGATCGTCCCAGTTGCTGCCCAAACTGGATATCCAGGTCCGTATTTGCTGAGCATATCTGAGATGCTAAGAGGAGGTTTGTGCCAGGCTGGAGAAGTCTGAAGGGCTTCACCACACTTGGTGACCCACCAGTTCAACAGGGCAGTCTGTTCCCTCCTTCCCATAGGCCCTTTGTGTGTCGTTGGACGTGCTGTACATGTCCTCCCTCCTTTACCAATTAAAGATATGGCCTCCAACATTAAAGAGTGGCTCAGCGATTGGCCAGCAGATAAGGACCCGAGTGCCAGTGAAGGGGTGTCCCGCCTCATGGCACACAGAGAGAGACGTGACACGTCCTGCTTCCTCATCGGGGTGTCCTGTTTGATTCGGGGGCCGCGGTGGTCCCTTTCCTAGTCTGGTTTTTGTCTTGCCATTCAGACTAAGTGAATCTCATGTCGTGACTCTCTTCTCACAGGTTCACTTCTGTATTGCAGGGGGTAATGCAGGCTTAGCCACTGCCTATGTGGCCAGGAAGCTGAACATCCCAGTCACTGTCATTGTCCCCTCGTCCACTCCAGATTTGACAGTTCAGAAGCTGCGGGAATATGGAGCCTCTGTGCAGGTGTTTGGACAGGTAGGGGGAAAGGTCACGTGATTACACATTGAAATGGTGGCAGCCGGGCGAAGAGATGCCTGACCGAGTTCATGAGTTGGTAACGGGGGTGCCGAGTGATCGGTGGAGGCTACTACTGTGTAAAATGCACCCAGTTAGTCTTCCTTTAGCTCCACTGGCCTAAAGTCCAAAAGCTCCACATTCACCGCCCCCCTTAAAATTGCTGTCTGGAGGAGGGCAAGCAGCTGAGAGGGTGCTGCTGTCCCCCTGAGTGAACCCACGAGCGGACACATCTCCCCCTTGTGTTTCTTTCATTTCAGGTCTGGGACGATGCTGACAGGGAAGCTCACAGGCTGGCTGAAAGTCGAGGCTGGAAGTACGTCCCACCATTTGACCACCCGCTCATCTGGTAAGATGTGAATGGAGGCGTAACAAAGAACTTTAATTTCAGTGATGGGTTGAACTTCAAAAGTGGGGCAGCGCCACTCTATGCCACTTTAAAGGCCTTGATCCCATGGAACTGGTGGCCTATCCATGCTTGAATACCGTCCTGAACCCTAAACTGGGCGGCGCCAGTGACACGATGTCCAGGACATTAACGTGTACTCTGCAGGTCCCTCTTGGACGTGAGCGTTCACTTCACATTTTTTTGGTCCACAGACATTAGGTGAGATCCATGATGCGCTCGCATGGAGAGGTGGGTCTCTTTGAGTTTGTACCATGAAATCTCATTCATTCATAAGTGGGTCAATTGCGGGTAATTCTGCTTTCTGAAATGGCAAGGCTTGTGTGGTGCTCATGGTCAGCCAAGGTGAGTGCCACCAATAGTGTATGGAGGAGGGCGAAGCCATGAAGCACTGACAGGGTGCTGTGCGGCGCAGACTCGTCCATGCGAGGGGTGGTGAACTCCATCTGGTACGAACCAGCAGAAGGCCTGCGGTGGTACAAATCACGGGGATGGCGTTACAGGGGTACCGTGTCATTGATCCCTGCTGTGTATGGCACTGCATATGGGATGAGTGTCCATGCTAACCCCTGTGCACCTTCAAATGTGTCAGAACTGGACCTTGGATTGATGGAAGAAAGTCACCTGGTCCACTATGAGTACACAGCACTGTGGGAAGGTGAGGAGCTGGTTGGAGGCAAAACCCTGGATGTTTATTTGGATGTGTACCACCTACCTAAACCTCATTGTAGACCACGTACACCCCTTCATGGCAACAGGTATTCCCAGATGGAAGTGGCATCTTTGGGCAGGATAATGTGCCCTGCCACATTTCACCGATTGTTCTGGATTGGTTTGAGGAGTATGATGAAGAGTTCCAGGTGTTGCGTTGACTTCCATGTTTCCCTGATGTCAGTCCGATGGAGTATCTTTGTGATGTGCCACAGAAGCCCCACCTCGTAACTTAACGTCATGGTGTCAGATAGCACAGGACACCGATCCAGTTGACCGTCTGTGGGATGAAATCGAACGACGAGTCCAAAATGCATGCCTTGCCCCCCTGCCCACTTGGATTAGTTAGAGGATCTGCTGGTAACGTTCAGTCGCCACACGCAGGTCCTGTAGAGTACATGCCTCGGCCGGTTGGCACAGAGAGGAGCAACAGCATGTTAGGCAGGTGTTTTGAGTGTTTTAGTTCATCAGTGTATTTAACAAATGTGCAGATACCCCACCAGAGGTGTTCCATCTAAAGTCTGAGCGTTGGTATCTCCAATATGATGAGAAGCCTGTGGGCACAGCTACTGGCCCTTAAATGTGTGTTACGGAGAGTTGGAATAATTGGTGCTTGTTGGACACTCGGATCATCCACTGCTTGACTTGCATGCCATCTTTTATCAAATCCTTTGTCCCTCTCCACACTCAGGCAGGGCCATTCAACAATCGTGAAGGAGCTCCGGGACCATCTTCCCACTAGACCTGGAGCCATAGTAGTCGCAGTGGGCGGAGGTGGGCTGCTGTGTGGCGTGGCCGAGGGCGTGAAGGAAGTGGGCTGGGAGGATGTGCCCATCATCGCCATGGAAACCATTGGGGCCGACAGTCTGAACGCGGCAGTGAAGGCCGGCAAGCTGGTGACGCTCCCGGACATCACAAGGTATGACGGAGTTGGCGTCTTTCTACACGTGGCTGTCATTATTGATGGTGGCACGGCTGTGAGGGTCCACTTTGGTTTTTGTACCTTCTGTGTGATGATTGTACACAGTGGGAGTTCTCTAAGCGTGTAGGAAGCATTAGCATTGCGAAAGGCACTATATAAATTAACACGTGCTTGGAAAATTAGGCTTTGGTAGGACTTACAATGTTATAAACTTTGCTTCTTTCTGTCAATCTTTTTTTCCTCCTTGACCTCGTCTGAATTCCTGCTGCTTTCTTGTAGTGAAGCCAAGTGCCTCGGAGCCAAGACGGTGTGCCCAAGGGCACTGGAGGTCACCCAGCAACTGCCGATTCTGTCGCACGTTGTCACCGACCAGCAGGCTTTGCAGGCCATAAAGAGCTTCTTAGGTGAGGCTTATATACAAAATATTATGCTATTCATGCAAATAGTTAAAGGGTGGGCCTTTAAATGCTGGCATTGTGTTACGTGCTTGAGGTCATGCCAAATGCCACCGGGTTAGGTGGGGGCGTCAGGCAGGATTTTGCGGCAGCACCGTACAGTCCTACTGGTTTTGTCAGTCAGTCATTGTCCTAACTACAGGGTCACGGGGGTCTGCTGGAGCCAATCCCAGCCAGCACAGGGCGCAAGGCAGGAACAAACCCCGGGCAGGGTGCCAGCCCACCGCATAATGCTTTTGTGACCCTTCATTTTCAGTGCGTTGGGTCCACAGCAGGTATCGAGACCATCTGGGATGCCAGCCAGTTGGAGGGCCCGAGTACAAATAGCAGACCAGTTCATTTAACTGAAATAACATGCCATGTCAGTTTAATTAAGTGTCACAGGGGCCACCGTCAGTTGCAGTTACTCGAGGCAGAGTGCCAGCTCGGCACAGGGCCCAGTCCCACCCTCACACCAGCACAAAGTGCCAGTTAAATCACCAGTTTATCAAACATGAATACCCGTAAGGGAGGTGGGAGAACATTCAGCCTCCACTTTATAGTATGGCATTTGGAGCAGTAGTGCTAACCCCTGTGCCACCATGTCATTCAGTGCCCATTCAAATTTTGAAACTTGTGTCCCCTGACAGATGATGAGCGAGTGCTGGTCGAGCTTTCCTGCGGGGCATCACTAGGGGCCATCTACAGCGGACTGGTCACGAGACTGCAGACACAAGGTCAGCTACCGGCCCAGCTGGGCCCCATAGTGGTCATTGTGTGCGGTGGCAGCGGCATCAACCTGGACCAACTTCTGAAGTACCAGGAAAAAATAATTCAAGGTTAAAATGCAAGAGGTTGGGGGCGAGGATTGGGGGATGATGTTGATTTTTATGTTATTTGGGTTGGGGTCTGGTTCAGTAATTACATCCAAGGGGTATCTGTGGTGTCATTTCACGAATGAAGTGGGGCAACCTTCAGGTTTGTAATTGGACTTTAGAATAGCACTGGGACTTGTGAGCCTTGAGGTTTAGTGATGACCAATCAGAATGGGGGCTGAACCTCCTAAAGAAGTGGGACACTCAAGAATCACTGACTGGGAGCAGTAACTGGGACATTCAAAGTAGAAGTAGAAGGCCAGGAGGGGCTTATGGATGAAGTCGGGAATCTGGGATCACGTGGATAGCTGGAAAGTGAATACTGAATGAGTAGGAGAAAGCAGTGGGACAGAATGTGACAGGACAGACCTGATGAGGCCTCCTTGGTGACAGCTGTGCCATTGTTTGGGTGGTGGGATTAGAGATGTCCAGGTAGCAGCAGCCTTCACAGCCTTTATCGTTTCGTGACTAAGATAAGCCGCCTTCCGTTCACAAAGTCACCGTGGTGGTGGTCGGCCCTCCAGTCAGGGTCAGGATCGGGGTCGGGCTCCAGTTTCCGACAACAGATTCCCTGCCCAACCCATCCACATTCAAAGTCACCTCCCGTTTTCCTTCCATCCATCCATTTTCCAACCCGCTGAATCCGAACACAGGGACACGGGGGGTCTGCTGGAGCCAATCCCAGCCAACACAGGGCACAAGGCAGGAACCAATCCCAGGCAGGGTGCCAACCCACCGCAGGACACACACAAACACACTAGGGCCAATTTAGAATCGCCAGTCCACCTAACCTGCATGTCTTTGGACTGTGGGAGGAAACCCCGTTTTTTATTTTTTTTTGTTATTTTCTGGGTCAGTGTTCTCGCATTTCAGTGAGTGAAAGCTAGCAAATTAGCACCTTAACTTACCCCAAATCTTAACCGCTTAAGCTACATGCCAACCGGGCACACCCCTAACCCTTCACTTCGGTAGGGAAGCTGCCGTGTGGCGCTGCGGCTCGTGCTGCGGGATATCAGGGATTTGAAATGCAGTTCAGCAAGAGTTGCAATAAACCCGAAGATAGATCATTTGTAGACAAAAAGGAAAAATTCGATCACCAGCACCTGTGCAATGTGCAGGGCAATTACTCTGAACAAGCCAGTGGGCATAGTGCCCCTGCACTTATGGCGCCTTGCCTTTCATTATGGGGCACAGTTGTATATTAATTGTGCAATCATGTTGCATTTAGGAATTGCGTTTTTAGAAGCTTGGCTGCCATGTGCGTGCCCAGTGGCGCCTTAGAAATGTAGTGTTGGCCACCTTCTCTCTCTCTCACACACACACACACACACACACACACAGTTCCTCACACAATGTCATGTGCCATCTCTTTGCTCCTTTGAAAAAAGGACCTCATGGGATTTCAGTCGGAGGTCCCGAAAAGCGACCATCTAATCCTCGTTTAAGCACCGCAGCAATAGACCGTTTTCATCGTGTGGCCACTAGGGGGCTCTACATACCCCAATCCGACACTAGTCCGGGTTCAAAGGCTGTTTTAATTTGAAAGAAATCGCCTTTTCGAGTCCTCTGATTCATTTTTGCGCTCCGTTTTTGCTCCCGTTGCTGTGAAGATGGACCTTAGGCTGAGCGACGACGGCTCAAGTGTGTGAATGCACACCCTCGGGATTCAGTTACTTTGATGAGGAATCAATACATTTTGTGCCATGAGAAGCTGGAAAATTAGAGTGACCGTTGTTCCCATGAGGAAGGGAAAGGCGCTATATAAATATAATGTATTATTATTCTCTCTGTGGTGGGCTGGCGCCCTGCCCAGGGTTTGTTTCCTGCCTTGCTCCCTGTGTTGGCAGGGATTGGCTCCAGCAGAACCCCGTGACCCTGTGCTTAGGATATAGTGGGTTGTATAATGGATGGATGTATTATTATTATTGCTTAACGACAAGGCTTTGTGAAGTCCCGTCTCCGTTTGGCTTTTATATGTATGCGTATTTGGGCACTGTACAAGTAAAGGCGCTATAGTAGAAGAAATCTGACGATCATGTGGTCGTTAATGTACTCCAGTGTGTCTGCAAAATATACCATCAAATTAAACACGAGACTAATAACGGTTAGCGCGACTCTAATTACGGCAGCATGCTATTGCCTGCAAATACTCTAGGCGGCACCCTTGCACTTCATGTAAGAATGTGCTATGCCCGAGCGCGCTTTAAATTGAAAATGTCCACGGCGTGATACTTTTAAGACCAGTATGTAACTTATCATGGTGTGTTTAATATAGCGCCTTTTGCGACGGGTGCTGGTGAAATTCAAGGTCGTCCACCAAACCAACCAAACCGGAGTGCGTCGGAATTGGGAGAAGACTACGGGGTGACCAGTAATGCTGCAGTTGGACCTCTGTTCAGTTCCATTTAAATGTGATTAAAAGTAACCGGTCAATCAGCTGGCACGATCTCACGGGCTACGAGTGCCTTTTGCTCGTGTGTGACAGAGTTCCTTTTTCAATCCAGGTATTTCCACCCGCGTGGTGTTCACAGTCCAGAGTGGCAGCACACCTCCAATATAATAAACAAATGCAGACAGACGCCTGGCCGCTGATGTGTGACTGGCTATATTTATAAGTTCAGCTCTTGTATAGCACAGCCGGACTTTAATCGCGATCCGCGTGCAATGCTGCCATCTGGCGGTCCTTGGCTACACTACACCGAATGTCTTGACACACTTGTTTGCCAACCTGATCAGTTTTCCGTAATGGGTTCTAAAATGAACCCCACTAATAATTCATTCATTATGTATTGGTCTGGGGTTGTCTTACAGGGGAAGCTACCAATTCTGTATTTTTTGTCAACGACTCTGAGAAGACATGCAGCCTGACAAGTCTAACGGGAATCTGCTGTTTGCTGACACGGAACCCCCCAAGCCCTTCATATTTGTGCCCCCGTGGTGCGATTTATTACCTTTACCATAAATAAAGGATTAGCTAAGCAGCCAACGGTAACCTTAAAAAAAGAAAAGTGCGTTGCCCGAGCTGGCTGTTTATAAAATCGGATTGAAACGCCTATTGAAAAGCTTTGTCTGGGAATGTGGCGAAATCTAATCTGCGCCTCTAATCATTTTGTAAACTTGCTCGTTTCTGTCGGCTCCAATTCTTCTCCCTTTAATTGCCTTGAAGAGTTCATTTATTAGACAATAAATGGGATTTTGTTTTGTAACTATTGTGGATCCAACCTACCTGTGCAATTTGAAATAAAAACTCTACATCCTCATCAAAGTGCTGTTTGTGCACATTGAGAGCAACTTGTCTTTTATTATTTTTTTCGCGTTTTAGAGGAGAGGAATGCTTTACTGGAGGGGATGTGGTGCAGTGCTGCCCTCTCCTGGTCTACAGGGGGATTTACATCATATGTCACTTAGGTCTCCATTCGCGTGTTCACCAGACACTCTGGATTGGAATGGAGGGTTAACGTTGACTTGACCTCATTGTCCTCTTGGTCCATTGATCTATATAGCGCCTGCATTGTATTGTTCAGTTTGTTCCAAAGCCCCTACAAACAGCTGCATTATGGTAAAGACAAAAGCTCAGTGAGGAGACCTGGTTGATACCCCGGGTGCTCCGTGTGTGGAGTTTGCATGTTCTCCAGGGACATGGAGGCATGCTGGTTAGCCTTTTGTGTGTGTGTGTGTGTGTGTTCACCCTGTGATTGTTTCTGCCTTATGACTCATGACTGCTCGGATTGGCTCCAGCTGCCACCAAGGATGAGCACTTGCACCACCAGTAGGGTTAGGGTAAGTTCAGCTCACTGCTCTCTACTGCTTGTACCCCATTAACGACCCTCAGACTTCATCACACCCCCTCTCGACCAATACATTGTTTTGTTCCTTGCTCACCTGCGCCACCTGTTGTATTTTCAGGAAAACTACACCCGTTATTCTGTAGACAAAATAAAATTAGATTCCTTATTAGGTATTTAAATAACCCTTTGGATGGCTAACAACCAGAAAGGCACTCATTGAAGCCCCCAACACCCCCCTCAAATATACACACGCGAGCGTGCGCGCCCTCCAGGACCCTCGGAGAAACTCAGCTGCGCCGTTCGCCTTCGCCACGGCAGCCTCATTGTGCTTTACCTACAGCCGTCACCCCCAGCCATTGTTACCAGTGAGAAAAAGCAGCGCTGGCACAGGTGCTCAAAGAGGGCCGACACCCACTCATCCATTCATCTGCGGGGCTGCCCGCCGTACCCCTCACCCCAGCCCCCTTTTGTTGGGACACGCAAGCCCACAGAGCGGCATTGTGGGCAGACAAAGAAGTGTCGCCTCCCGTTGAGTGGCGCGCAGCGAGACCCTCCGACACAAAGCGCGTCAGCTGTGTGCTGCGGGGGGCGCAGTGCGCGACCCACCCGCGTGTTTCACTGCCCCGTTCTGCCCTGGCCGAATCCCAGCTGTTCGGAAGAAAAGGAAACAAAACGCCGGCGCGTGTATTGCATCACAGTGGTCGGCGAGACCCTCAGTTATAAAGTGTCTTTTATCTATATTGAGTCGCGACCTTCAGGTCTATGTATTATATAGCGCCTTTCACATCTACTTTCACGTGTATCCCATAAAGTGTCAGTCTGTTATCTGCTTATGTGGAGTTTAGCAACTTCCACATCTATCCTTAATATAATGACTTACCTGCCTGTTTATTCCACTGCACCTTTCATATCTGCATATCACTTATTACTATTTTTTTTGTATTTGATACTCTGTATTAATCCCTGAGTGGACATTGTCTTGTGCCTTTTAGCTGTCTGTTTAATGCTGCCGTTTCCATCTATTATAGAGCTCCTTTCGTCCCTTAGTTTCATATCTGCTCGTCTCCCACTTCAAATCGGTCTTTCTGTTATATGGCGTCTCTAATATCTGGTCAAATACAATGCAAGTGCCAATCAACATGCCAATTGAACTCTCTCACGGCATGAGAAGTGCCCATTAGTGCAGAGACAAAGGAGGTGAAAGGAGCTATATGAGAGGCGTGTTGTACCTGCCATCTTGTCCTGAGTACAAATTCCAGTGAAATTCTTACTTTTGTATGCTTCTCAACATGCAGCATGATGTTACTTTCTGGTGCCATGAGACCACCTGAGCTTCAAAGTCCTGTCTTTCTTACCTGGAAAATATGTTTGTTATAACCTAGCAGATACACGTCCGTCCATCCATCCATCTTCTTAACCGGCTTGTCCAGGGCAGAGTCGCAGTTACTCAATCAGATATGTGACATCGCATCATCAGCACATTCATGTCAGTGCCAGTCAACCGCCCCCCCCCCCCCCCATGTCTCTAATGTAAATAAAACAGCAGAATGGGACAGAAAAAGGTTTGGGGGTCCCATTGGCTGCCCCAGCTGATGTCCACATGCTGCAAAATACAATGGAAACAAAAACTAAAAAAAGTTCTCATTTGTCAGAAGTCTAGCACAATGTCGTGAGGGGCCGCTGCTCCATAGAAGCTGGTCCATTGAGGAACGTCAACTTCAGGTGCGAGGGTCACGGGTTTAAATGGGACTTGTGCCAGAAGAGAAGGCACTTGTTACAGCAGGATGGAAGGCAGGCCACCAGTCACCAGAGTCCTTCTCCTCCATTCAAATGGTGGAAATGAGGAAATGGTTAGTAACTGAGCGTCCCCCTTAATCTTCTCCTGATGTTCTCTTTCAGCATTACCTGTAAAAAATCCTCAAGTAGACCTATCTATCTATCTATCTATCTCTCTATCTCTCTATCTATCTATGTGAAAAAATAAAGTGCAGTCAAGTACAAAAAAAGAACTGGTGCCCATACAGGTTACAACACAGCAAAACCTTTTGACCAATAAGTCGCTGCTGCTGTGGTGTCCTGTCCTGCCCCCTCACGTGATGTGGATGTGATGCCCGAATTCCGGTGGCTGGTCTGTCCTGGACACAAAGGTGTGACTGGCAGCTCCTTGCCATGGACTGACTGATTGATGGCTTATTGTAGCACAGTCCAAAGTTGACATCAGAATGAAGTTCAGATTGCCGGTGTTCGGGCAGGGGGCTCTGAACTGGCAACTCTTCACTGTTTTAATTTGCGTGGTATCTTTGGTTGGCAGGTTTTTTTTTTTTTAGGCAGACCTTCAGTCCAGCCATCGTTTGAATGAAAGAGAATCAAGTGGCATGTGGTGCCATAATGATGGCCTCTACACGGTGTGTGTGCTGAGATTTACTCCAGGAGACCCCCGGGTTCCAAATTCTCCTGATGATACATTGGTTCCATCATGATGATCTCCTGAACTGAAATTCATTCAGCTGGGTTGTCTTTGGTGTCCGCTGATCAGGGGGGACATCTCCTTTTGGTGTTCTACTGTATGACTGAAGAGTTGCTAGCTAACCGGTTAACACCTTCTTTCATCCTGATCTTTCATTACCCATCCACTAAAATCGAACCCAGTCCAAGGTCTCCATTCGGTGTGGTCCCAGCTGAGAGGGTTCCCCCATGTTGGCCTCAAAGGAGGCACTTGTCATGTAGAGTAACCTCATGTGGTCCAGGTGCCTCCCCTCAGTTCAGCATCTGCTGCATGAAATTAGTTCTTTGGGTGGGATCTGACCGACATGGTGGGTTCCTTCATGCTGAGTTACAATGAAAATAACCATTTAGAGTGAATGTTGACTATAGGGGCACCAGGTCCATCACACATGATGGACATGTTTCTTCACTCTCACCTTCAGCTGAAGGGTATTTAGCCGGGGGTCTCGTTTCCATTTCGTCTCCTCTTCACCTTTGCCTTCATGCCAACCTCTGCTCAGACTTTTCTAAACTGCCGTTTGGCGTGAGAGTCCCTAGCATCATCACTCTACTTAATGGTGACCTACAGCCGACGTTCTGCCATTCATCTTCTTCAATGACTTCATCCCTGGCCAGATATCTCTGCACTAGAAGTTGACTCGGTGGGAGTCCCTAGCAGCCCCTCAGGGTGATGTGCACTGGGGATTCTGGAATTCACTGTGGGGCCGCTGGTACCATCCTGCTGTATTTGCTGAACTACTTTATGCAATTTGGTTTCTTTAATGACTTCTGTCCGGTGGTGTCACAGCGGGGGTCTTCAAATTTGAGATATCTGTATATGAAAGGTTGACTTGTTGATGGGGGGGGGGGGTTCATAGCAGCCTCACATAGCACTTAAGGGGTCACATCTAGTGAGCCATTCTCCAATGACCGCCATCTGATATCGTCACACCAAGGTGGGCCTTTTCCTGCGGACTTGGGGTCAGGTGTCACTATACTGAAGGTTGATAAAGGGGACAGTCACCATGAGACACAGTTGGTGTGCAGCTTTCTTCAGGGGGCTTGTGTAGTCTTACCAAGCTGGTGGGTTTTTTTGTGACAACCTGCGATCAGATACATCTGTGCTAGAAGTTGACCAAGGCTGTCCCTGGCACCATCACCCTCTACAGTGACAGAGTTAAGCCTCCTCGAATTGTCATTCTTCATTGACTTCCTTCTTAAGTTGTCTGACCAGGGTGAGTTCTTTCAAGTCAAACCTCAGGTCTGGTGTGTGTGTGCTGAGTGGTGACTGAGCGGAGGGCCGCCTGGCACTGTCGGGGTCTGTTGGCGTGTAATTACATGGAGACATAAGAGTCGAGCATTCTTGAGTTCCCTTTCTTCGTTGACCCTCTTGTGTCTCCTCTGGCATTCCTTTTCTTCGTTTACCTCCACCTTATGTACAGTAGAGGGTTCCTTCATGCCAACCTCAGCTCAGATAGTGCGGTTGGCACTGGCCCACTTCTTCACCACACTGAATATTCTTGAATTCCCTTTCTTCATTGACCTGTTCTGCGTAGTCTCATCAGGGTGGGTTCCTTCATGGCTCAGATATCATACCCTATTGGCGTGTTATTTCATGGTGACTCTAAAGCTGGCTTTCTTTCTTGTCCAGTCTTCCCTGTTCAGGTTCCTTCATGCCAACCTCATCTCAGATAGATAAAACTCTACTGAAAGTTGGCACCATTACACTTCTTGGGCCCACTGCTTCATAGAGATGTACAGTTGGGTATTCTGGAATTCCCTTTCTTCACTGACCTCTTCTACGTAGTCTCACCAGAGAGGTCATGCCAACCTCGGCTCAGATATACATCTCTACTCAGAGTCGATCAAAGGGTCACCAGCACCGTCATTATCTAGTAGCACGTTGCTTCACGGTGACATAGACATTCTAGAATTTGCTGCCTTCATTAAGCTCCTTCTGATGTTGTCTCCACAAGGTGGGTTCCTTCATGCCAGCCTTGGCTCAGATATCCGTACTGAGCTTTGACTAAAAGGTCACCAGCAACTACCCGCACACTACTTCATGGTGACTTTCTGGAATTCACTTTCTTCAATGACCCCCATCTCACCTAGGTAAGTTAATTCTTGCCCCCCTCAGATGAGATTTATCTATGCTGAAAGGGCCACTGGCACCCTCATGCGCTGACACACTATTTCATGGTGACACTCGTTGGAATTCACTGTACTTCATTTACCTCCCCTCCTGTTAAGTCTCCACAGGGTGGGTTTCTTCAGGTCAACATCGGGTAAAATGTGTCTGTACACTGAAAAGTTGTTCTAAGGGGTCACAGGTGCCATCATGCTCTATTAGCGGTCTGCTTCATGGTGGCATACTGTAGCCCAGCATTCTGGAATTCACTTTCTTCAATGACCTCATTCTTGTGTCGTCTCCCCAAGGTAAGTTCATTCATGCCCTCCTCAGAGGCGATGTATCTATGCTAAAAGTAAATGAAAAGGGCCACTGGCACACACGGCTGGCACACTACTTCATGGTGACACATGTAGATAGACATATTGAAATTCACTCTTCTTCATTGACCCTCCTTCCTGTGTCATCTTCCCCAGCCCCCTCATGTTAACCTCAGCTCGGACATATCTACATGTTGGAAGTTGACTTGGGGGTCTTGACCTCCTCAGGGTGGGTTTCTTCATGCTCAGATGTCGCCTTCTGCTGGCATTTTATTTCATGGAGACCTACAAGTCGGTATTCTGGCATTCTGATTCTTCAGTGACTTCTTCCTCGTGCAGTCATCACTTCTCGCTGGCCGGTGGTCCCCCTCGTCCCTCCTCACGGCCCACTCTCCGCACGTCCGCCATCCGTCGAAAGCCTTTGCCACGGCCGACCCCGACAAAGCATCCGACAGTCGAGATCGAGCGCCAACTGAATCGCTTTGCTGCTCTCAGCATTGGTATTGACAGTGCGGAGCCGGGATTGCCCCCCAGACTCCTGCGAGACCCCAGCGGCTTTCCATTATCTAAATTCCCCTTTTTATTTTCTCTCTAAAAGCCCATTACAGTGATTTCTGTTCTTCTAATGAATTTCCCTGGCCCTCATCTCCAGGGAGCAAGTGGCACAATGCAGGCCCCTATAAATCAACGAGCTCCACGACTCTCCCGGCAGCCCTATCTGCACCGCCACAGAGGTGCTTATGGCCTCCGCCGCAGGCTGGGAAATCCTATTATACTCCAAACAGGGAGAGAGAAAAAAAGGTCAGATCATTAATTACAGCAAGTCCATAATACCGACTCCTCCACATTCTCTTCCTAGGATGACTGTTCGAGTCAACCCCCGGGCTTAACTCTTGCGAGGCCAGCGCCGGCTCGTCCCCTCCTCTTGCTAATTGCCTGCCTTTCCTGCCGAGAGCCGCCGTGCGACGGCAGCCTCTTCATCAATCACGTTGCGTTAGCGATGGCACAAGTGGGTAAGCCGGCGAGTTCAAGTGACCGCCGCGCTGCGGATGAAGGATCGCTTATCGCGCCCCAAGTCCGCCGGCGGAGGAGATGATAAATAAGGACGCGGCGGCGGGGCCGCAAACTTGGGCAGGTGCGCTCGACTTTTTAAGAGGGGCAACTAACGGGGAAAGGCTTTTAGGGGGGCGGCATTCACGTCTTCAAAGTGAATCAGTTCTGCGCGTGATGATTACTGTGCTGATACGATGAGGGGCACAAGCGTTAGGGCATCAGTGGCGGGGCTCCTGGTGACCCCCGTTCAAGTCAGCGAGCGTCTGAAGTTTCACTCTCCCGGTCTGTTTCGCTCCGACTGTAAACCGACCCTGAACCCCAGCGTGGCCGCTGGTGAAGCACATGAAAGTAAGAACTGCTGTGCTTATGTGACAGTAACGGCACTATAAACCTTAAAATCTATGATAATATAACTTCATAGTAATCTGTAGGAAAATACGTGACTCTAAACTAGCTTTGAACCCAGAACTGCTTCCGATGAAGCACATGAATATCAAAAACTGTACTTTACACGTGACAGTATGGGCACTACAAACCCTAAAATCTATAATAATAACTTAGTAGTAATCTGTAATAACATGCATGACTCTAAACTGGTCTTGAACCCGGTACCGCCACTGCTAAAACACATGTAAGTAAGAATTTCACTGCATACGTGACGGTACGGGCGCTATAAACCCTATTAACTTATAACAACATAACTTATTTACATAACTCTAAACTGGCCTTGAACCCATTTCCGCTGCTGGTGAAGCACATTAAAGACTCTATTAACCCTAAAACTTATAATAATATAAGCTGATAGTAACCTATCATAACATACATGACTCTAAACTGCTCTTGAACCCAGTATTGCCGCTGCTGAAGCACATTAACGTATGTATTTCACTGTATACATCACAATAAGGATTCTACGATACAACTTAACAGTAACCCATAATAACACACGCTGGCCTTGAACCCAGTACTGCTGCCAATATGAGCCCTGGCTCCCTAAAACGCTAAACTGCATTGGTGACAAAAGACAATGCCCACTGTGCCAATGCCTAAGGTAAGATTAAAGACAGGTGTGGGCTAATTTAGCAGTTCTCATTCTATATAGTACCTTTCCTGGCGAAGCTCACCACCCAGACTTTACAACTCCGTTATCAACATCAACATGCAATTAGATGCTCAGGCTCCCAAAAGCGGCCGTGACCCATCCTGACTTACTGGACGGTGGTAGATCACAAATAAAGAAACGGTCAACACAGACCATGTGACCAAGGGGCACATGTACTGGACCCTCGAACACAAGTTCACTCCTTCAGTGTTTGTTCCCTCAATAATCTCTTCACCAGCCTGGACCCCGATTACAAACCATTTTATCACCCTGGATGAATAATTGACCTTGCAGTGGTGTTCACTAAAAAGGCGCTATATATGGGGATGTTGAGCCATTTCTGATCCCAGCAGTGCTTATAAAATGCCAGCAACTCGCTTCCCTTGCCTGTTGGAAAAAAACCCTAAATGGTACTGTAGCCCACCTTGGGTTATTTTTCACTATGGAAAGGCACTAGATGTGGTTTCCCGCACCCCAATCATCCACAGCATTCAAACCACTGGCAGGTTACGTGAACACCGCTGATGATCTCCTCCCTATGGCGCCTGTCACCGGGTGGCATACGTTAGGCAGCAAGTGAACGGTGGCATGTTGGAAGAAGTAGAACCAGGCAAGTGTGAGGATCTGAGCTGACCCCTGTCCACGACTCAAAGTGCCATCAGGACCAGACCATGGAAGAGGGCGGTCTGGTCTGTTAGACTGTGTGAATGGCCGGGTGTGTGTGTGTGTGTGTGTGTCGTTTATTTAGGTAGGAGATGGCAGCCAGGATGCACTGTGGGAAGAAGGCAAACTGGCACTGTGATGCTCTGGGCAACGTCCTGCTGGAAATCCTTGGGTCCTGGCATTCATACAGATGCTTGTTTAACATGTGCCACTTACATCAAGATTGCTGCAGACCACATACCCCCCTTAACGACCACGGTATTCCCTGATGGCAGGGGTCTCTTTCACCAGGATAATGTGCCATGCCACACTGCAAAAGGTGTTCAGGAAGGGTTTGAGGAACCTGACAAAGAGGTCAAGGTATGGACTTGGCATCCAAACTCCCCAATCAAGCATCTGTGGGATAAGCTGGAGAAACCAGTTGGATGCGTGGAGGTCTTGCAGGATGTCACGGTGACAGACATCACTGGACACCATCAGAGGTCTCGTGGAGCCCATACCTTGATGGGTTGGCACGAGGCGGGACAGTATTAGGCAGGTGGCTTTACTTGTGTGGCTGATGGCCGTACGTGGGTGTTCTGCTTTTACTCTAAAGGGATACATTCAAAGACTGCTTATTAAGTGAGCTCTCTTTATATAGTGCCTTTCGCAGAGCACACCATGACAGGTATGGCTGACTACTCAAGTGTGATGTTCCCATACGCTCAGTTCTGTTCTAGGCAGGGTGCAAATCCTGGGCGTCCTTAAAACACACGGGGTCATTCCAGGAGCAGGGGAGGAGCACCCGCTTCTTTAATGTAGTGCCTTACACTTCGAGCGAGGTGCAGCACAGCAAGCTTTAGATGATGCAGTCGAGACAGTTGGCAGTCCCTTCCAGGTGCCCGTTTGTGCAGTAAGTGCAAAGGGATGAAACCCATCCATCCCAGGTGAGCCAGAGCTAATCCCACCAAAATGTCTGAACCCACAGGTGGTAACCCCGTCTCAAACACAGCATCCATCCATGAACAGATTTTATAATGTCAATGTAGGACTCCAAGGGGAGCACTAGGCCTGTGGAGACCCCCACTAGACCAGCTCCCACATGGCAGACCACCTCACCAGTGTATGGCTGGGAAGTGGGAAGAAATGTAAACCACTGAGACAGTGCACAGGAAGTGGGACAACTGCGTGAGCCGCATTATTCACTGGACCACAGTGACTCCTCCATTATATAGCGCCTTTTGAGGCCCTGCCAGGTATCAATATTACATTTCAAAATGGGAAGCCCGGGTCAGCGCGACTTGTCCAGCAATTACCGTGAACTCTGCAGACAACGTGCGTGTGTGGCACAGACTGTGTGCCCAGGAGCTCAATAGAAAACGGTTCCCTGCATCACCCGCTGGCACCAGGCTGAACTTTGTGGTGTCTGCCCAGTCGGTGGGACGCTCCCTGCTGGCAGTTGTTGTGCCCATTTATCAAATGCTGGTGTGAGACGTGACTTGCTTATCATCTGTTTTGTGTTGTGCCATGACAGCGCCCTCTATAGGTGAATGCAGGGAATGGCACCCCTTGTTGAGTATTTTCTTAAGGGGGCCGTTAAGACCACTCGTCTGAGAGTTTCACCCTTTTTGCCTGCACATTTCCAAGGTTTGCCGCTTCGTAAAAACAAATTAAAAATAAAGTCTGAATTGACCCCGGGGGAGTCTGAGCAGCATAGGGCAGCTGCTGGTCATTAACTGATTTCGAGGCGTGAGGGTCTCTTAATGCAGGCAGCAGCAGTGCTCTCTACAATTTGCCCTCTTGGTCAGCCGCAGGTGTCGCCACTCCACCCTAACGAGCTTCTTTTAAGGGGCCATCTTAACGAGCAGGTGAACGACCAGAACGAGGCTCTGCCCACTAGCCGGGACCCCTCAGTCTCAGTTTGGCCTGCACCGGAAGGTCTACCAAGCGAGAGTACAAGGATTTGGCCTAATTAGCCCAATGGTGAAACTGGGACAATTGGGGGCCACGTCCGAGACGCGCTGATTGAGCCAAATGCTGGCAGCCCCCACGTGACCCTATTTTTTTTTCCCTCCTGTCCCGTGGGATTTGTGATGTTTTCTCTGCGTGGATCACAGACCCCCAGATTTTGGAGCTCTGGTTCAAGTTGCCACTTTTGAGGATCTTGGAGGCACTGGAGTGGAAGCCATGTAAGTAAGAATTAACTTTGTGACTTAAGGTGGCACTTGGTCATGTGTGGGGGTCTTACGAAATGCTTCATCAGTGACAGAGGTTGGTGGGTTGTTTTGAATTCCGTAATTCCATCCCTCCGCAAGGGTGACGAGAGCAGGGTGTCCCACCCACTACACGGACTCCTGCTAGGTGCCCTCACTCCATTCTAGTCCTTATGTATGTGGAGACCCTGGTGACATTTTGCGATCACACAAGTCTGCTGATGCCACCTCTGCTGTGAGTAGCTTCTGCCTGGCACAATCAGTTGCCCACCTCCGTTTGAACTTCTCAATGTGGTTAAGGAGCATTTGAAGACTCTCTTGTTTGGTGAATGTCTTTGGTAGGGCCTTGTAACCGAGCTTGCGTTTGGGTTCCGAGGAGTTCTTCACTTGCGGTGGTCCATTTTGTCACCTTGCCCCCAAACCAGACTGATGTTTATCTTGATGATGTTGATCTCTTTTGTGAGTCGTTTTGGATAAAAGTGTCTGCTAAGGTGCTACGCGTCAATGTTGTAATGAGCCAAATGTGGCGGAGGAGGACCGGAAGAATGTGCAAAGGCCAAAGCGAGGGTCTTGAGAAGTCGTGGGCTTGCGCAACGCGGTGAATGGTTTGTGCCGCCATTTAAATCTGAGAGAAACCAGGAGAGTCCCAGAGAAAGGGCGGCCAAAAAGTAAAACGAGGATGGCTCAGGTGGTGCCAACCCGCCAATTGTTAAAAAGTCGAGGGGTTACAGGCAGGTGAGCGGCACAGGCTGGCATTTTTCAAAACACAAAGCAAATTTGAAGTCAAATTCCCAACAACAGGGGGTCAAACACCAGAGATTAAGCCAAACAAGTTGAATCCTGGCAGGCACTGATGATGACCATGACATTGGCAGCCAAAAGTATTCTAACAAGTTGAAAGGATAAGCGAAAGAAATGTGCTGAGTGTCACCAGACGACAGCCTCGGCCACCTAGGGTGGACTCTTGGGGGCGCTCATTGGGTTATGTAATGAGCTGCTGTGGCACACAAATGGATAACAGTGCAGTTGGGACCCCCGTCCTGCAACAGCAGGTGGCATGATGTGGGGGGTGCCTGTCCTCCATGGATTATTGGTCGTTTGATGCAATGTGGACGACATCTTCAGGGGTAATTTTGTGATGTCTGTAATGGACCTGCCTGGTACTTGGCAGGATAGTTGGTAGCCTCTGGGGGTGGGGCATGGTGGGTGGCACCAAAGTGATTCCAACAGGTGTGTGTGTGTGTGTGTGTGACTAGTGACAATAGACCTGTGTCAAGACATGGAATTTCTTATGAAGTGTAGTGTTCATATGAAGTGTCCTCATTGTGTTAATGCATTTGTGAAATAAACAGCTCTGTGTCTTCTGTGACAGTTACAAATATGGCACACGACTTAGGGGGGCGCCACGGGTCATACCTGCACACTCCACTTCAGGCTTAGAGGGGCAGTGTCTTCTCTTTCTTAGAGCTTTTGGTTTATTTATAATTAAGTGCGAGTGTGTATACAGGAGTATAGATGAATGAGTGTGTAAATGTGACAGGTCAGTGTGTGCGAGTGTGTAGTTCATAAAGTGCATGGATGGGCGTCTAAATACAAATGTGTAAATACGGAAATTAATCAACTGCACGGCTCACTCTGTCTCAGTTTAAGCAAATACTTACTGGGTTCAACCCAAAGGGGGCACTGGAGCAAGTTTTTTTTTTTTTTTTTTTGTTTAAACACCAGATGCCCCTCTTGATGCCATCTTTCTTTACCTGGCCTTATTTTAGCCCCTGATCACGTGTGTGGTGAATACTTAGACACGTGGAACATTTAAATACATGCATTAAAAATAATTAATAGACAGCATGTACGGTGTATTTTAACAGCTGTCTGTCCGTCCATCCAGTGCTCAAACCTGCCTAATCCGGTTTAGGGTTCCAGGATTTACAGCCCGTCCTAGCAGCGTGACCGGCAGTGCAGGACGAGACTCTGGATAAGGCAGTCAATGGTGTGCGACACCAAAGGAAAACAAGAGAGAAACCTGAAGAGCGTCAGTCAGACGTTTGGGGTCACCCAGAAATGTTTGTGTTTTTGATAGAAAATGAGACTCCTTTTGTCAGGAAACCATTAAATTAAATGTCCTCTCTATGACACACCAACACTGAGGACTTTCAACTAATAAAGCATTCAGCACAAGTGTGTCAGGAAACGACACCGGGGGTCCTTTAAACTAATGGCAGTCAGCCTGTATAGCGAGCGCCTTACATACAGGGACTAACATGGCATAAGTTTTTTATTCTTTTTAAATATTCCTTTTTAGACATTCTGGTGTGTGTTTGTATGTGTATATCTACCTGGCATATAGTGCTTTTCACATACACCTATGTATCTATTATATAGTGTCTTATCTATCTGTCTCTTTCTATCTATTATATAGTGCCTTTCCTATCTATCTATATACAGTATCCATCTATCTTTTTATCATATAGTGCCTTGTCTATTTACCTGTCTGTCTATCAATCATATAGTGCCTTTCACAACTATCTATCTATCTACAGGGTGGTCCAGATCTAATTATGCAGATCCAGATCGTCAGGATGACTTTGATTTATGTGGGGAACGATTCCAGTTGGGCACGATCTTTCATGATCTTTCAGACGATTTTTCATGTCGTCAGTTCGCACACTTCTCGATGGTCTGGGATTTTTCAAATGATTTTCTATGTAATAAACTTAAGTTATAGCGTAATGAAAATTACATAATTAGATCTGGACCACCCTATAGCTGTCTTTCTATAATAGTGTCTTTCACATCTATCTATCTGTCTGTCTATTATATAGTGTCTTTCATATCCATCTGTCTATCATAGAGTGCCCTGTCTGTCTGTCTGTTATATAGTGCCTTTCATATCTATATATCTATCTGTCATATAGTGCCTTTCCTGTCTGCCCGTCTGTCTGTCTATTATAGACAGTCGACCATCCGTTTCGATTCTATCATTCGTTTCACTAACGCGCTGTTTCCACCCCCGGCTCGCGTTTTCCTGCTCCGCTCTATAAGTAATGATGAGACCGGTAGGCGGATTGGGTTGGCAGGATGCGCCGGATCTCCGGTTGAATGAACGATAACCAGCGGTTACTAATTAATCCTAGCTGGAAGTCGAGTCCTTTCTCGGTCTCTGCTCTTCGGGGCGCTATATTACGTGCGAGTGAGCACCAGCGGCCCCCCCCCTCGGGGTCAGAGTACGGAAAGGCCGAGTTAAACCTGCGAGCTCCGAGAGCTCACCGACGGCCGCGGCCAAGGCCACCTCCAGAATTCCGAAGAGGGATTGAAGAGGCTGCGCGCCGCGGACCCGGCAATCCGGAGGCATCCATGCTAACCACGTCTGTCTGGGTGGAATTACAAAAGCACAAAGCGCGAGTGTGGAGGGAGCCCCCAGGGAGGCAGCTGCGCGGGGCTCGGCGCGCGTTTTCATTACTTTTACATTAAAACTAGTCAAGAGGAAAATTGCTGCAGCCTCCTCTCGCAACGAGACCACCTGGATTAGTGGGAGGGGTGCGCGTGTGCGTGAGCCGGTGCGGGGGATGCAGATTGTCAGGGCGACGGCGAGATCTTCTCAATGCGCGTTTATTTATGCGTAGACATTCGCGATATTTACATTTTTTTACAGAGGTGGTGGGCGCGGGGTGCCAGTGTGCCTTTCCCGCTTTCCGCTTATTTCAAGCGTCCATTCAGAGGCGTGGCCTGTGCAGGCGGGATGCAGAGCTGGACGGGACGCCACTTCAGGGGGCCCAAATGAAGTAAAAATGCGCAAAATATATAAATATATCATAAAATATCATGTATAAAATATATCATGTGATATGTTTTTGTTACGTATTTCTTTGTTTTATTCAATTTATATGTTCATGTGACTTTGCACGCAGCTGTGAGGAATATTTCGGCTAAAATAAAAAAAAATAATAAAAATACGCAATTGAATAAAATTATAAGTAATAATAATTGAAATGTGTGTATAAATAATTAAATGTAAATCGAAATATGTTTTTGTAGCTTGTTGGTTTATGAGTTTATTTCGTCATTTATTTCTGCCACCGACGAGGCACGCAACCTAAAATACGCCTCGAATGTACAACTGTCACTTTCACTCGTCAAAGCAGAGAGGGCGGGCTCTAGCGAGTGCTGCGTTTTGATTGGTGAGTGCTCGCCACGCCGGACTTAGCCTGCGTTCGACTAAAACTCGGAACTTGGATGCAGTGACGACTTCCAGGCTGTGCCGTGTGACGAATGCAGCAGGCGCTGTAGGTACGTACCCGGCCGCTAGTTGGCAGTGTTTGTCGGATACAAGAAAGGCGTTTGAATCATTGAAGTGTAGTCCGTTTTCGCGCTTCCAGATCTTTTTTTGTTGGCGAACATATCAGTCCCTCACATTTTTCCACTTTTTCATACACTGGCCGACTTCCAAACTGATGTTAACTGATATGTCACGCTACAAATTGGCCGCCATCTGATTGTCTCTGTATATAAGCGCGTAGATTTTTTAACGTCTTTAACAAGTTTCTGCTCCACGTTTACTTCAGAAATTTAGCAAATTTCTGGAAATTTAGTTACCAGACTGGTCAATCGGAGTCTTACGGGTCTGTCTCGACCCTACGTGTAGTCACATCTTTGACGATGTACGGCGTTCGCTTGACACAGAAGTATAAAAAAACCTTCGGCCATCAAATGCCACGTATACTGCAGCCACTTAACATGCAGCCTCCTAATGATGAGCCTAGCGGTTCGCGCAGGAATTCTGGACAACTTTGTCTCGCACTTGTAGTCGCAGCTTTGTGATTAAACTTGAGGTACAGCTCTGAGTACGACGCTATTCACTTGTTTGATGTGTGCCACGCTGTATTGGTTGCCTTTGGGGTGGGGGGGGGGGATCGGTAGTACATTCACGTGATGTGACATGTGACGTCATCAGTGTGAAACATCATATACCAGCACTCAGCACATTAGGATAACCACTGAAACATCCCTTGATTTGTATCACACTGCTTTATTCTTTTTTTTTTTTTGGGTAAGAAATTTTCTGGCGTCCCCCCTGTTTTTCGGTCACTTTCTGTCCTCTCGGGAACGAATTTGCTTTAATTTTCCGACCTAATTAAATTTCCTGGTTTCAGTTCCTGTTGTCTACGTCATAACAGCTCCAGGATTCACAATCAAGCAAAACCCTTACATCCACCCTGAGGACAATCCACCAATCAAGAAACGGCACCTGCTAAAGCCTGCCCTCTCGGCTTTGACTACTTTAAAAAAACCTGAAAAATGTAAATAGTTTTAATACTTTAAAGCACATGCCATATTCAGCAAGTGTTTGTGTATCAGAGTGTCTGTCTGGTTGTTATGGCTCTGTCATTCCAACGGATGGCGCAACACAAACATGGGCCTCTTTTTTTTTTGAAAGTGACATCTTTATATACAAGCCATATTTCGTGTTGCATCAGGAGGAATATTTTGGATACAATTCAATAAATAAGCAACATTTATTTATTTGTGCTCACATTTTCTGCTCCTTTTTCTTTATTTATTGTCACGGTACTTTTATTTATTTTTGTTCAAAATATTCTTCCATACACAACCTCAAATCTGCAATGAAATGAAAACTGTCCCGTTCGCCCATCAAAGTTGAGGGGGGCGGGCTCTAGTGAGTGCTGTGCTTTGATTGGTTAATCCTTGGCCCTCAAGGATGCCACCCACATTTCCATCAGACTCTTCAGATGTGAACCATGCACACCACCCCCCAATGCACTCTTCCGAAAATGCAGACAGGTTCGAGGGTTTGGGCGCACTGGGCAAAATGCAATGAAGTCAGTGGGGAAGGAGACATTGAACACGCTTCAGATGGTGCAGTGGCAGGGCCGTTTTAACGCATGGGCACGCTGGGCAGTTGTCCAAGGGTCCCACGATGATCTAGGTTTGTTGTGACTTGCTGAGGGGTTGTGTAGGTAGGGGTCCCAGTGCACTGCTTTTCCTGGGGCCCTATAATCCTGTTCAGAAGGCCAACTGGCCGCTCTGCTGGAGCAATTATTGTGGGCAGAAATGTGCTGACCAGTACACCACTGTGCCACCCTAAGACTGGGCGTACGTTAAGTCGCATTTAATTTTGCATTTAATCTTGGGACTACTGACACTCCAGGGCCCCCTTTTAAAGAACCTTCCATGCCTGTCCTTGAACTTTTTGAGACCTCTTACATTGATTTATCTTGTCCAGTGCCCAGCAGACCATTTTAGGATTCCAGGCATGTGAGTGTATAAACCTGGCGAGTCTTCCAAATTTTACAGCTGCGATATAAATGGGAACAGCCAGAGACCTCGGACCTCATACACCACACACGCGAGTGGCAGACGTGATGTGTAGTCCATTTAGAGGTGGACAGCCCTACCAGACGTCCGTCGCATAAAAACAACTCGCCACAAAAGAAGGTGGGCCCCCCTCCCGAGGTCTCAGTAAATATATGGTGTTAAATCCACTTGCTTGGGGAGATGATTGGAAGCAAAGCCCACTGTTGTAATTATTCACTAACTCCGAGTCTCTTAAGAACCCAATAAAGTGTAAAGAATGGCCGAATGCGTGTCCGCGTCCCCCGTGGCCCGATGCCTTCATGTGCAAATGTGGCTGGAGAAAAGACAAACCCCAAAGCGGATTATTAGGGAACGGAGCCCCCTGGGACTCCACAGTCCGCAAACTCTTATTTTATTATCTTTAACAAAGTCGCACATCAGACAAAACTAGGCCTTTAGATTGGGCCACTCTTAGTCCTCCAAGGGGACATTTGAAGGAGTGGAGTGGTCCTACTTGTTTGACCTGATGTTTGTTGTTTTCTAATCTCCTGCTCACGCTTGGCCAAGTTAAAGCCACGGACTGGCGTTTAGGTGAAGCCCACAACGTGTTGACGTGTGAGAGGCAGCACCTCCTCCTGAGGGCTTGCCTCGAGATTTATATGTCTAAATTGTGATAGAACCCCCCCCCCCCAATTATGCTCCTCTCAGTTTAAATAGAAATCTTAGAACCTACAAACCTGTTTTACAGCTGAATAGGTCGAAGAGCAGTGGGGGTCTGCCGTGAAACTGCAAGAGTATACTGGCAGTGGTGCACTTAAGAAAACGTTCTGGTACTCTTGGTAGGCCCCCATAAGACTACAAGCATGGTGATACAACAGCATTCGATCAAAGAGGTGCATCTGCCTTTTACAGAAAGAACTTCTACGCATTAAACCTGAGATTTGACGCCTAAGGAATTCAATTTTGGCCCTTGATTCCTGAAGGACTATTTTTTTCATACTATCTTCTAGTGACAGTGACGTCATGTTGGATTGGTCCATCACTTGGTTTAAACTACCTGTCAAAATGCTTCCCTCAGAATGCCCAATTCCATATATGGAAGGGGGCGGTGCCAAGAGACATAACTCCAATGCAGGTAGACTTCTTTCCTCCCATAGAGGGCGGGGTTGTGTTGCAGGTGTGGGCGTGGCTTCCTTCTGGACATTCAGAAGTGACTTTTTTTCAGTTTTTCTTTCCCTTCATCTCCTGACTCACCAGTACGAGAAGAACCCCCACATGTCTGACTCCTCCTGATGTCAACTTCTGCAAGACGTCATGCTGTTTGGGGTTTGCCCCTGTTTCTTGTTCTCTAGACCAAAAAGCCTTTTTCAATTATAGACCGATTTTAGACTATTTGCTGTGCAGGCAGTGACACTCTCTTATGATAAAGAGTAAACCAATAGTTGTTTTCAGCAAAAATGATCAGCAGGACTTGAAGTTGTTCATACCATGTCATCGGACCCCCTAATGGGGATATGAGAGGTCAAAGTTATTCCTTTTCACAAAACATCCTGTATATGGACGTGCGGAGTGTCGTCGTATGCTGTCTTGAGGTTGCTGATCTGATATTTGATTCTTTACCACCGGTGGTCCTAGCCCACCAAGAGCCTCTCCCAGAAGGTTCAAACCTAAGCATGTGAGGAATCGTTTTAGACAATTTCAGGGTCACTGATTATGAATTTGAGGTTATTTTTGACATTTGATCCTTTACTAGCTCTCTACTGAGCTCCATCAGAAGGTGACAAGTGACAAATTTCTACTACAACTGAGGACATGTAGACCTGAAACATTGAAATTTGAGCCCCCAATTGAATATTTCAAATATCTGCCACTACTCTTCTCCTTTGTTATGCAGGTCTACCTCGTGGAGTGCATCATGCCGTTTCTTATGACCGCCCCGAATTAGGGCATCTTACGTGAGTTTTAACTTGTGGACTCCGTGTTCATGGTGGCAACACGAGTGCAGTGTGCTTTATTCTGAAAGGAGGTGGGGGTGAAAAGCAAGTGCAAAATAAAGAGAGGGTCCGTCGCGCTTTAGCGAAAACAATTTTGTTTTTATTCACAATGAAACAAGAGAAACAGTGACAGGTATTCCACCACTTTATTCGGCCAGACCCTTTTTCATCCACCCCGCCGTGGGGGCTACAATCCATACCTTCTAGATTAAGACAATAAATAAGAATTTGAAATAATAAAAAAAGCATATACTTTTATCTGTTCTTGTATAAAGTTGGAAATCTAGAAGCAACAGTTTTCCTGAAAAAAAAATCCTTTCAGTCCATGTTGAAGCAGTTCAAACCGAAACGAAGGCTCCTACCTTAAAACAAACGAATGGAGGAGGCAGAGGGAGCCCAGAGACCTCGAGCGTTGGCCGTCGAGATGGAGCTAAAGAGTGTGTCTGAGTGGCGGTAAGTGGCACAACTGTGTGTGTTTCGCACCTGCTGACCGATCAGGGGGCAGTGTTTAAACTTGATGATTCCCTCTCCGAACCTCTTGACGCTTGCTGTGTCCTGTATATCCGATTTCCGGTGAACTATTGATGAGTGGATACCCCACCCCCTGGCTGATGAAGATGACTTCCCTCGTCACTCCTGTAAAGACGTGTGACAGCGGTGCATCGTTTTTGCGCATGTTATGGGATGTAAAGCCACAGCTTATTCCAAATTGTGCACACTGTTCCAAATGTCTGTCCGTGGATGTAAAGACCTGCCACAAATGAGGCGGCTCATTCAGTTCGCTTTGGTTTACCCTTGCATGGCAGGTTCCGAGCGCTAGCTTTTCTTAAATGAAATTCATGCTGTAGGGCAAGGGGGTCCTACTTGAGCTTTCGAGAATGAGGAACTGCAATGTTAGCGATATATGAATAAATAGTGTGGGGGGGGGGGGGGTTCTACTTGTGGTTTTAAGCATAGAGATACACATATATGAATGAAGAACAGGTTGAGGGGGTTCCCCCTGGGGTTTCGAGTGTGCCAATCTATGTATAGTTGATCGATGCGACACGTATATATGAACATGAAAAGTGGGGAAGTGTAAGTCCCCTTAGTGTTTCGATCGCAGAGAGATCTATTTATATTCGAACGAGTACCGGGGCCCTACTGTTGGGTCCAAATGTTTGTAAGTCAAGACAAGTAATGATCCGAACATGATTCTCCTGAAAATTGTAGGTTCAGGACCGCCTAGTGTGCCTGTATTGGCAGCGCCGACCCTGAACCTATAATAATGTAGCGGCACCTAAACAAGAAAGAATCCAACAAAATGGTGGGGAAATGGCGCACAAAATGGCCGCCGTCACACATATCACAAAAATAGTAGTTTCTTAGAAAAAAGATTTAAAAATCATGTAACTTTTTGGGATCATCCAAAAGTTAAGCCATAAGAATAAGAACTAAAAGAATGAAAAAGGTAGTGGGATGAATGCAAAATACCAAAATTAAGTTCTGCTTTATTCTTTTCTTTCAGGTTCCATGCCTCGGATGTTTTTGGCTTTGAAGAGCCATCTCGGTGGAATTTGCAAGCCCCTTAGTTGTTGGATTTCTCAAGTCACCGCAGGATCCACTCACACGTCAAGGTGGCCGTCCCCTCCCCAAGTGACTATACGTGACCCCAACGTCCTCGGTAAGTTCCTACCTGGTGGCCATTTTTTTTTTCCCTTCTAGAGTATAATTTCCACAAATGGGGCAAAGTGGGTTTACAATAAGAGGTGAGGTCCATCGATCTGGACTAGGGTATAGGATATGGAATTTAATTTAGTACATCAGACAATGTTTTAGACGTGCGATGCAAAAATCTCACATGTGGAATCTAAATCCCATAATACGGGAAACTGGGTCGGCTCTAACGCTTTTGAGGTGAAGATGTAAATGTCGCGGCCAAAGATTTCAGATCTTCAGACGTGTATTGCACCTTGAAGTTTTTCAGACATGGCTACATGTTTGACATTCAGGAGAGGCTGGAGGGATTTTCAGGGTCTGCGGTTGGTGTTTTGGGTATGTTCATATTCGAAAATATCATCAAAGAGCAGAGTGAGTCGTTGGTGAATTGAGTGCGGAGATACACGGAATGTCTAATCGATCTGAGTAGGAGTGGGGTGGGCTTACCCCTTGGTGTATCCGGTGAGAAGACTTCTGGGTATTCGATTGATAAGTAGGAGTGCAGAGTTACTCTTGGTGTTACTGAGCATGGAAAAGTTTGTACATCTGATCAACCGGTGGGAGTGGAGGGTTACTTTTGGTGTACCAAGTGTGGAGATTTATGAATATTCAGTTGAGAAGTGTGAATTCGGGGTTATCCCTGTTGGGTTGAACCGAGTCTGGAGATTTATGTATATTCAATCGAGAAATGGGAGTTGGGGTTTATTCTTGGTATATCAAGCATGAAAATTTATGAAAATTCAATTGAGAAGTGCGAGAAATGGTTATCCTTAGTGTGTTGAACATGGGGATTTATGGATATTTGATCGAAACGCCAAAGTGAAGGGTTACCCTTGGTGTTATTGAGTGTAGAGATTGATGTATAATAAATGGGAATTAACAAAAATTATAACATTTAATTGACAAAATTAACAAACAGGAATGGGATGTTACCATTAGTATATCAGGTCTGGAGATTTATGAATATTCAATTGACAAGTGGGAGTGGAGGGTTACCATTGGTGCATCTAGCACAAAGTTTTCTGTATATTTGATCGAGAAGTGGGAGTGGCAAGTAACAATTGGCGTATCAAGCATGGAGGTTTATGAATATTTGATCAACAAGTGGGAGTAGGGGGTTATCCTTGATAAGTCGAACGTGGAAATCTATGAATATTTGATCAAGAATTGGGAGACCGGGGTTACCCTTGGTGTGTCGAATGTGAAGATTTATGCATATTCATTTGAGAAATGGGAGTGGAGGGTTACCATGGGTGTATCAAGCATTGAGATTTTATGAAAAGGAGTGTCAGAAGATGGCGACTGAATATCAGCCCACTAAAACAAGTGGTGTGCATCACCCATGAAGACAGCATGAAAGTTAACATGCCCCCTTTCCCTGGTGAAATTGATTCAAAGCGGAAATTGTAAGGACGCTTTCGTGATCAGCCGAGTGGGTACTTAAGGCTCCCACCAGCTAGTACAGTTTACATATTTGATTGACAAGCGGGAGTGGAGGGTTATAAATATTCGATCGACAAGTGGGAGTAGGGGGTTATCCTTGGTGAGCTGAATGTGGATGTTTATGTATATTTGATTGACAAATGGAAGTGGAGGGTTACCCTTGGTGTATCAAGCACAGAGATTTTCTGAGGAGGACACCAAGGCCAGCCAGCCTGACCTCTAGATTCGATAATTTGCCTAAAACAAATGGAGAACAAACAGTCAGCGGATGGCGACTAAATGGCATCCCACTAAAACAAATGAGGTGCACCACCCATTAACACACTCCCTTTCCTCCTTGAAATTAATTCAAAACGGAAATCTTAACAACACTTTTGTGATCAGCCGAATGGGTACCTAAGGCTCCCACCAGCTAGTGCAGTTTACATATTTGATTGACAAGCAGGAGTGGAGGGTTACCATTGGTGTATTGAGCATGAAGATTTATGAATATTCAATCGAGAAGTGGGAGAGGAGAGTAACCATAGGCGTATCAACCATGGAGATTTATAAATATTCAATCGACAAGTGGGAGTAGGGGGTTATCCTTGGTGAGTTGCATGTGGATGTTTATGAAAATTTGATTGACAAATGGAAGTGGAGGGTTACCCTTGGTGTATCGAGCACAGAGATTTTGTGAGGAGGACACCAAGGCCAGCCGGCCTGCCCTCCGGATTCAACAATTTGCCTGAAACAAATGGAGACCAAACTGTCAGCGGATGGCAACTAAATGGCAGCCCACTAAAACAAGTGGGGTGCACCACCCATCAACACACCGCCTTTCCTCCGTGAAATTAATTCAAAACAGAAATCGTTAAGAATGCTTTCGTGATCAGACGAGTGGGTACTTGAGGTTCTGTCACACACGTGTGAGTAGGAGGAAACTAAAGGGCCTGAGTAATTGTAATTCTACACATGACCAGGAGGTGGCGGGATGCATCGACTGTCTCTCTCAGTTTATTGCAGACCATTCTCAGGAAATCCCGCCCACTCCCGTCACCTTTGATGACGTCACTTTCAGTTCTGGCCGCGATGACGCTTCTTCCTCCACCAGCCTTTAAAGCCACCATCTTGCCTCCACATAATCAGCGCTATTTTGGAATCTGTTCAAACAATTTTCAACCTTTTTGCAGCCAGGGAACATTATACAGGTGGCTGCCCCAAACTTTTATCATGTCTGTTGGTCGTTTTTCTGACAGCTCTCACCAGCTAGTGCAGTTTACATATTTGAGCATGGAGAGTAACCATTGGTGTATCAAGCATGGAGATTTATGAATATTTGATCGACAAGCAGGAGCAGAGGTTTACTATTGGTGTGTTAAATGTGGAGATGTATGTGTTTTCAATTGAGAAATGGGAGACGGGGGTTACCCTTGGTGTCTCGAAGGTGGAGATTTATGAAAATTCAGTCGATTAAATGGGAGTGGAGGGTTACCATTGGTGTATCGAGCGTCGAGATTTTATCTGTATTCGATCGACAAGCGGGAGTGGGGTGTCAAACATGGAGATTTATGAATATTCGATCAACGAACTGTGTGGGGTTGTGTTTAATCCTCTCTTGATGGTAGAGTCTTGAAACTGAAGGGAGACTCGCGGAAATAAGGCACTCGCTTGTACCGTCCAGCCTGTCGATTTAGACACCTACCCTCAGTCTGGGGTTAAGGAAAGCGACGATGGGCTTATCTTTGAAAGGTTTTACCTTCAGAAGGTTTTCAGTAATAAAAGATCATTTCCTATATTAAGTTAGGCCAGAAATTGCAGGTGGACATGATTGTTGCGTATCTGGAGTTCGACTACATGGAAACCGCTATTTAAAAAAAAAATAAAAATATTAAAATCGGTTACTCAACACTTTCTAAATTAACGAGAGACAAAAAAATCTTGCGAGAAATCGTGTTCACGTGAACAAGGGTCAGATTTGACGTCGTCTTAAAATGTTATCGAGGGTGTTGCTGTAATGCTACATCAGCCCAGTAGGTGGCACTGTGGCACTTTAAGAAACACACACAGTTTTGCTGTTTTTTTTGTTTGTTTATTTTTTTGATTGATTTTATGCAAGGAAGGAGAAAAAGATGGAGGGGGGTGAGGTGGGGATTGTAATAATGATCCTAAAGCCTGCCATCCATGAAACAGGCAGACCTGGAATGTTGCAGGCAATTTTATCGGAAACGAGTGTTGTGGCCCCTCAGGTTTTTTTTTTTTTTTAAAAAAAAAAAAAAAAAAAAGAAAGAAAGAGAAACCTAAAAATGAACAAAGAAGGTCGACCCTAGCTGTGAAAACAAACTTACATTCAGAACTTCAGAGCCTCCTGCCACAGTGCGCAATAGGCGACGGCTTCCTTGACTCGACGGTTTCTTCACAGTGCTACCCCAGGTTGGCACTCTGTCAACTAAAGGTCGATGCCCCAACTCTGACGGTCCCTCTTTCCCACTTGGCACCCACACAGCTTGTGACTCTCCGAGGTGACCATGAAGTAAAGGGTTGGCCCTTCAGACTGCTGAAAGTCATCCCGAGCCAAGCTGTGTGAGGAGACTGGCATGTCACTGTGTCGAGACCTATGGTGTGAAGCTATGCCAGCCTGGAGGAATATAATGAGCGCCACGCAGGAGCCTGGAAGACGGCACCACCACCACCCTGTGTAAAGCACCTTCCCCTGTCCTTTACTGGGGCACAATGCCTACCGTAGAGAATGGGGTGAAGCTGGCAGTCGACGACAGGAGGGGGTGCTGAATACCAACTGCTTTTGTTTTGTTTTTGTTTTTTTAAATTGTATTTAACACCTCTGGTGCCATTTGAAGTACCCTCTATTGCCTGTGTGATCTCCAAAATCGGAGCCCCTCCTAGGAGGAGATGTCAGGATCTTCCTGGAGTACAGTTCTGGATCGACGGTAGGGCCCAAACGGGAGTCCTGCATTGTTGTGTTGGTTTTGTTCTGGTGTCCTCTCTGCCGATGGTGGCATTCAGTCACCCAAAGGGTCCAAGTTCAGAAAGTCCCCACCGGTCAGGAGCACCAGAGTCCAGTGGCTGGACAAATGATAAATAGCGACCAGGCTGCAAGATCATCTTCTAATATTTTGTGGAGTTTTACCAAACCGCCGTCTCTCCCATTTCCTGTCCAGGGTGGGACAGGGGGGCACTGTAGCCCGAGTTGCTGGCCAGAGAGAAAGGCGGGCTAGGACCACCACTAAACACTTCCCCTGGGATGGGGTGCAGAGGACCAGTGAGGCCTGGCTCCGGACTAGGAGTGTCCGGGTGGGAGATCATGTCCGTGTACCTTTGGTTTTCGGAAGGGTGGTGACCTGAGATGGATCCCTCAAGCTGTCCAGGCCCCGAGCTGTTGAGGTAACTGGGGTCTGCCGGAGACTGCGCCTGTGAGGATGGGGGTCCATGCGGGAAAAAATCGTAATTTCCACTTGGTCCGTAGTACTCTCCTTGGTAGTCTGTGAAAAAGAGAAACAAACATGAGGAGGACACCAGGGCCGGCCGGACTGCCCTCTGGATTTGACGATTTGCCTGAAATAAACTGTCAAGAGGTGGCGACTAAATGGCAGCCCACTAAAACAAGTGGGGTGCACCACCCATGAGAACAGCATGAAAATTAGCACAAAGTGAAATGAATTCAAAATGGAAATCGCAAGAATGCTTTTGTGATCAACCCAGAGGGTACTCCCACCAGCTTGGGAAGTCCTTGGAAATGTCATACTGTTTACAAGATGCCAGTGTGAGCTGCCACTTTTAAGCTGCATGCTTATACAGTGAAAGGCATCATATGAAATAAAGATTGCTTGTCATGCAATTAGATTTACAGCAAAAAAAAAAAAAAGACATGCGGGGCTCATTCATTCCACATGCTGGAAAAAGTGTCACCTCCGAGTGCTCAATCTAATGACAGACCACACCAAACTGAGTGGTGGCATGGAGCAACAGCAGACTCGCCCATTAGAATCCCGTGCACAGTTTTTAAGCTCTCTCTCTATCTTTGTGTCTGCTTGGGATTTTTGTCCCATGTTCCATTTGCTTTGGTGTGCCTTGGCACTGCACTGGCACCACCGTCAGCACACACAACCTTGAAATGAATAAAAAAGCTTGTAAATTAACCACAGGATAGGTAGAGTCCCTAAATGATGCCAGTTATGAATCGTTCATCTTGGTGAACTTAGGGCACAGCCCCCCCACCTCCACCTTCACAACTGGCACCTCAGGGCGGGCACATGAAATGCCCTTCTACAAGTGTAATGCATACATGTTGATTGCATTTTTAATTTTTTTGTTGATTTAAAGGCTTGATCTTTTTTAAGTACTAATTAAGGACCCCAATTCCATTTATTCCATTATTCCCTTTCACATATTCTACCTATTGAAAAGGCTACCCCTTGGTGGTCCCATTATGAATTTATGAATGTATATTTCCTCATCTATCACCTGAGCTGATTTCCCTTTAAAGAAATGTTGCCAGGCCAGGGGCTTTACTGGTTTTCTTTGGGTAAGAGCTTGATGGTGTCCCCCACCCACCAATCAACATCCATGCATACATTTCAATTATTATATAGCGTCTTTTGCAGTAGAACTACTCTACTTGAATGGGTGGGTCCAAAGAGGCATTTCAAAGTAAAAATGCATTTATGGATGCCTGCCAGTGTGGCCCCTTCTAGCTGGCAGAGGTTATTGGATGCGATACCATCATGGATGCCAAGGGGACATGCCACCCCTTAAAGATTAATGGCCGGTTTATCAAATAACCCTAACCTTAATTTTAAAAGGGCAGTTGTTTGTGGGGGGCAACATGGTGCAGTGATTAGCACCAGCATCTCACACCACACATTATCCTTCAAGCTAGGTGTGTATGTTTTACACAAGCAGGGGTATCCAGGGTGGGGGCACCGATTCAGTTTTGTAATGAAATGTAGCCCGTGGCGTACAACATTTGACACAGATAGACTCCAAGGTGTGGATTTACACAGAGGACTAACATGTGGTTTTAATAATTTGTAGTAATATAAAAATTACGTATTTTTATATGGCACCTTTCCCATTCTCAAAGCTCTCTGCTTTATGTATTGGGTTTTGTGTTACTACTAGAATTTGTGAATTTCCCTGCTAGAATTCAAGTGCCCATTGCTCTACCCAAACTGACTTTGCCCATCCCGGCCTGTCACTCTTGTGCAGTTTGCATGTTCTCCCCGTGTCCGTATAGCGCATGCAAAAAACACACAAGTTAAGTTGATTGAGTAGGTGAGTGTGTGTGTGTGCCCTGTGAAGAACTGGCGCCCCTTACAGGGTCATATTGGAACCTTGCATTAGTATAAGCAGCTTTTAAAAAGGAGTGGGCACACAAATCTGAGGAATCAATTTTGCCACAAATATGCTTCTACTCCTCAATATCTTCTGGTATGCATTCACCAGATCGCTGCCTGGCACAGTGGTAGGATCAGCCCCTGAGTGTGCCAGGCTGATTTTGGATACTTTTTGTTGATGTTTGTCATCTCATTTCATGAGACACTAGACTGGGTACCAGGGCAGCAATAGGCATAGCTCAGGAATTGCCAATGGGTGGGATGCCCATTCATTTCATGGCAATTCTCATTTGTTTGTTCATTCATTGTGAAATCTTCTCATTCCAATCTGAGAATTGGGTGGTTGGGGGGGGAACAGTCTATTCTGGTAGTGCTGGGTGTAAGGTGGGAAACTACACTGGGTACTGTGCCATGCCAGCATAGGGCACACTCGCCCCACAGCCGCCAATCACTGGTTCATCAAGTTGTGTTAATAAACTGAAATTGCAAGGTTCCATTTAAGTGAGCTGTGCATTTAAACAAACCTGGGGGCTCATTCTGTAATTTAGACATTTGTAAAGTTTGTAATTGCATTTTCCTGTGAACTTGTTACAGCACTCCTAGTCTCACTGAAAGGCGCTACATAAAAATAACCGGAAGTGTATCTAGAACAGAGAAATAAACCAACCAGCACGACTTTTAGGAAGTCCTTAAAGAAACTCCACTAAATTACAGGGAGATCATGCAATACCCTCCCAAGCAAGGGCCAGGGGGTCTCAGTAAAGGCTGGGGCTTCCCTCTCCCAGTCTGAGGGCAATTTTCTCATCATTAGTGATAGGAGAGGAAAGCCCACAAAGACAACATGCAAACTTCATACCGTCAGCGCCCAGGAGTAGTGCTAAAAGCTGCAGCTCCCCTCTCCCAAAGATAATTGGCGTGCCACTCATTTTCACCAACAAGACCCCCACGTCTGTTAGTTCAAGCTCATGAAATGGTGAGGTGGAGGCAGGGAATGAACCTGCATCCCAAAATGAACGGTCTTCAGCACACTGTAATCAACGTGATTGAAAAAGGAATGGGATTTGAATCCTGGATGCCGGATCCATACAGAGGCAGTACTACTCACTGTGCCACCATGCCACCCGCAGAGATTCCCGTTCTTTTACTCTGAGCCTTTTTTATATATATAATTTCCATCATTAAATGCAATACTATACAAATCAGAATAAAATGTTCGCTTAGAAAATGAATATTGTCTACGTGTCACCGGGCTTGTGGAGAAGTGTTGAAATGTTTTACGCAGCCACCGCGCCATGCTCTCTCCTCCTCATGTCTCAGACACCTTTATGTTATTTTGTGCAATCCTCTGCACACTGCGCTCCCGAAAAGAGCTCCCACCGAGGAGACGACCCCCACCCGCTCAAAAGCACTGATGGCTTTCAAGCCTGTGGGGAGAGAAATGCTTTGTTGGAAAATGAACAAGTGCTCAGGTCTAAGACAAATCGGCCATCAAACGGTCACTGGAAGTGCAGGCGAAGTGCCGCAAATCCCGAGCGCTAGACGGCGGGGTAATGGGCTGCCACACACCGATACGATCAGCTCACTTTTACAAGGCTTCGATCAATCCCTCTGTCCATTAACGGTGACGCGGCAGATTGCCACTCCGGCTCTTCGGGAGGGAACAGAAAGTGAAAACAACCATCCGAATAGGAGGCAAGAAAACGTCTGATGGGGAGGTGAGGACGGACTCGTCTAAAAGCGAAGAGCTCTGCGCCTTCACCACCCGCCCGTTATCAGTCGTGATTAACGAAATTCAGGCCAGGAACTGAATTTAACTTGGTCAACTCCGGAATCTGACCTGCAGGGGGCGCTAGTTCATCGCATTCACCTTCTCCAAATCCCAATCGTACCGGTTTGGGGTTAGCGATTCACCTGTTAATATGCTGGGGGTGTGGCCAGTAATAAATAATGTAAATTTCAGCCAATTTCGGGTCCAGGATTCAGCCACTCAAGCATAATTATCAGCATAGGCGACGTTTCTTCAATCGCGCAAAGGTTTATTCAGTTATTATCTCCAAGTACAGCTACGCGCGTTAACGACGTATCCATATTTATTTTCTTTCTCTGGACCAACGATGTTTATGTATCTCTTCAATATCGCATTTAAAGGACGCTTTCTTAATTCCCAGCTTTTTCCAGACAGTGTCATCGAGCTTATTGGGTGCTGGACTGTGCAGCTGGAGTACGGATTGGTCAGCCATTTCCTGAGTCCGAATCAGCAGATGTGAGGATTTGTTTTTGTGAAAATAAGCGGTGTGCCTTTGTATTGTGTGGGGTGGGCTGGCACTCCGTACCATCAGTTTCAGTGGCAGAGTACTGGTGTTTAAGGACTACATACTGGTGTGTACCAAGATTTTGCACTCCAAGGAGGACCCCTCACGCCTCCCCTGAAGACCCCCCCCAGTATATAATACAGTGTCCTCGAGCATGATCTAACATTCAAGGGGGACCCCCTGCCTCCCTTGTATTCGATATTTAATACAAGATATGACTGTCTGCATGATCAAAATTTCAAAAGGGAACCTCCCATCCTCTGAAGACCCCCGTATTTAGCATTTGACACAATATGACTCACAACAAGATCAGAATTCCTAGAGGGGTGGGGGCCTGCCTCTTCCAATGACCCAACCAGTATTCAACATTTCATTCAATCCATGATACACAATATGATTGAAACTCCATGGGGGGGGGGGGGGGGGCCCCCACCCTGCCTCCCTGCCTCCCTGCCTCCCTCCCTCCCTCCTCCTTTGACTCTCAGTATTCAATACTTGATACAATAAATGATTATCTGTGAGGTCAAAACTGCAAGGAAGACCCCTTGCATCCTCCAATGACCCCCCCCCTCCCATATTCAATATTTAATTCAGCGTGATCAAAACTGCAAGGGGGTCCCCTTCTGTCTTCTCTGATGACCCCTACAACATTCAATACTATGTAGGACTGTCAGTGTGATCGAAACTACAAGGGGGAACCCCTGCCTCCTTCAACGACACCCCCCCCCCCATCCATATTCAGTATTTATTACAATATGCCACTCTGTATGGTTGAAACTCCAAGGGGACCCCCTTTCCCTTCTAAAGACCCCTATAATATCCAATATTTAATATATCCTAAAATTCTCGGTACGATCAAAATTGCAAGGGGTGGGGGGGGGGGGGGGCTACTGCCTCCTCTGACTGCCCACCCAGTGTTCAATATTTAATTTAACATATGACTCAATCCAGACTCCAATATTTAACATGACCATCTGAACACAACAGGGATGACCCCCAGTTATTTTGCTTCAGTTCAAGCACTGGTTTGCATGTTCTCCCAGTGGCCGTGTGGGCTCTCTCCCCACATCACTAAAGAGGTGAAGGTTGGGTTAACGGGAGATTCCAGATTGACCCCGTTTTGTGTGCTCGCGCTTGGGAGGGTGGCGGTTATGCGCTGCTTCCTGTCTTGTGCCCGATGCTACTGGGACAGGCGGTGGTCTCCATACCCCCGAATCGCATTAACCGGATCAGTGATGGTAACGTTGTGTTACGCGACTTCAGACAAACGTTTATTATTGCAGGCAATGTTGGTCAGCAGTTCACCACGACCACGGGTTAATTTACTGAGGAAGACCCCGTCAAATCCTTACCGTCCAAACTCTGTGGTTGCTTATTAAGAAACGCTGAATGCACGCTTTCTTTCGACTTTCTAAGGTGAGGGGGATTTCAACATGTGGATGATCGTCTCATTTCACCGGTGAACAGGTCTTCCTTAGTTCGGTGCGACCATTCATTTGATTTGCATACGACGTTAAGAAAATACACCGGAAAGGAACCTTTGGGTTCAGTGCGAGGCTACGCTGAAAATGAGTCATACAGGAACTTCTAAATAAACGGGACGCCTTTCGTGTTCTCACGGACTTCGGATCCTTTGGGGGGGGGGGGGGCAGGCTTTAAAGCGGATGGTCATTTCTGGTGAAGTCAGCCATTGGAGGTCGCTGTACAAACCCATGGCTTCCTGGAAGGGAATGAATGAATGAAGGTTCATCCTTCTCAGACCGCCTTAAATGTCCAACGATATACAACCATTGCCAATTTTCAACTTATCGAAATGCAAGTTTTCACTGGAACTGCCTTCTTTGTTCCTGAAGCTGTGTGTTTTTCTCCTCGGGACCCCCTGTCAAAACCTTCTGTCGCCTCCCCTGCCCTCCCTTATAATAAAGCAATAAAGCGCGTTCTGATAGACAGATAGTAGTTAATTTGTCCCGGAGGGGAAATCGTTTAAAAGTGCCCGTCGGGTTCAAGACAGACATTTGTGGTTACGAGTCCCCCCGATCAATGTTTAGGATGGCTGTAAAAGAATCCATCTGCTCGCCTTTCTTTTTTTTTTTTTTTTTTTTTTTTTGAACCGCGTATTCCGGTTCAGGACCGCGAGCTGAAGGAGCCGATCCATGCAGCAAAGTGCGCAAAACCCGGATTAATACTGGACGGGACTGGGCGGCTGGTCAAAGTAGCGTAACGTGTGCGTGTTCAAAATGAGAGGGCAACACGGAGAGAACGTGCGCCCTCCACACAGATACACGTCAAATTCTAAGGCGGTCCGGTGGAGTCGTGAGGGCAGCGGTGCCAACCCTGAATTATTAAGATGGTCTCTAAGAGACGCTGCGTAGTTTCTCCCGTACACTTCTTCGCCATTTTCTCATTATGTACTCCACAGTTATTAATAAAGTCAACCGCCGACCTTGGAATTCCTCAATATGGAAATACAAGTATAGGGATTACGACAATATATTTGTGTGGCCCTGTGGTAAAATGGCGCCCCGTCCAGGTATTGTTCCTGCCTTGTGCCCAAGTCTTGCAGAGATGGACTGCCGTTACCCCGCGAGCCTTGTATGATGGATCGTGTAGGTGTCGCCAGTCAGATTTTACTTTAAATGGAAATATTGCATTCTTTTATCTCAGTGGCAAACACGACACTGTGAAAGGTTCGCATACATTAGCTGGATTAGGAAATACGCGTTATATTTATTCATTTATTTATTTTTTTGTCCTTAAATATAACGACGAAATGTACAGACTTGTTCTCTTGGTTTTAATCCGTCATTTGAAACCCACGCTGTCCCATAATTATACATATTGTGCGCTCATTTTGGCACGCCGGCTTGTGCGCGCCGCTCCTGCGCACCTTGCATTTTAATCTCTGCTACCGAGATGGCTCGTCGACTGATGCTGGCACTTCACCATCTTAATCACGTTTTTCAATTAACAAGTTTCTTTCTTCCAGTCCCCGTTTTCGTGTTTTCATTTCAGTGGATGGCCGAAGGGAACCTTGGATTTTGTGATTTTTTTTTTTTTTGTCTCCAGCATGTGTAGCAGACTAATGAGAACATGACAAATAAACGGCGCTCGCTTCTTGCGCACTTTTTTTTTTCTAAACGGGTATGCAAATCACTTCGGTGGAACGTTCGTTTCGGAGTGTGCTGACATTTGTATATGTGGTTAGTTTTTTTGAACTAATATACTCTTAAAAATTAAAGGACTAAAATAGCTCCTTTACCGGCTCGTGAGGTAAAACCACTGCCTGACAAAGAATCGCTTCATTCTGGGAAGGTGTCTATGATATGAAATTTGTGGTTTATGTGGAAAAAACGGAAATCTTTAACGTGATGTCGACGCGATAACGAGAAAACGTTACTAAATACACTCGGAGTCCTTATTAAATCGTGAGAGATTTCACAAATCGGTAATCAGCTGTTCATAGTTAGTTAAGGGACCTGCCAGGGATCTGAATTTAAAAAAATCTTTCTCAAACTTTTCATGTCGATGCGTCTTTAGGGAATCAAAATTGTTCTGCTGTGACATCATTCAGAAAAACCACCTTGGCACCCTAACATTAAAGAATTTAGCTTGGATAGACGATAGAAACGGCATTGCATTGTTTTTTTCTGAATTCGCCTCCCCTACAGTGTGTGTGTGTTCTTTACACAGTTTCACACTCTTAGTTCAAACTCAACAAAATGTGACTCATGCACGTATCTCACTTTGTTAGGCCTCTTTAGAACTCTAAATTTTGTCCCTGGATGTTCCTTTTTTTGGGAGGGTGGGAGGGGGGTGACCGGGACTTTTTCAAGTAAATTTTAAGGACGGCACCTTTTCCGTGATTTTCAAGCCTGAAATTATTTAAATAAATGTAATTTGTCTCTGGGAAGGTATTATAAGAAACCCCATTAATAGAAGTTAGAGAGACATCTGCCATAAACCTACGCCGGGGGTTGCTGCTAGTAATAAATATTTGAAAATGTAGGTGTGCGGGTATGTATGTGGAGTGCATACATACTATAGGAGAAATATGTAACATTTATGTGCATGATTGTATCTTTATGTACAATATATTATATAATATATATGTAGGTATTAGGAGTGCGAGTGTGTGTACTATATATATTTTACTTAAGTTTAATACATGGATAGGCGTGTTTGTTAAATTTGTGTATGACATCAATGTTTATGTGGTGTGTGTGTACATATATATAAATACCGAGATAGATGGATAGATTAGCATGTTTATATGTGTATGTATGCGTGTGTGCATGTGTGTGTATGTATATATATATATATATATGTATGTGTGTGTGTGTGTGTGTGTGTGTATATGTGTATATATATATATAATATATATATATATATATATATGGAAAGATTGGAACACATAAACAATTGGTCATTGTCAATGTAACTTTTATGATTTGATTTTACTGTGTATGTATAATATATGGATGGATGTGTTATGTATATATAATACATGTACACATGTACATATATACATATGTGTGTGTTTATGTATGTTTATTAATGCTGTATTTAGGTGTGTGTAT
>JANRMT010062838.1:2934904-2953685 GCA_026402145.1 Polypterus bichir lapradei | reverse complement strand
TATGTCTGTGTGTGTGTGTGTATATATAATATTTGTGCATGGAATTACTATATATAATTTGTGTGTGGTGGACGAAGGAACGAGCCCACTCGTTTCCTCCAAGCAGGATTGTCTTACTTTTCTCACTTCTTACCTCAATTACAAGTATAATATCGACAGTATTCACAGAGAATGTTTAAAATAAATATATGCGTGATAAACATCTATTTGAACTTTTTTTTATTATTTTTCTTCCATGTCAGCATAAAAAGTAAGCCCCCGTTTTTTTGTTTTTTTTTTCCATACAGACATCATTTAAATGTTCGCGTTGTTTTAACGTGTAAGTGTTTGCTGCCGAGGCGTCATCCAGTTCTGCGGTGTTAGTTTTATTTATGGAGAGAATTCCAAGGAGTTTGAAGATTCGCATTCTTGTTGTTATTCGTTTCTATATACTAGTAAATTAATAACAATGAATTAAACATAGACAATTTAGCTAATCAGCCAGTTAGTCTGAAAGGTTAGTTGTGAAAAACAAAACAGTTTAAGCCCCAACGCCTGCCATTTGTGTCCCGTTTGACGATCCGATCCGCCGCTTTTTTTTTTTATTTTAATGTGAAATTGTTTCATTCTTCGGATGGGCCACAAATAATTTTCATTTTTAAACAGAGCCTAAATGCGCACTAATTGATGTTTGATTAAAAGCAGCACCTTTCAGTATTTATTTCTTTTTTCTTTTTGGAGATGTAATGTAAATTGCAGTTTAATTTTAAACCTCAGTATTGTTGGATGCCCGAAGACCGCTGAGTCACTTGTTCTGATAATAACTTCTTTTTGTCGTATTTTTAGATGGTGATCATTTGCTGGCTTTTTATATATATGAATATATATATATATTTTGTCTTTTTGCCGATATGCACAAGTAGACAAATCCACACACGAATGGAGGCCGGGGGTGTGTTTCAACAAATAGCAAACAGAAGAGCCCGTTCTCTGAAAGTGACCTTCCATATGCTGCTGGAGCTCGGAGGTAATTGGAACAAATGCTGCTTCAATGGGTTACAAAGGGCTGCAGCTGGATCTTTGTTCCCAGAAAACAGAGGAAGGCAGCACAGAAAGGGAGGGCGCGTTGGAAAGGAGCGCGGTGTGTGTGCGTGCGTGTGAGTGTGAGTGTGTGTGTGAGAGAGACTGGGGGGGTCACAAGGCTTAGGCTCAGCAGTGACGGCTTTATCACAATGTCCTTTCTGGTTTGTTTTACAGCAGGGTGCTGCCTTTCGCAGGGGCTGGAGCGGAATCTCTGACGGAGGGGATTAAAGAAACCCCAACAGGGTGGGAGTGATTACGGAGCAAGAGGCTCAAGCAGATGCCGCCTAAAAGCTGGCAAAGTCATGGCAACCGATCGCAGCTTCCGTGGGCTAATCGGAGCCATCCAGAATACTAAGCGTGGATGAAGAGCGGCTAACTAGCGCACGGGATACGCGCATTTGGAAAGGTGGTCGCGGCGCTTGATTCCCTCTGGCCATGCCAGCGTCCGCATTCCGTTAAATGTGTGCACAATCACAGAGAATAAAACTCCCTTCCGATCAAGTGCGGTTTACAGATGCGGGTTTTTAAGTTATAAACGGCCACTGGCGCTCAATGCTCCGTTACGCGCCGTTTTCCCCGTCGCGTCCAACACACTCGTGTCCCCACCTCACTCTCATTTGTGAGGGGGGTCTTTGTGCCAAGTCGCTTAACCTCTTCGACGACTGTAAGCGTTTTAAGGATAAAGCCAAGCGCCTTCCAAGGCCGCCAACCTGAGTGGGCAATGATTTCAAACGATTGCAAGAAGATACTCGTTTGTTTATTATTATTATTATTATTATTATTATTCTGATCCGTCAACGTGTTTCACCAAAGTTGACTTTATTAATAATTTAGGCCCACTCTAAACTGATTTGTGGGTCTGCTTTTCCAGGGCAGTGTACTTCTGTAAAGTTTCAACACATCAAGTTTGGTTAAAGTCATTTATTTATTCAAATACATGAATAAACAACTCCACCATGAGGCTAAACTTGTGATATTTCAACAGTTATATTCGACTACATGTTTAGATTAAGGTGACCACTCAATACTTTGCTTTGTGTTCCTAGAAAGTTGCCCAGAAAGAGTTGGCACTCCAAATCCCCATCGCCAATGCCACTTGAGAAGATCTTCACTCTTAAAATAAAAGTAAAACAGCAGTTTTTCAGAACAGTGTCATAGATGGTCCAGAAAAGGTCCAGAAAGACCCTTTATTTGTTTAGATCCATATCAGGTTTCAGAAAGGAACAGTCACATCTATGAAACACCAAGGGGTCCCTGATGTCCAAAAGGACTCTTGCTATACGATTATCAACTGTAGGCTTAGATTTTCCTCAGCATCTCTCAGAGCAGAGATGTTTCAGTTTTGTCCACTTTAACCCTTTTCAGAGCCCAAAGAGCCCCTTTGATATGTGAAGAACTCTTGTCAAGCAATGGGAGAACCACAGTAAACCACAGCTTTTTAATCCCACGGCTGCCACCAATAGTTTGAGGCCTTCTGAGCCCCAACACAACCCGGACCACCTCCTCAGCTAATTGTCAGTCCTCCTCTACCAGCGCCTTCCATTTGTTTTAATTCTGTGTGAACACTGAATGTCAACTCAATCCAATCGCTTTCTTATGGCAAAGGTGTGTTTCATTTTTTTAGCTCACATAAGAAAATGTTCAATTGAGCTCATGAGATGTGCCTTCATAAATTCAACAGAAGGTTATTCTTGATTCTGTGGACATTTTGAAGCTTTACACCCTACCAGAACATCTAGAAACGGCATCATCAATATCCTGTCACGTTGATCAGGGCTTGTTAATCCCACTGCTGCCACCAATAGTTTGAGGCCTTCCCAGCCCCCAAACACCCGGACCACCTCCTCAGCTAATTGTCAATTCTCCTCCACCAGGGGGCACTGAGTGACTTCCAGTTGTTTTTATTGAATGTCAACTTTATGAGATCACTTCAAGGTGACAGTGCATTTCATTTTTTTAGTTCACATTTGAAACACAAATATGAAGATTTTTGACTGGAGCCATGTGCTTCCGTATAGTCAGCAGAGGCTCATTCTTGTCAACATTGCAGCAATCCTGAGGCCATCGAAACTTTCTGAAGCTTTATGCCCTACCAGACCTACCATAAACCAAATCACAAATATCCAAATTTTATTCTGTGACCAGCGGTGTTATTAGAGTTTGCCTGGAAAACTGGGAAAGTGTTACTATGACTTTGCCAGTCATAATGCCAGGAGAAAAAGCTGTAACTGCAGGGCGATTTCAGATGGCAGAGGCCAGTGAGTGCCCACCTTAAAAAACTGGCCTGGGACATTAGGTTTAATCTGAGGTGCCTTCAGAGACCATGTAAAACCCTACAGGCAGAACCCCACATGGCAGTCCACTGCCCCCTCTGCGGACCCCCGGTCACATTGAAGGAATTTGGTGTGCTGTAACTTTGTAATTCATGTTAGGGTGATAGTGAGGAAGCAGGGTGGGCGACTGTGACCTCCATGCTGTTTTCTTGGTTTCTCACTCATACCACCCCGAAGGTCTTTACAGGTTCAGCGTAATTTCCACAGTGAAAAAATAGCAATTGTTGCTAATAATGAAAGCAGAGCCCACTCACGACACACACCAACCACACCCTTAAAGGTGCCAGCCGGGTACTTCAGATTAGTGATGTAATAGGGGAGCCATTTTAGGTTCCCAAAAGAACCTTTGACATGAAGGTTCCAGAAGGACCCTCTATCAGTGTAGATGTGTAGCAAGCTCCATAAATAGCCATGAACAGATGATAACATGTCATGTCATTTATTTAACCTGCTTAATCCAGACTAGGGTTACGGGGGTCTGCTGGAGCCTATCCCACCCATCACAGGATGCAAGGAAGGAACAAATCCTGGAGAGGGTGCCAGTCCATTGCAGGGAAAATACACCAGCCATCCACAAAGGCCAATTTGGGAAATGCCAGTCCACCTCACCTGCACGTATTTGGACTGTGGGAGGAAACCGAAGGGCGCAGATGATAAGAGATTTGTCTTGAAGTCGCATGATGAAGATGGCAGCTGACTTCATGGTTTCTTCATCTGTTAGTATCCAGCTAGGTAGCCTACTTTTATTTTTTGTGATGAATACTATTTTCAAAGCCCAAAAAGTCAACTTCATATCAAAGACCCCTTCACTGAATGAAACGGTTCTTTGTCAAGTGAGGTTTCCACCACACAAACCAGTAAAGTGCCAGCGAAGAACCAGGATGGTTCCAAAGGCACGTACAGCCAGTTGCTTTAATTAGACTTGTCTCCTCCATTAAACATTTCTTAGAAGTGAGCAGGTCTCTTCAACCATCAATGCCCACACTGAAGAATTAACAAGATAGCGGAGTTCATGATGGAAGGAGTCAGGCAGCCTGGTGGTAGTTCACTTGTTAACTGTGTGGACTTTGCATGTTCTCCCTGTGCCCACATGGCTGTCCTCACACAGCCTAAAGATATGCAGGTTAGGCAGAGTGGCAATGCTAAGTGGCCTCCCATGTGTTCATCCTGTGATGGACTGGCACCCTGTCCAGGAATTGTTTTGGTCCAGAACCTGGTGCTTGTTGGGATCTGCTCCAGTAGTGCTGCTGCCTCACAGTAAGTAGACCACACTTCACATCCCAGGTCCTCCCTGCATGTCCTCCCCACTTTTGTGCGTCTTTCCTCCTGGTGCCGTGTATGTGGAGTTTGCATGTTCTCCCAATGTCTGCATGGCTTTCCTCCCAAAATCTGAAGATGTGCAAAATAGATGGATGGGTGACGTAATTTGGCCCATGTGTGTGGTCACTCAATGATGAACTGGCACCCAGCTTTGGGGTCGTACATGCCTTGTGCTCAATGCTTGTTGGGATACACTCAAATGTTCTGCTCAGGATTAAGTGGGTTTAGTAGATGTTGTTGCATTTTATTACTGTGACTGATTATTGGACTGATGCCTTTATCCAATGACGGCTTACGACATTTGACATACATTTGGGTTTCATTTTCTTTTTTTGTTCAATTAGAGATCAGACAGGTGCAGAGACTTGCTTTTGGTCACACTGTGAGATTTGAACACCCAGCCTGTAGGGTTTGAAGCCCAAAATCCAAATTGTACCAGACAACTTGTCACTGAGCACTCCGTGAAGCTCACCACATTAAAATAAACTGAAATGATTTGAAGGGCGAACGGCACACAAGTCCACCTCGCGCTACTCACTGCGTCACCCCGCCGTCCCGGTTACACGTCGCTTAGCGAAGCGTCTATTGTTTTTTTATTAAAGAGGAGGGGCCGCTAAGACGCAGTTATTCGCTAATTAGCTGAATTACACGGGGCGAGTTTTCTAAAGGATTAGCGTATACAGTTAAATGAGGAAGAAATGACATCTTTTAACGCGAGGAACTGAAAGGACGATGAGCGCTGGCAATACCCCATTTAAAGCGAAATGCACACGGCAAAAACAGCGTGACTGAATTAACATCATCAGTGTATATATGATAACTTTGACAATACCCGTTCTCAGATACACATTTGTAAGGGTTAACATTAAATGGTATTTGCGATTTTTATTGCTATTGCTATAGCGAAACGTAATGTGACGGGTTAAAATCATTTCAAAAAAGCCAAAATTATATCAATATGACCTGTTAATCAATCAATCAATCAAAAATGGAAATACGTTGCCAAGTGACACACAAGACGCGTGCACGCGCGTCTAACCCTGGGCAGGCAGGTAAACGCGCGTGCACAAATCCCCGTCTGCGCGCTCCCTAATTAGCTAAGGTGAGATGCGCGTCTGCCTTCCAACCCAAACTGCGCGTCTCACACGTTTGCCCCTGCTGCTCCACTGGAGTCAGTTGGGGAAAACCCAAATATAGCAGTACCTGATGCAAACCCGTCATTAGCACCGCTTAAGAAAATGGCTTCTCCGCTCGAAGAAAACATCGATTCCCAGTATTATAAGCTGATAACCCTGGTGTTGTTATTAAGTACACTGATTTGCGAAAACATTACCTTTCAGGATATACCGCTGGGATTTTTTAATTGCTAAAGGTTAAAAGCGGCATTTATTAGAACCGCGCTTTAAAAAACTCGACTAAGACCGAGTCAGACTGAAGAAATGCGTTAGAAAATCGAGGTGCTGAGAGACCCCGCACGAGCCTCGATCAAAACACAAAGCAAGGTGTCCACCCAGCGGCCCAATCTGTTTCTGAATGCACAAGAATCGGTGTGTGTGTGTGTCTCTGTTTGTTCCATCCCGGACTGAAGGCCGCTCCTTTAACAAACCCCGGCATTACTTTCTCTCCCAATTCTAAATTCAAATCAGTAATTCAGCCCATAAAGAAGCCAACACCAGGTAGTGCAGATAATCTGTCGGTTCCTACGGTGTTAAATTAACACTTAGGAAAAGTGCGACTTTGTCACAAAAGCATGGCGTTGCAGCCCCGCGCAAAGGAGTAACAGCACAAGTTATGGAAACGGGACGTCGCCGCGATCGTCTTACACAATTAAAACAGTAAGGGCGGGGCAGGGGGCGGGGTCTGATGTCGCCTGGCCTTTTCTACAGCTGTCTGGGAAGATCACCAGCCGTTACCGGTGACCGCTAATACTCGTGAATCAAGCAGTGCATTCGATACCACACACTTTTTTTGTAGCGCCTTTCACTTGGAGATTCCATCTTATTTTGGGATCTCACAACCGATTTTGCACTTTCAGATAAACCACACAGTCTCTTAAAGCACTCTTAAAAAATAACGGAAGTTCTTCAGAGCGATGTTACGGGGCATGCACTGTTGATGTCCGTAAGAACCATCCACGTGAAGGTTCCACAAAGACCTTGTGTTTGTTTAGCTCCACAACAAGCCATTGAGAGAAGATCAACAATCTGCGAAATCCCAATGGCGCCCTGATGTAAGGAAGACTCTGGCTGCACACACAATTAGCACAGCTAAGTTCAGGCCACCTTCATATGTTAGTGCCTACTTTTTTGTATTTTCTTTATTATAATTTGTTAGGTAGTCTACTGTGCATTAGAAAAAGGTTTTGTTTTGTGCACATATTCAGAACCTCCTTAAAGCCCAAAGAAGCTTTCCAAAAATGAAATACTTCTTCATCTGGCAAGGGTTCTACTTTTCAAGAGTTTGATGGCGTCGGGGGTCTTAGCCCCCTTTACGAGTGCCTCCGAGCTTTTTCACTCTCCTTTAGCATTCGTTTCATCGGTGCTTGAATTGGAGCCAAATCACTGCCGGTTTTTTCTGTTCCTTCGGCGCCGTTTTCAACATCCCGGTGCGCTTTAAATTGACACCTAAAGTTCTGGAAACCTCCTAGCTGGGCACCTGCACATAAACCCCTCCCAGCACCCCTCCGAGTTTCAAATATAATAATTGTGTGTGTGTGTGTTAGGGGTTGGGGGGTGTTGCCCCTCTTGTGGTTTTAGAATTCGCTATGACGTAAATGGGGGGGGGGGCAGAATAAAATAAGACATAAGCGCTGCGAGTTCAGTGATATTCATAATGTTCTAAGGAGCGGGGGGCGACGAATAAATAAATACATAAATATTCAAATAAATAAATAAAAATCAGGGACTCCAGCTTGTGAAGCCCACCCCTCCCGACGCCACTCCGAGGAACCACACAGCCCAGCAGGGTGCCGTTAAAGAGCCAGCGTGAGTGGAGGTGTGCGCGTGTCTCGGTATAATTTCAGATTCTAGCGGCATTGTTTTCCCGTCATTTCTAATATAAGCAAAATTTCATTTAATCATATGCTTTATTTTCTATATATAATGCGTGTGTATTATATATAAAATATGTAAATAACACAGGATGCAGGTGAGTGTGTGTGTTTATATTGTATATGCGCACACACACACACCTGTAATATATGTATAAAATATATTTATATATAATAAAATCTGTATGTTTCTTGGGTGTGATGTGAATTAAAGCGTGGATGTGAAGTTACGGTGGACATTGAAGAGTCGTAGTCTTCTTAATTCATTTGCTCTTTATCTTAATACTGTGGCCAAAATCTAAGGGTCCTCAACACGCAGTAGAGGTCGACAGACACATCTCCGATAAAGGGACCCTTAGGTTCAGTCTACCTGCCATTAAATGCATGACATTAGTACCAACAAAATATCAGTCAGTCATCAGTCAGTCATTCTCCAAACCTCTATATCCTAATGCACAATGTCAGGTTATTGGAAACTCGCGTGCCAAGCGTTCTGAGGCTGAGTCGGCAAAGACATTTTTTTTTTCTTAATTTGAATTCTTTATTAAATCAATCCTGCCAATTATATGGTAAACAAGGGGGTATTCTAATTTGACATCATTTTATTAAATGCAATGGTTCAATGAGGACCCAGAGAGCCCAGTAAAGTGCCATATTGGAGGCAGCATTGTCAAGAGTCTATTGGTGGCTTAACCCACTGCCCTCCATACCGCAGTTAACTCCACAAACCAAACAACCAGACTTCAAAAACGCCAGACCGGTGGCTTCTGTTCGGCAGGAAAAGGGTGCAGCCATTCAACAGAAGCTCATGGCCTCCTCTCTGACTGCGGGACACTTGCGCTGTCAGCTCATCTCCACACACAGACCCCGCCTGAAAGCCCCTCGTCAGATCCTTGATTATTGAAACTTGTGAGCGCGTCGTCCAAAAACGCTGACAGAACTTGGATGTACTTCAAATGGAACGACTGATGATTGGGGCTTCCTTAATTATTCCTGCCTGTCTCTCCTGCACAAGCTGGGAGCCTGGCCCCAAAAAAAGACCTCTTACCTATTTATTGATAAATATTATATTTGTAATTTGCCTAGCATGAATTTCTACATTGTAATTCTGTATCACTTAATCACACAAACACATATGCAGTATCTATAGTATGCATGTGTATGGAGACATCGATAAAATAGATAGATGTACTTTATTTGTCTACTAGGGGAATATATATATATACACACACCTGTGAGAGAGCGAGAGAGACTGTATATAATATAGATGTAAATTTATATATATTTTTTTGTTCTTTATTTCGCCTTGGATTAGGAATTAGTTTTCACGTACCCCTTGGGGTCAGAGTGCAGGGTCAGCCATTGCACAAGTGCAGGTTAAGGGTCTTGCACAAGGACCCAGCAGAGTAGGATCCCCTTTGGCAGTAATGGGGATTCAGCAGCATCCTTGTGGATGCCAGCACAGATCTTTCAACTCAGGTCCACCACTCCGCCCTTACAGAGATTAGACTATATATGTATTAGGTATACTTTATGTACAAGTATAAAATGTTTATACACACACATAGTATTACAGACTATGTGTGTGTGTGTATATATATATAATATATATATATATATATATATATACATACACATACACACCTGTACCTACAGGGTGGTCCAGATCTAATTATGCAGATCCAGATCGTCTGGATGACTTTGGACGATTCCAGTTCAGCGCAAAGACGATTCTTCATGTCGTCAGTTCGCACACTTCTCGATGGTCTGGGATTTTTCAGGTGATTTTCTATGTAATAAACTTAAGTTATAGCGTAATGAAAATTACATAATTAGATCTGGACCACCCTATACAATTGCACAACATTTTTTTTTAATACAGTGCCATTACCTTCACTCTTAAAACTGCTGGTTCTTTAACAACACTTCATGGTCCTTCACTAAGTTGTGTGGTTCCTTTTTTGCTTGACCAAGCACCATTTCATTCAGGGACCGGCTCTTTACATATGAATTTGGTTCTTTGTGCTTTGAAAAAAAGTCCTAATATGTAGCAAAAACAACCTGAACTCTTTAAGGTGTGGTGGGCTACGTAGCAGGACCCCAACAGGTAATGAAGGCCTGGCCTTATTCCTTTTCAAATCATGAGCCGTTGGTATTTCACAAGTCTCTGCTCATCTCTTTGTGGTTATTTATTATATGGAATCTGTTATGGATCTCAATGAAGAAAATGTTCCTTCTGGAACCTTCATGTGGTTGGGTCTTTTGGGAGCTTTGTCTCCCCTGTGGCCACGCTCTGATGGACCACTCTGGCACCTTCACTTTTAAGAGTGTAATTGAAACTCTTTAGATGAAACCAACGAGAATGCGGCGTAGAAATGTGCTGTGACTTAAAGTGATGCTGGCCATCACTTGGTGAATAAATGAATGGATTATTTTTATTATTTGTAAAATGATTATTGAGTTCAGATGATGCAGCGTCCAGCAGAAATTAATTCTAGGGGGTGAGAGAGAACATGAATCCTAATTTTGGTCTATGATCAGTTGCAGTTGTCATTTACTTACTTGGGTGACACAAATGGCCCTCCTGTGGCATTGCTCTGTTGAACCACTTTGTCACCATTATTGTGGAGACTGTAGTTGTGTCTGTGTGTGTTACTTATTATTATTATTATTTATTATTTTTTGGTGTCATTCAAGAAATGCAGTTGGTTCCATTTCTTTTTGTTTTTTCCTTTTCGAGCTCAGGCAGGTGAAGTGACTTGCTCGGGGTCACTCAGCATCAGTAGTGGGATTTGAACCCACATCCTCAGGGTCTGACGTCCAAAGCCTTAACCACTGTGCCATGCTACTTGACAAGATGCCCTTTCACATGCTGGTATGGCGTTCTGGGGCCGAGGGGTTTACCTTGATGAACGCTGGCCCCAGGTAGGAGTCGACCAAACAAAATGGACTCCTTATTCTTACTTCTGTGTGAGAAACTGGAAACACCCCACACTAGTCCAGACGGGGCCTATAGAATGATTATTACTGTGACTACTTCTTATTTAGCAGACACATTTATCCAACATTGGAGACGCAGTTTTTTCCATTTCTTGTGTTTTTCCAATCAGAGTTCAAGTAGGTGACGTGACCTATTCGGGGTCACACAGTGTCAGTACTGGGATTTGAACCCACAACCGCAGGGTCTGAAGTCCAAAGCCCTGACTACTCCACCACACTGTGGTGTGAGGACCTTCAGGTAGCCTGATGGAGTCAAAAGGTGTGGTAAGGACAAGAACAGAAGTCGCCCAGCCTGCTAATCGACTGTCTTCACAGTCGCTCCTCATACCGGTGCAGTAAACAAGACCACCTAAGAGGCTGAGAAGGATCCCCTTTTTAAAGTTCAGGCACCCACATTAGCAAAGCCTGTTTAGTGATGTTAACAATCTCACTTCATTAGACTCCAGAATATGCCGAAAGCTTTGGAGCAAAATCGACAGGCGGCTGCGGCTGTCATCCACACTCTTTAAAATCACAGTGGCGCTTTACTGGCTTGGGCGGCTCCTCATAGACCCCTTGCTTGGCTCAGAAGCAATTCATTCTGTTAAGGGGTCTTTGATGTGAAGCTGGCTCTTTGGGCTTTGAAAAGTTTTCAAATACTGTAAGTGCACAGAACTGAAATCTTTTTTCTTTTCTTTTTCTTTTTTAACGTGTAGTTGGCAGGGTACAGAGAGATCGTGAACACCTGACTGTAACCTGTGTGATTGTATGGCGAGAGTGCTTTTGAAATCGGGAACCCATTAGGAGTTTACACACCTATTATCATCTAGTCATGGAGCTTAAATGAAAATCTTTCTGGAACCTTCATGTGAACGGGTCTTCTGGGAACCCAAAATGGTTCTTGTATGGCATTGCTCTGGAGAACCAGCTTGGCCCCTTTTATGGAGTGTACACCCTTACAAATGATGGTTCTTTAATGGCACTTTTTTGTGTGGTCCCTAGCAGAACTTCTAAGCACCATGTCATTCTGGGAAGGGTTCAATGTCTATGAAGTTGGCTCTTTGTGCTTTCAAAAGCTTCCTAATATGTGGAACATAACAGAAATCTTTAATGTATGGCAGGCTACTCAGCAGGACAGAAGAGCTTAAGAAAACCTGAACTTAGGCTGTGTGTCTGTATGCAGAGAGAGAGTTAATTTAGAATCACAAACCCACTGGTATTTCATAAATCTGTTATCGTCTCTTCACGGTCATTTACTGTATGAAGAAATGACAGATTTCAATATATGATGGTTCCTTCTAGAAACCTTATAGATGAGTCTTTTGGGGACCAAAAATGGTTCTCCTGTGAAGAACCCCCCAGGCACCTTTATTTTTGAGAGTGTGTTATATTTCTAAATTTGGGTTCTACACACAAACTTAACTTATTATGGTTACTTATTATTCAGCTGACACCTGAATCCAAGCTGACTTAAATAATTTGAGGCACAACTGGTTCCATTTCTCTTGCGTTTCCATTAGGAGCACAAGTAGGTGAAGCGACTTGCTCAGGGTCACACCGTGGTGTCAGCAGTGGGATTGGAAAACACAACCTCAGGGTTTGAAAGTCTTAACCACTATGCCAGCCTATTTGCTAATTATTTATCTGTATATGGTGTCTTTCACGTCTATCTATAATATAGAGCCTTTCATATTTATCTATATGTATTATATGGTGCCTTTCATATTTATCTTATTTTGTTTCTCTATGTATCCATCTATTATATAATGCCTTTCACTATCTATCCATTATATACTGCCTTTCACATTTCTCCATTGTATAGTACCTCTTAAATTTATCCATATGTATTATATAGTGCCTTTCATATTTATCTAGCTGTCTTATCTTATAGTGTCTTTCACTATCTATTGCTCTATTATAATGTGCTTTTCACTATCTATTATATAGTGCCTTTCACATATATCTATGATCTATCACAAAGTCCCTGTCATATTTATCACCTATATAGTGCCTTTCACATTTATCAATTATATAGTGCTTTTCATATTTATCTATATATTATACAGTGCCTTTCATAGTTATATATTGTATAGTGCCTTTCACATCTATCTAATATGTAGTGCCTCTCACATACCTATCAATCTATCACATAGTGCCTTTCATATTTATTAATTATATAGTGCCTTTCTTATTTATCAGTTGTATACAGTAGTGCCTTTCACATCTATCGATCTTTCACATAGTGCCTTTCTTATTTATCTATCTATTATAAAGTGCCTTTCCTATCTGTCAATCTATCTATATATAAACTATAAAATGCGTGTATTTCTTTGTATTCTATACAATTAGATACGCACAACATTTTCATGCAGTGAAGTTACCTAATCGAAGTGAGACCCTCTGGAATAAAACGTAAGAGAGAGCGCAGCATTTAAAAGTCCTTAAGCTAAAGATGCTACCAGCCACCGACTGGCGGATGAAGTGAATGAATGGACGCCGCATTATTATGGCCTGAAAGTGACTCGATGGAGCCCAGAGGTTCGGCGATGACAGTAACGGAAATAGCCCCGCTCGCTAATCGACCTCTTTGGTGCCGAACTAGAGCACCTAAGAGCTCGAGGGAGATCCCCGTTTTTAACTTCCAGTACCCACATTGGCCATGGCTGTTCATCTTAACCTATGGTGTCAGTGTCGGAGTCGCTCCATTGTATTCCAGAAGATGCTAAAGCTTTGGAGCAAATCGACAGCTTGCTGCGGTGATTCACACACCCTGAGCAGATCCAACAAACAACTTCATACTATATAGACATCCACACTCATGTTTTTTTAAATACAGAAATGAAGTGTAACTCTAATCTTCCACATTAAATAAAAAAAGATATTTTGGATTTTTATTGGCCGGATGCACCAAACACCCCCACCCCACGCTCTTGATGACACGCCACAATTCCATTTAGCATCCCCCGGGCAGGCCGTTATGGCTGAAGAAATTTGAAACATTCCTACCTCCATAATAGTTGTAAGGTCCGGACGCCATAATTTCCGTTTCGTCCAGTCGCGCGCCCAGGGGTCTCATGCGCCGGGGGCTCCGGAAGAACGCGTGCCGCCGCGCGCCCAGCGCGCTCAGCTGCTTCATCCTCCTCTCTTTGGAGCGCCGATTCTGGAACCACACCTGTCAAAAGGCGCCATGGACCACCGGTTAGGACGGAAACCACACTTGATTTTAAAAATGGACTCAAAGCCTAATAACATCATTTGGATAAAAAATAATAATAATAATTCAGATGAATTATTTGATTGGCTGCTGCACGGACTACTGCATTCCATAACGTTTTATATACAATATGGAAAAAAAAACACAAATATTTTGAAATAAGTGGTCAATAAAATGAAAGTTAATTTATCTAAACCCCCCTCGCTTAAACAAACAACTTCATAATCTTTATGTAAAAATGAAATAAAAACGCTTAGCTGTGTAGTGCATTCTACTAATTACATAAAATTTACCATGTCGCGGTAATGGGATAAGAAATCCAGCGATAGCGCATGAAGAATTAATTATATGAACTCGTGGCACAATGATGCCAGAAAGTCAGGTCGGAATTAATTGTTAATTGACAGGAAAGATTAGAGGTATGGTTGAGGTGTTAAGCAAACAAACAAACAAAGCCATTTGCTGCGCATTTCTTATCATAATAATTGGCTTCGTTACGAACAAAGTTGCGCAGCCAAGGCACGAGCTTTATTGGAACCTTCGAGACATGCCGTGGATCGACAAGACGAATTATTGCAATTTATAGATAGATGATAGAAAAAAAAAATGTGCAGGCAGTCATAGCTTTAATTAGGGTATATGAAGTCTGGCTTCACAGTCCCCGCAAACTGGTGCGATTCGTGAAGCGCTGGGGGAATTTTAATGTATTAAAAATGAATTTAGCGCGCTGTTCAGTAGAAAAGGCTCCGCCACAAAGTGCGGTAATGCTGCGCAAACGGCGCTGACCATAATCGCGCGTTTCAATTATCAAAGCTTCCTTAATCAAATTAATTTCTGTTCTATTAAAGGCGTCTGCCTGTTTTAATGCATGCAGTGGACCTGGTAAGTGAAACTAGCAAACGAATCCTGGGATTTAGCACCCCGGTTTAGCTGCGTTTTTTTCTTTCATTATACGTTTGAGAAACGTGTTTCGTTGCTTTTGCTTTGTTCAAAAATGCAATGCACGGTAAAAATATAAAAATAAAAAGTTAATTAGCCAGAGTCAAGCCAACTTTAGTAAATCTAAAACGACGGAACATGTGCGTACTCCCGCGAGACGAGGTTTGAAATGTAATTAGAATAATATTTTATGCCGCTTAAACAGGGCTGTACATTACATATAGCACTTGCCTAACGGCTCCGGTTTTGTTTATTTGTATATTAGGCGTCACTGCGTTTAGTACAAACATTTACATTTGAAAGATTAAAGGAGCAAAGAAAAGTGCCTGCAGCTTTCTGAGTAGAATCTATTTAACCGAAAAAGTCAAAGACTGTCCCGTTATTACCTATAAAGAGCGTGTTGTATTTTAACCGTCTAAATAAAAACGTATTGTAAAACTATGCAATCCGGGGAAAGATTCAAAAGGATTGCAGTTAAACCGATTAAAAGAGTACATTTTGAGGCAGCGATAATTATGTCCGGACACACACAATCCACCGACCAAATAGGGAAAATAAAAAAAATAACGGAATCCCCTCTTTAAAAAGGCGGTTATTCCAATTCGCGCTCGCCGGCGCTCCCTGAACCTGTCCCGGTAGGGGCCGGAGCTCAAAGTCGGAACCAAGCATGTGACCAGCCACACTTTCCCAAAAGACCCCCCGGGTTAGCCGCGCGACTCCACAATGACCGGTACAGAATTTGAACCCGCAGCTTTAACCTCTACGCCATCCTACCACCCTGGATGTCCGGTTTCCTAAAATTTCAGTTTAAAGGACTTTAGTGAGCAGCATTTCCAGCGGCAAATATACACAACCGACATGTATATAATACGGTTTGCATGTTTTCGCTTTTAAGAGCTCTTTAAACGCCGATGATTTTGCTGTGAAAGTACAAACAGGAATTACCTGTGAGTGTGGATATTTAGTAAATATAGTATATATCAGTTGATTATTAGTTATCTGTAATAAATAATCTAGCTATTAGATTATATAGCGTCTTTTAAATGTATTTATACTCTTCTGCCCTATAATAATAACGCGTGTCCAAAATGGCGTCCCGAGTGTCTTTGATTGTAAATGTGCACATGCTGTGCCACACTGACGATTACCTTAGACAAACAAACTCGTCTCGGAACCTCTTTGCCCATGACAAGGTGGCAAAACATCCTAATAAGACCTGAAAGGACGACTCCGATTACAAGGAGCACGCGGCTCTATCGGTGGAGCTTCATGCCATAAAACGTTAATTACCCGAGCAAGTGCTTTTAACTTTGGATCGCTCCAACAACAAATCTGCTCGCAGCACGAGATCTCATTATAAGTCTTGTGTGGTGACATCAATAAGACACACCTCCTCGTCAACACCAACCTGCCAGGTCCCGTGCGACAGCCTGACTATTGACCAAAAGAAGCCCTCCCCACACGGCCCGTCCACCTCTCGTTTGTTATTAGCCGCCGCCGGGCGATTCGCAGGCTTTTCTTAACTGAAAACTACTCGTCTGAGCGGCCCATTAGAAATGCCACCTCCTCAGTACCTGGATGACTCTCATATTGAGGCCCGTTTCTTGTGCCAGCTGTTCCCTGATGTGCCTGGTTGGTTTGGGAGTTGCCGCAAACGCCGCTTTCAGCGTTTCCAGCTGTTTGGCTTTAATCGTCGTTCGCGGGCCCCTCCGTTTGGTGCCCGAGTTCTGCTCCTCGTTCTCGATGTTGTTCGTCTCTTTGTCCGAAGACGTAGAGTTGTCCGTCTCCTTGTTATCGTCCTGTATCGGGTCCTGGAGGTCTGGAGATAAACTTCTGTCTGTACATGATGACACTGTGAGGGGGGAAAAAAGAAGAAACGAAAAGATGCGTGAACTCACCTGGGTCACCGTCTTATAATGGGGAGGTTGACACCAAGTTCGGCGACACAAAACAGAATGAACACAATTTTGAAAAGTGCACTTGGAAATGTTCATTTGGTTGCGTGTCTCGACGGCTTTCAATCAGGCTGTGCTTTTACGAGCGTTTAGAGAAAAGATGATGGTTATAATATTAAAACTTGACTATGTGAAAATGCGGGGTATTTAACAAAAAATCAAAATAAAAACTGCACGAGTACAGGAGCTGTGGTGGTTGTTTTATCCCCGTGATATTTATGACATTTTTTCCCTTAATGCTTAAAGGCAATGATTCCTACACAACTAACGTGCGCTATAGCAGGGTCACTTGATCTCGGCATAAGCGCAGCCCACTCTTGATCATAATGGTCCTGTAATGGCACTCTACTGGGTTACGTGGTTCCTCACTACAGAACGATTTAATTCTGGGAAGAGTTCTTTGATATGAAATTGGTTCTTTGTGCTTTACCAAGGCCCCTAAAATGTGGACAGAAATTGCGTGTAGCAGGCAGGACAGACGCAGAACACCTGAACTGTGCCGGCGTTGTGTAGCAAAAGTCCTATAAAACTGTGGAACCCACGTGTGTTTTAGAAATCGATCGTGATCTATTCACTGCTATATGTGGAATCTGTTCATAAATAAAGGATCTGGAACCTTCACACGGGAATTAAAAATGGTCCCGTCATGAAGAAGCACTTTTGATTCCACCTGGCACACTCTTATGTGAGATTTCCGTTTTTCATTTTTATCAAATTTATCAAGTTTTTTTTTTGTCCAATGTCCCGTGTATTCTTCCTGTCTGTACATTTGTATTGGTGATTATGTACTTTAAATAAAGTTGATTGATTGTTATTGAATGTAGACTAATGGGCGACACTAGCACAATTATCTATTTAAAATTACATCTACAATAACGTTTTGGAAAATAATGACTCGTTTTGAATCCACTGTTACTATATAAATTTCCATAAATGATAGTTCACAAATATTATTACAATAACAGGAAAACTGAACTCGGCATGTATTGCACGCAAAAAGAGAAGAAGCCCCCTGCATTGCTATTTCACACATCGGTTACCATCAGTTCATGGCTATTTAGGGACCCGGTTATTAATCTAAATAAATACATTGTCTTTCTGAGAAGTTGATCTGGATGGTTCTTTTGCGATCCAAAAATGGCGTCGCCTTGAACACCCGCTTCGGCACTTTGATTTCTTTCTTTATTTTTGAAGAGTTTTGACAAGAAAAGTTACGCGAAGAATTATGAAGCAATAGAAAAGAAGAAATCGAATAAGTAAACCCACCGTGAACAAAGTTATAAGAAAAAAAGTATACATCTAAATACACATAAATAAGTAAATAAACATGAGATGGGGCAAAAACACTAACGTGGTTCTTTTACCCGAATTGAAGTTTGTTTGCGCATCCGCTTTATAAAGCCCGAATCCAGCCGCGCGATTATATAAAGCAAAGCATGTGAAGCCCTGAAAAGGAACCGAGACTGGAGTGTTGCACTGAAGATCACACGGCGCCAGTTTATGACACGGGACCCAGAAACACACACGGACACACACGCACGCGCTCTCGCTCGCTCTCTCTCTTTGTAAACATTAAGCGACGTTAGTGTTAAAAAGATCAATGAATGAGTAATTTAACGGTGTTTTATCTGCAAACATTATTGCCTTAAGCAGCAGCACTCGAGCTCGGGGAACTGTCACGTGTCTGGATATCGCCACATCTAAAATCCATTTGAGGAGCCGATCAATGCCGGCAAAAAAAATGACACAGCGACGTGTGTAGTCAGTGGGCTGTCTCGAGGGGTCGTAGGGAGAGCCCGCTGAGAGACACAGGCGGGCAGGAGATGCCAACTCCACCTGTGGTTCAAAGTGTCTGACCCACCGGCGAATAAAAAAATGATTAGAAGAGTTGTGGGGAAAAAAAAGAAACGGCAGCAAAAAATAAAATAAT
>JANRMT010062838.1:2884904-2929904 GCA_026402145.1 Polypterus bichir lapradei | reverse complement strand
AGAGCGGAGAAGGAAAGACGCGCGTCCACCCCAAGCAGAAATGTGACAAACGAGAGGAGACCCTTCAGTCCATCAGGCTCACTTGTTTCGCTGTCCCAGATGCCATTACCTACAATGGTGAAACGGGTTCTTCTCCTTTGGCACAGCATAACACTCCCCAACCATGCCCCCCCCCCCCCCCAAAACCCCCACCTTTTCCCAGCTCCGTATCTGCAGGTAGCGCGGTCTCGTCAAGCCCTCCACCGACACTGCGTTTCACCGGCGGCATTTCCCCCCTCAATACCCCAAGGTCGCCCACTTCCGTGTCACCTGCACGATTTGCCGGCTCCCTTACCTGAAGAAGTCATTTTTACAGTACAGCTTGCCGTCTCTGGAGAAACATTTCTCGGTCAGATTGCACTTGCATTCACAGCACTGCACGCATTTCACGTGCCAGGCTCGGTCCAACACGTTCAATAAAAAGCGATCCAGGATGGGCCTCTCGCAGCCCGCACAGTGCACCATTATCCTGCTGTCCTGGAAGCAGACACGCGAAAAACAAAAACACACACAAAAAAAAAAAAAAAAATAATAATCGGAGGGGCTGCCTGCTCCTTCCGCCACTAGCACTCCTCTGACAGCAGGAAACTGCCTGGAAGAAACGTGCCGGTTGCACCTGAACGGCCGAACACGCCCGAGTGCCACCTCCCGGTTTCGGCCGTGCTGTCCCTCCTTTTTCTCTCTTCTCTCTCTAAGGAGGCGCAATCCTAAAAGGTCTGACGCAGAAAATGTGCAGGTTATTCCGTTCTTCTTAGTCCCGCATCCTTGTCCTCAGAGGTTATCTCAGAAAAGGCAGCGGAGATAACGTCTTCCCCTGAATGATGCGCTCAATGAAGATGGATCTCCTCAGCGTTCCCGTGTGCTGGCTGCTCGGGCGGATTGAAAGGTACTTTTTCGCCTCACCTCATGCCGTTCCCTTTCTCATCTTTGTGTACGCTGCCTTTGGTAATTCGCGCATCCTTATTCAGATTTAGTGACGTCCCCGGCTACGTCCTGGCCTGGTCGGCCAATGAAAACCAAGTCTCTATAGCAACCCTTTAATTTATAGTACATCTAAATTGGCCCCAACATAGCGCCTGGCACACTGGAAAACAACTCATCATAATGTTGAGGGGTTAAGAGTTTTAAACCTTGGCGCTGGTTAGAAAAAGGAGTAAGTATGGCCATTTCCTTTTACATTTTGGGGTGTTTCGACTGTCTTGTATTGTTTCCGTTCTATACAGGAGCAAGTTTAAAAAAAAAAAAAAAAAAAAAAAAAACCAATGAAAAAACAAGTTAAAAAAAAGCCTGGGAGTTTCTTTCCCGGTTGACATACCTGGAGGTCAAGTCTATTTAGATTCAAGGCAAAACTGAATACTATTTAGAGGGATAATGGCTTTTCTGCATAAGTACAAAAGCCAAATCCCCCGCTCTTTGTAAAACGATATGCCTGCATCAGAAAAAAAAAGTCAAAAGAAAAGCAGGAGCAACTCGAACAAGAAGAACAACAACAGGAGCAAACGGCCCTGGGCTGCTGCCCCGTCGGGGTGTTCGGTTGGATGCAGGCGGTCGGTGACGGACGGAATCGCGCAGACGCGACCTCCGCTTTCTAACGGGCGCTGCTGGGCGGCTTTGCCATACAGAAGAAAAAGAAGGAGAATGACTGGGCAACTTTTTATTTTATCATTATTATTACTATATTTTTATAAAGTGAATCCAAAAAGAAACGCGACATCAATGAAGAAAGAATAATTGAGATTTAAGGGCGAGTGCGCGTGTAGCATGAGCGGAAAGTTCGGCCGAATTGCCCGTCTACAAACAAATATTTGAAATTTATCAACTCACTTTTCAATTTATATTATTAGATATGTAAAATATGTGTGCGCGCGACGAATTATATTTTTCCAATCAAAATAATATGTTTTATTTTGAAACCATAGTAGTGTTGTTATTATTATTATAATTACTATTATTACTATTTTTCTATTAGGTGAACATGTCGGAAATCGCCAAACTTAAATCTCAAAACACACAAAAAAGGGGGTTGGGCGATTGGAGTGGGGAAAGGGGGGCGGGGGGGGGGGTTTGGCGAAGGGAATAAGTTTTTATTTGGAAAAGGTTCACGCGGGTCCCTCCCCGTTTTTTGTCATGCATTATGTAGTTGCAGCTACATGCGCGGGATTAAGTTTTTTGGGAACTCCATTTCCAAATGGAAGGGGAGGTCTGACAAGCTCTCTGACAAAGTAGCTGCTAATAGAAGGGAATTCAAATGTTTGGTTAGTCATTTCATTAGGGGCGTTAATGAAGACGGCCAGGCAAACCCCGCGTCCGCTCTCTGCCTGCCCGTATCGCCTCTCAGAACTGATACCTGCTGTCACAACGAGCACTCGGCTTCCACCACACGAACGGGAAATAAAAGCCACCTTAAGAACAATGGCTTTTTAAACACTGAAATTACGGTAGTCTGGATTTACTCAGTCCGTCCGTTTAATGAGATTTGAATCGCAGTGTCGGGCAAAGAATGAAGAGAGAAACAGGCGTGGTGATGGCGAAGTCGTGTAATTGTTAGACCGGCAGACGTTCGACTGTGGACATAAAGCGGGACTTGCGTGGGGAAATTGAAAGTGGAAAGATGATGTTCTGTTGGTAAAAAGGCGGTGGGTGCGCGGAATGGGGTGATTTAACTAAATAATGAGACGGGATGTAACCCATTTTTTATTGAATGCATGGAAAATGAGCTTGCATCCCGTCCAGGACTGGTACGTGCCTCGTACTCGATCCTCTTCAGCTCGGAATGGACTCCGAGAATTATAAACCTGCACTTGTGAAAACCATCGTCTCCTCCTCCTTCTCCTTCTCCCTTGTCACGCCATTGTCTAGGGAGAGTTCCGATAGCACAACAAATAAAAACCTGCGTTTTAAGTAAATGAACGCTTTGAAACTCGCTGCCTTTTTTAGCGGTTCTTTGAGTGTACGAAACGTTTTATTCCAGCAGACTCGTTAGTTTGCCGATTTTTTTGGACAAATTGATAAGCGGCCGATTGCGCGTGCACTTTTCAAATTTGGATTGGAAGCTAAAGCCGGAATGGTTAAAAGATGGCAGAATTAGGGGAATTTTCAAAAAGACGCTATATAGTACTACTACTACTAAATAATAATAATAATTATTATTATTATTATATGTTCATGTAATATTGTCATTATTGTTATTAAAAATGATGATATAATGATTATCATCAATAATAATAAAATCATCATTGCTATTAATAATATTAATGATGATGATAATAATGTCAAAATTAGAGGGGCAGTATGAAAAGAGCCGACAATATGTTATTCCCTTAGTGGCAGAAAAGTAAAGACTTGACACCAAATATTCAATTCGAGTTCCAGAAATACACAGAAACTCATGTCTGGCGCACGGATCGTAAAATACTTATGTAGAAAGTAGAATATTAAACATGCGGTCGCCTTATTCTATTAGGAAAAAACGCAAAGTTTGTAGCTTTAAAATATTTTCATTTACAAACTAATGTTTTGCGCAGGCACAGACCCCGTTGAATAAATGAAATCGCCCCATTGTGCTTCTTATTTTCAGCATGAATTAGAAAAGAATCTCCTCTGATGTAAAATATCCAAGAAATGGAGTCACAGCAGCGCTTCATATGTTGATGTCGTGGAATATTAGTTTAGCAATAATCATACATGTTTGACACGTTTGTAGTTAACGCCACTTTTCAGGGGGAGTTCAAAACGCCGGTCATTTAATAGCTGAAAACCCCACAATTTACAACAAAGACCTGCAGCGTTATCTTAATTGTAGGAGCCTGAAAAGGCACTATATAAATGTAATTGGTACTATTAAAGTTGGGTGGGGGAAAAAGATAACGGTTTCTGCAGTTTTACACCGAAATTGGCCATTCTTTCGTTCTAAGGTGGACGCGGAGAACTCACCCCGACAAACTGAAGCCCTAGGTCCTCAGGTCCTGGTCATTTACATTTTCACGCACTGGGCATGTGAGATTTATTTTAATTTCACCCTGTAGACTTGCGACGTCTGTAAGAATTAATGCATTTTTAATTGCTCGCTCTTCTGCGCCTCTTCACACATTTGAAAGCATACGCCTACATGATATATAACGCTATTTTGCGCTTCGGAGCGCGCACCCGAGTCGCGGGACGTCAAAGGGGGGCAAACTTTGCGGCAGCGCCTGAAAATGGAGAAGAGTTCACCTCACGAGCGACAAGCCCGACACCTTCGTTGGGACAGGAATCGAGGCAGAGGCCCCGACGGCTGTTTGTCGTGCAAACGCATTTTCAAAAATCTGACGATCCACAGTCAACATTCGAGTCGCGTGATGAGCAGACATTTGTCCAGGATGCATTAGCCGCCCCCCACTCACCCCCCACCCGCCAATAAAGGGTCAATTTTAATCTTAAACAAACCCAGCGTGTCACTCCGAGTTTTTACATGAGTGGCTGCATTGAAGATTGTATATTTAAATCGTTCACAGCATCCATTACAAGCCGAACCCCCCTTTGATTTCAACCAGGCGGAACAAACGCAACCAATAAAGCCTCCGAGTGTCGACAGTTACGGGCAAATCGGACGACTTTTTTTCCATTTCTTGGACGAGATTGAACTGTGAGAGTGCATTCCGTATTATTTTAATTTCGCACATTCTTTTGCGGATTTTATAATCTAATTAATCAATCAAAATATTGAGGTTTGAAAAGCACTTTATTTATGACAACATGATGAAATTGGGCGCATAAATTCATCTTAATACATGGAGTGCAGGAAATGTTGCTGTTTAATTTTTGTTCGTGAAAGCCATTAGGAACAACTTAATTTATTTCGTGAAAGTAAATTTGTAAATATTTATTTTTCTGGAGCAAGTCCAGCAGCATCCTCACCTCACGAGAAAGCGCAGCTGGCAGCGCCGATCGGCTCGTAAAGGTTTCGTTATTTATGATAAGCTCGCGGTTCAAACGGGCCACTAAGATCACAAAGCCAACTCTTCTGGAATCCCACACACAAAGAAGGCGTCCTTTCGGCCGTTAATGTTTGTGAAATATAAAACATTAAGATCAGTTTCAAAACATCAGGCTCCCCGTACATCGCCATTGCGGTCCTCTCTCCTCCGAGGCGACCCCGATGTGCGGCGGAACCGCGACCGCGTTCAGCATCAGCAGACCACTCGACGATATTAGAATCAATTAATTAATGGCCTCATTAAGGAGGGCACTTAAAAGGGGCACCTCAGCCGAGAGGAGCTGCACACTGCCAAGGGCTCTTTACATACGCGAACGCCAAAGGTATCTGTTATTATCATTATCTATAACACGGGCGGGGAAACGGACCTGTGTGTGTGTGTGTGTGTGTGTGTGAGTGCGTGTGTGTTAACGTATCGTCAATGACTGAATTATCTACAGACTCTATCTAGTATATAGTGCCTTTCACTCTATCTATCTATCTATCTATCTATCGCCTTTCATATCTATCGATCTCTATTATATAGTGCCTTTCATATCTTTTACATTATATAGTGTGTATGTTTTTACCATTCTTTTATTTAACCTATTAGATTGTATTGTCTTTCACATGTACCTTTACTATTTATCATTTATTATATAATCGATTTCTTAGATTACGTAGTGTTGTTCAAATATACATTTACTGTTCGTAATTCTTTTAGATTGATTAAAAAGTTATTAATCCTGCAGAATATTTCAGGGTTACAGCTGTAGACACAATGTCACAAATCTACATATAACAAGAATTATAACAATTTTAGGTATGCTAACACGGTACAAATAAACATATAACCTGAGTCATCTGTAAGCAGATTAACAAAGATGTGGGTATTTAGTAAATATAATACCTATTAGCTGTTTATTAGGTTATATGTACCTTTATTAGCTGCCTGTATATTCGATTTTAAAGTGTCTTATATATGTTATTCATCATTACAACAAAAGTGTTTGTATTAAATTAACAAAGTGTGCACATCAAAATAATGTAAACACTTTTAAAATGTTAACACCAAAAAATACAGTTTAACCCTGGCGAATCTTCTGTGATATTATCTATTAGATTACATTGTTTGTTTTTATAATGTACCTTTACTATTCATCATTCTTTTATGTTATCTAACTTTGATCTATTACATTATAAAATGTCTTTCAAATGCATCGTAGTTATGTATCATTATTTTTTATTATCTATTTACCACTTTTTTTGTGAATTCCTGACAAATTGCGTGATATTGACTACTATAGGTTTTTGTAACTACCTGAATATATATATATATATATATATATATATATATATAGTGCATCTATCTATCTATCTATCTATCTATCTATCTATCTATCTATCTATCTATCTATCTGTCATATAGCGCCTTTCTGTCTTTCGCATATTTATATATACAATACAAAATTGCGCACATCTTAGCTGTCTATCCGAGTAACGATCTTGATTTTGAACGTATACGTATGTGAAATGTTCAGAAACAAAACTAAAATATCGACATATTTACGTTAGGAATTAATTTCTTTAAAAAAACGCTCTCAGATCTTCCGTCGACAATCTTTGGGTGTAATGAGGAAAAAAAATATTTTCCTTTTCACAATTCCTTTTGTAATTAGCGCATCATTAGCAATTGTACATTTGTCTGCTGGTCGATGGGTTTTTACCATCAGACGTGCCAAAGCTCATTTGCACAAGTTAAAGACAAGAGAATGCGGTTTGGAAGCCTTGATACCAACGTCCCGTCTAAAAGGCGCACGCCGAGTGAAACGGGCTGGGATTTCTGCTTGCGACGTAAACATTGAACCGGCGACTTCACTTTGTGACTCCTCCTAATCAGAATGCTGTCATTTTTGTTCTAAATTTCAGCATAATGTATTTTTATCTTCAGACTCTACATAAGTTCAAATTGTTTCACATTCAAAAATAACGGATCATGAAAGTTGTGTCCTAGCCACACGTATTGTTACAAAGGTTCATATTATGAGAATTTCAGTAATGATTCGTAACTAATAAAGTGGACGCTGCTCTGTGGGTTGACTTGCTGATTTCTTTCTTATTGTGCGTTTCTTCGTTTCAAACGACACCCTTCTTAGGTTGGAGCTGAGGTGACCTCAACAGTTGTAATGCTGCCCACCGTTTTAATGACCAATACGCTTTTTTTGTCCAGTATGTTTAATTTCAAAGGCTCTAAAAGAGACGAGGTAACCACTTTTATAAATGAGACTCGAGTAGATGCAGGCAGCCTTACTTCATAAACGTATTTTTCCCGATGTATCGGTGCCGTTATTGTTGTCAGAACGTGAGCAGCGGTGCCGAGTCGAATTTCTTTGGATCCGCTGCACAAACCGAGTCGGTCGATCAGTCGTTTGAGGTAAAGGTGCACATTTAAGAAGCGCGGCTACTCCTATTTAAAGACGCGCTGGCTGAAAACCAAATAAACACAAATTAAGGAGACTCTTCAGAGAATTCCGACTTAAATAAAAGACAATTCTAGAAGAACCGAGGGCTGCTTGCCCGTGCGAGCGGAGATGACACACGAGTGAAGGCGTCGGAACCGACACCGGACATCCCTGACTTGTTCAGAAGAAGCCCGCCCACCATATACTGACCCCTCTACATGGCCCAGACATTTCTTCTTACCTTGGACGTTACTTTTTTTTTTTTTACATTTTCTTAAGGTGTATCAGTTTTAGTTAAATTCTGCATTTTAAACAGCGACGGTGACTTTTTTTTTAATCAAAAAATATTTTCCCCAGAAAATAATTTCTTACGTGTTGTCGAGACCCACCATTGCCCGCACCGTGCTTTGTACACGCATAACACCTAAAAGTGCGCACCCCCGTTTTCTAATGAAAAGAATGAAAGTCTCGGCGAGCAGGGTCAATGTGAATTCTCCGGCAGCGATTGAGTAGATATATTGTACGGAATTGACAAGCGGGGCTGAGCCTTTACAATTACACAAATGCGGGGGCGCCCCCCCCCAAACACACTGACACATCACGAATTCCTTCTGACCAAGAAGTGTCTAATCTTAAAGAGTCGATTTCCATGTAACCCGCCGGCTTCTGTTCTTCATTATGTGTATGTTGTAAATGCTAACATGTCACGTGCTCCAAAAATCGTGCGTGGCGGTGAATATTTGGGTAAGCAAGTGCGCATGTGCCTCTGTGTGTGCGGGCGCGCGTGTGTGTCTGTTTAACCTATGCACGCCTTGCGCATGGGAAAGGCGCTATATAAATAAAATGTATTACAGTATTAGTATTATTATTAAATTACGAAATGCGTGTCAGCGGGCTCTGTGTTAACCTTTTTTGTTAATTCTTGGAATTTGCAACGTGGCCGTTATTATAGCTATAACGTTACGGAAGCACATGATAAAAAAATTAAGTTAAGTCGCTTTTGTCACATCTAATCTCTGATTGGTTGCGTACTTAGAAGCACATTCACTGGAGATTTACCCCTGGTTCTGTTTCTTTTTTTATTTATCCCCCCGACATCGGAGGCAGGTGAATTGACTTGCTCAGGGTCACACAGTGTCACCACTAGGCTTTGAACCCACAACCTCGGGGTCTGAAGTTCAAAGCCTTCACCACTCGTGCGCGGGCTAATTTTTAAAAGTCCACATTCAGTACAAGTTGATCCTTCCATTAAATGCTTGGAACCCGCAATCGCAAAGACATCGATCTTTTATAGCTCGACAAGCCTGTAAGTACTTTTTTTTATTTTTCGTAGTTTGGAAGCAACAAAAGAAGAAAGTAAAAGATTTTGAAATCTATTGTATGTATAAAGACACACCGTACAGTAGGTTAGTTCAATCAATTTTTCAATAAAGCACCAGCTTACAGCATCGACCTTCCATTAACAATACAAACAACTTGTCAATTTAACGTATTCATAGCAGCGGGATAATTAGAAAAATTACGGGCGCCCCTATTTCGTTAATTACGGTATCCGTTTGATACAACAAGCCCACAGGTATAGCGGGACCGTCCAGTTCGTATAATTTAAGTCGAGTCGAGCAGGTGAAATACTCCCCTAATGAAGTAGAGACCCTTTAAAGCAAGTGAACGAACGGCTGGAAAACAATACAACGGGGAAGGGGTCCTCGGTCTGACTGTGGTGTCCGCGGTTCGCACGTCAGTCACCATCCAGGGGTTTCTTCCTGCCTTACGTCCTATGCTAGCTGGGATAGGCAGCCCCAACCCGCGACCCTGTTCAGGACTAAGCAGGTTAGAAAATGACAGACAGACATATCACGCCATCACTGCAGTTGTATATATTTTTCATGCCCTGCCCCTTCTTAGTTTATAATGTAAAGTTTGTTTTCAACCGAAATAATACAGAAACTAACATTAAGTTTGGGGCGATCTGCGTTAGCGGAACTGTTAAGACAAGAGAGCGCGCGTGCGCACACGCACAAAAGCGAGAGTTTGGTCACGAGATGACGCGAGGCATTGGCTCATGAGTCCGGGAGTGGACTGGAGCGGCCCAGAGTCTGTGTGCACAATTAGGTGTTGAACTTTCAGACTCGTTTTGTGCTGCGCTCCTCACCGAGTACAGAAGGTACAGTCTGTATTTATGTGGCACGATAGCCCGACTCTTTACTGGTTCTTTAATGGCACTTTACTGGACTGGTGGAACCATTGCTTAAAAAGAGTTTAATACTTGGAAATCGTCTTTGCGTATCGACTTGGTTCTTTGAAAGGTTTTAAAAAATGAACGTGTAGAAGGCAGGATACTGGCAGATGAAGAAAAGCTGAACTGACCCGGTGTTACTCCGTAGCAGAAGTTAAACTTAGGGTCAGGTCTTGTCGGTGGTTGTACTGGGAGCCAGTGGCATGGCTCTGATGGACCACTTTGACACTTTTGTTTTTAAGAGTGTGGATATAAATGGGTATATCGTTGTACTTAAACGTGCTCATTTTTGATATGGATATTTAAAAGTTATACTGTATCACAGTAACTAAAGGAAATTTTACTATTATTCTTTGAAGAGTTGATTATAAACCCAGGACAAGAAATAACAAAAGCTATAGGGTTAAAAATTACTCTTCATAGAATCTAATAATAATGCATTTCATTTATATAGTGCCTTACCTATGCTCTACCGCAAAAGAAAAGGGGAAACTGAGGAGTCTGCCAATCCCATAGATTCCCCTCAGGTTTTTTCAGAAGTGAATTAAAATGGAATAACAGAATTCTCAAACACATACAGTAAATTCATTCATTTTTATTTTTTATTTTTTTGCTCTTTAAAGAGATGAGACCCTCAAACTACAGCAGAGTTGCGGCCCAGTCGTGTCTTCAGTGTCAACTCCATCCACGACTTTGGCTACCACAATTAAAAAAAAAAAATAATAATAAACTGGCCGGGCACAGGGAGGGAGTCTGTGTGATGGATGGGTCCTGCTCCTTGATCAATGGGCTTTAGTGAATATTTTGCCAGTCTTGCCCAGGTTTAAACGCGTCTGCCTTTATTCTTATGCGTCCATACTTCTCAAGGTGGCCTGTTGGAATATTCCAGTTCATAAAATGCACTCCTCATGTCCTGGTGATGCATTGAATTCAAGGTGGAACTTTTTAGCAGGAGATTTTTGGAATGTTTGGAAATCTGATAATATTTTCACAAGCAATACTTTTTAACTGCTGCCTCGCAGTTAGGAGACCTGGATTTGCTTCCCGGGTCCTCCCTGCGTGGAGTTTGCATGTTCTCCCCATGTCTGGGTGGGTTTCCTCCCACAGGCCAAAGACATGCAGGTTAGGTGCATTGGCGATCCTAAATTGTCCCTGGTGTGTGCCCTGCGGTGGGCTGGCACCCTGCCCAGGATTTGTTCCAGCCTTGCGCCCTGTGCTGGCTGGCATTGGCTCCAACAGACCCCCACGACCCTGTGTTAGGATATAGCAGGTTGGAAAATGACTGACTGACACCTTTTAAACATAATGGTACAGATTGTGGGCATATGCCACCTCACTGCACTTTCCAACACTGTTTTACAATGATGAGCGACTATTTCAAACCTATCACTTTACAAACAAAAGTTTATCAAAGATTACATTTAAAAATTGTAATATTGCTTACAAAAGACTCTGTGTGTGTGTGTAGGTGAGTGATGTTAATAGATAATAACAGCAAGAAGCAGCCCATTTGGGTGTAGCGTTCCCCCCCCACCCCACCCCACCCCGTATTGTTTCAGGGATGTTGAACCAAACTCTGTGAGGTTGCAGTGACAGCAGGTTCCATTAGGGGGAGCTGTGACCAGCTGACTGTTCATAGAGGAGAGGCCTGCAAGTGTTTTGAGGTCAGCCTTGTAGTAATAGTAACAGTATTGTTATGCGTACAGTTGGTTTTATTAATATTTCTTGTGTATTTATTTAATCATTTTAGACTCACTTTTTTAGAGTTTTAGAATCCACTTCGAAAGGTTTACTTTTTCCAGTTGTATAGTTTTTTGGATTGTTTCTGACACCATCATGCACTTTAACGACTGCCGCCATGTTTGTTCGTCACCATTAGGACGGCCTACTGGATTCCAAGGGGTGTGTCATCTGAGGTTGTCACCGCCTCCAAGTTTGTTAAATGAATTAGCTCCAGACACAGGAGAGTGCTGTGTACGATTTGGGTTTGTTTCGTTTTCCTGGTGCCTCCCCGTATGTCTGAGTCACTTATCGGGTTTTAATACCCGAGGAATTCATTTTTGACCTTTCTTTGGTGTTCCAAATCTTCCCGTGAAAGTTACTTACTTCTGCTGTTATGCCACAAAGCCGTTTTGTTTTTTCTTGTGGACATCATTAAATTCTGGCAACGGTGTTGATGGCTGTCAGGGTGGCGATGGCTCCCAGAATTCTCTGCGGTTGTCCACTTGTGATGTCGTCACCGTTGTGTCCGAGACCAGAGAAGCTTCTTGCTGCTATTTTTTCTCAACTACGTTTCCTGCTTTAGGCTTTGTCTGTGGAGAAGTCGGTTTGATTCCTGGGTTTTTATCCTTACGTGTCCCTGGCTTATCGCTTTCTCTCTATACTTTTAGATGCAACGGCTAGCTATGGATTCAAAGCCACTCTTCTCTAACGTCCTTGTTAAAAACGTTCTTCATGATATTTCACGTTGGGACTTTTCTGCACACCTCCTTGTGACGTCGATTTTTGTCACTCCCGGTTGTCTTTCCGTTTTCTTGGTTTAACGGTTTTACGTCCATTTCCCGGTTCTCAGCGTGTTCTCACTGGCAGAACATACACGACGAAAATCGGACTAGCGTGCGGCTGTGCTACTAGAAAACGGGCAACAGGAGATGAAGAGATCGGGGAGAAAGTTTTGGTCAGGAGGCCAGCAACTTTTGTAACTGCAGGGCGTCCAAAAACAACAATCGAAGGCCGGGCGAAAGCTCTTAATATCAGGAGAGCACAAATACGAGAGAGTTTTTCAAAACGCACATCAACGTCTTTTGTATCCGCAGACTCTGCTAAGTAAAGGTTGATTTTAAATCCTGATGACGTCGCGCTCTATGCCTCACGGCTATGAATGCATAAAACAATGAAACGGTATAAAAATAAAGTTTGAAATATCGTCAAAATGAAACACAAATGTAATAAACATCATCATCATGCTTGAAAACCCCCAAATGGGTGGTGGAAAAGTCAAAAAAATAAAACATTTCAAAGGTTCGCAAAAATTAAACGACATCGTAACGTGTCCGACCAGCACGCGCAAAATCAACACTTTTTTATGTTTGTCATGATTTGGCCGTTCGTTGGTCTTTCAAAATTTTTTCTTTGAACTTATCTTTTTTAGGGTCCCAAAGATCAAAGAATCCATTATTTCTATCGATTATTTATTTTTAATTTTTTTTGCATTTCACAGTTTTTAATGATGATAAACCTGGGATGCCATTTTATTTTCTTACAGTCGACCTGCTGCTATTCACCTACCAGACAAGACGGTCAGGAGGTGACACGTGACATCATCAACATGACTGTGTAAAGGTCGGCGTGGCCATTTCCACGATCGTCTTAAGGAAATCCGTTGGTGATCGTTCTTATTAGTTTCTTCTGGTTATGAATTCTTCCTCTGTTCCTTGACTTTAGCGTCTGCACAATATGGCCCTGGTTACGGGCCCCCTTTCTGGTGAGGAAACCCCACCACTGTATCCCACCTTTGATCTTTGGCTTACATCCTTAGCTTTGTCGATTCGATTCATGTCATTTTGTTTTATTCGACTTTGTGACGTCTCTCGATCGCCTTGTCATTTTAAAGTATTCCTACCAAGTATCCGGAACTTGGTTTGATTAAAGAGAAAACAGAAATCCGCTTGCCTGATGTGGCTTTTGCCGCTCTTGAAATGTCAGTACAAACTGCCGAGGGGCTTCAAAGGGGCTCTGGGTGTTATGACCAGCAAACACGAGACTTCAGAGGACGACTGGAACACAAAGATGGAGTCCAAAAACCCATAGGGAGGGTCAGAACCAGCAGAACAGCTCTCCATAACCTTAGGCAAGAATCGCGAGACAAAATCGAAGTCTGAGCTTCTCACTACATCCATAACAGCCGGCTAACACGGTACAACACCCTAGTACCACAGAACGGTTTTGGAATCCATGTAGTCGGATGGGGATGCGTACCCATGGATGACCTTTCATCCCGTCGCATTGTGATTGACAGGCCACAACCTCTAAGGACACACCCACTCCTGGGCAGTCCTAGCAACAGGAATTGGCAATGGCGGCGACACAACGACCCAAATCATAAATCTAAATGATAACTATGGTATATTTCACAAAGAAATGAGCCCAGTGGGTACCCAAGGGTATAAAATGCCTCAACAGAAGTGAACGATATTCAAGTTAGGAGCCCCCGACACTGGGTGAGGAAGGCATTGTACTTGGAGTGAGGAGACAGGTAGTGAAGGCCGAGAGTTTCCAGTGGGTAAGCGGAGTAGCCAACTAAAGAGATCTTTCCGGCAGGACCACTGAGCCGCAGGCATTGCTATTTTTCTCGTGATTCTCGTATTTTTTTCCTTGTATATATGTTTCTCCTTTGTTCATAGGTTAATTAATGCGTCATTTATTTTGTTCTGGTTGCCACCATTTTGTGTCACCATTTTGCATTGGGGAGCAGTCCTGGAAGTTACGTGCATCACCTCATTTAGGCAACGGCTTAAAGATCATTGCGGCTCAACTATAATTACCGAGTCTGACAGATCATGATGGACGTGTTCCTGTTATTGCTTCCTGACGTATTGCCTTTATTTTTCGATTATGGTCTTTGTGGAACAAATGGGCGGCTTTGACGATCTTCCTCTTATTCTACGGGTTACGATCCATTTTCTGCTGGTCATTCCATCCAAATTTAGTTGCATCCCAATCCCATTTTGGAAGGCTTCTCCTGTTCTCACCTACCGCTCATCCTTGTCACATACCCCGTGTGATGGACTGGCGCCTTGTTCCAGGGGGTTCTTCCTGCCTTGTGCCCCTATGCTTGCTGGGATAGGCCCCGGCCCCCACAGTGACCCTGCTTTGGATTAAGTAGGCTTAGAAGATTTTGTACGGTAGGCCATTATTGTCGCATATTCAGAGTACCGTTACATTCTAGCTTGCATTTCCTTATCAACATGTGATACGCCGCCACTCTCTGGCACAACGAAAAGTGAGGAGAATACACTTTAGTCTCAGCCGTCCATGTTACAACCCCTCTATACTACGGGTGTATAAAAAGTGGGGGTAAGATTAAAGAGGTGGTACGGAGAGACCGCCACTGGAGAAGGGTACTGAGATTTATGCTGCGTATTAATAAACATTTTCTTAATTATCCTGTCCTCTTATGGGGGCATCTGGGATGTCCCTTCAGCCTACTGTAATACCTTCGTCTCATTAACATCTGGCTGAATTACCCAGGACACCCGAGTCACGTGGGACCCCCTCTTCATCGGGTTCTCCTTCACCTGCCTGTGACTAGGTTGGGAGTAGGTGCTGATTTTACACCCAGATTGGGTGCAGCGGGTGACACCTCAGCACCACACTAGTACAGTGGGAGGTTTTTTTTTATGGTGGCTGGAGTGCCAATCCTGCTGCCGACCCCTGAGTTTTCCCAGTAAGTTGGAGGGCTGGATGGATGAATGGATTGCGTGCTGATCCTGTTCTGTTGTCTTACAAAATGCAATGTAAGAATAGGAGCAAAGTACGGAAATCCCGACTGAGTGACATGACCTGCAGTGCGAGGGAGTGTCAGTTACGGCACTATGGCCGTGTGGCGCCATTACCCGAGGGTGATCCTCTTTGTTGAGGACCGACTGGCTGGACCAGGCCAAGGGGATCCCCACGTAACACCAGGCTGCGGCAGATAGAGGGTGGCACTGGACCGCGTGTCTGCTTTGGGGGGTTGCCAACTGGGATCATGAGGTGTTCTGTTGTGTGGTGGGTGTGGCAATGCATTGTACCAGTGCATGCCCCACCAACCTGACCTGAACTGATATGTAAATAACCTGGGCACACTCAACGCAGTTGAGAATCACTGCCAGGCCCACCTCTGTATACCCTTATGGCAGTGGACTTGGCATCACTGGCTGCATGGTGGGTACCAACCACACAGTAGGCAGCAGTCCACCACAAAGATGCCCAGCTAACCTAATGGGAACCCCTCCAGGATTTAGAGGGTATATTGAATTATACATTAGTGGGGGGGGGGGGGTAACTGTGATCCCAGGATGCCCAAGAATAGACACACGATAAGTTTGATTATATCAGGCCTATGGCTGGCCGTGCAATGGTGACTATGTCCCGCATTTATCGTCCAGTTTTACCTAAGGTTGGTGGTCATAATGGTGGGGAGAATCTGATTTCTATCAAAATTGAAACATGAGATCCTAAAATCTCGGGTGTGACTTACGCTAGAGTTGAATCAGATCTGCACTGTTGATACAAATCGGTTATTTTAAGTGAAAGTATAACTCTTCATGGCACAGAGGTTTATTGAGTTGTGCACAGTTATTACACGAGTGGACTCATGAAGCAGCAGGGAGGAGGACCAGCACCTCCAGCTCTCGGAGATGACTGCATTGTGCTGTCCATTAGAACAATCCGGACAAGAAGAGGCCATTGAGCCCAAGTGCTCTTCAGTCCTCTCCACTGAATTCTTCTAAAATAACGTCACATCCCTAAAGTCCTCCTGTTTCCCACACTCCTTGGTCACTCATTACAAGTATCTGTGGTTTCCTGTGTTTTGAAAAGCTTCCTATTGTTTGTGTGGAATTTCCGTCTGTGTCCGCCATGTCCTCCAGATGAGTGAGCAACAACCGGCCTTAGTGGAGGAGGTCCAGTATCTCGAAATCTTGTTTCCCCAGTAATGGAAACAGAGAACGTGAGACTGGCGAGCACACTGGAAAAGCAGCAGCTCTTCTGTGGCTCCATGGTGGTGAAGCAGGAGATGACTCCAAAGACAAAGTGCTCAGTTCACCAGGTGGTCACCACACTCCCTTCACTTGTATTTGAAAGAACGAGGTCTCGAGTGTAAGCAGCAGAATTGAGGTTTCTGAGGACACTCCATGATAGGATGAGAAGCTCGGGGATTCAGGAGAGTTGTTGCCCCCTCCAGATTGAGAAGAACCAGCTGAGGTGGTTTAGGGCATTTTGTAAGGATACCCCCCTGGATGGGCCCCCCTTGGAGCTACCCTGGGCACACCCTACTAGGTGGAGACCCTGCGGTAGACTAAGCACACACTGCAGGGATTATAATCTCAACTGTTTTGGGAAGGCCTGGGAATGTGTGGCTGGGGGACAGGGAAGTCTGAGCTGACCTGCTTTGACTGCTGCCACCAGGAGAGGCACTTTGAGAAGATGACATGAGATTAGGGATGTGGTCCCCACTGGCTAAAGTGTGAAACAGCATGGCACCAATCCAGTTTTTCCCGTGACCACCTCATGGTGATCTCCGACTTTACAAAGTCATAGATTCAGTTTCCACCTCTGAGAACTTATTACGTTGGAAGAGTGAATAGGTAATCACACCCATCGCTTGAGCTCTTGGAGAAGGTGTTTGCCGTTTAAGAGATTTGTATATCAAATGACACCATCACAGGTTCAATCACTACGTGACCTTGGGGATCTCGCATTCCAGAGATATGAAAACCATCTGTAAGTCGCTGTGAAAACAGACCACCTTAATCCAGCTCATGAGGTGGGCATCACCTGGTGCAAGGCAGAAGACAACTCGGTCCAATGCAGAGCCGCTTACACACACCCACACTCTTAAAAATGAAGGACCCAGCATGCTTCTTCAGATCGATGCCATAAGGGAGCCATTTTTAATTCCCAAATGGGGACCACCCACGTGAAGGTTCTAGAAAGACCCCTTATTTATTTGGATCTGTAACTGGTTCCAAAAATCCCAGTGATAACAGATTTGTGAAATCCCAATGGGTTCCCGGCTTTAATGGACCCGCAGGCTCAGTTCACCTGTCCGGATCCTGTTAAGGTAGCCCACCATACAACTGAGGATTTCACATAATGAACCCTTCAAAATGTGTCGTGCTTGTCTGCCAAGCAAGGGTTCCCCACCACGCAGAGCCAGCTCTGGTACGGGTGCAGCCAGTTTGGCACCACCAATTAAACCAACCTTCACATCTTTGGGGGGCTGGATGCCCATGAAGACCTACAGGAAGAATGTGCAGACAACAATGGAGGGGAGGAGTAGTGGGTTTCTGAAGGGAGTGCACTACCCTCTGTGCCACCACGCCATCCCAGCAACATTATGCTTTGTATAGGAATAACCAACTCCTTTGCCCGCGTGAGTCACTTTTCAGGACTGGTTTGACAGAAGTCAGTGTGCACCATTGAGTGTCATCGGTAGCTGTTCCTGGAAGGAGCTATAGAAAAAAGTGAGGTTAATACCCATCACAAATTGCCACGTCACGATAGGCAAGAAATAAAAATGTAATGCGGTAAAATAAGAAAATGCTGATGTCTGACATTTCCTGTAAAAATTGGGTTCAATCCATTCATCTGTCTTCCAAACTCACTCACTCAGAGTAGGGATGCAGGGAAGATGGAGCCGATCCCCACAAGCCATCCAGTGCCAGTCAGGAATGATTCCTGGACGACATGGTGCCAGTCCCCCACAGGTTGAACAAACACACACAGACATTCAGTGGAGTCCCTCGTGGTGGATGGCAGTTCTCTTCATTGTCCGTACTTTGGGGCAGGAATGTCTGGAGTGGACACACTGCCCATGCTATATAAACACTCAGTCGCTAAAGCACACCACCCTTAACTTTATGAATGGGCACTCTAGGTCACCTAATGGATTGACTGGCTTAGCACACACACACCCACCCACCCACAGAGCATCACCAGTCCTCCTAACCTGCATGTCTTTGCACTGTGAGAAGCAGCCAGAGCACTTGAAGAAAGCCCATGCAGACACAGGGAGAACATGCCAAGCCCATGCAGCTAGTGCCCACTTTGGAATGTGAATCCAGATCACTGGTGCCCTAAAGCCATCTGTTATACCACTATATTACGTTATCCATCCATCCACCAGTTTCTGTTCCCACTTATCCAGAGTAGGGTCACAGAGAAGCTGATGCCCATCCCAACCAGCAATGGGTGCAAGGCAGAATATCTGTGGCAGGGTGCCAGTCCATCACAATGTGAACACACACATTAGGGTCAATGCAGCATCACTAATTCACCTAACCCACCTGTTTTTGGACTGGGAGAGACAACCCAAGCGCATGGAGAAGAGGGACACTGGGAGAACATGCCAAGCTCATGCAGACAGTGGCCACTTTGGGACATGAATCCAGATCGTTAGTGCCATGTAGCTACCTGTTATACCATTTTATTATATTATCCATCCATCCATAATGATTCCAAAACCACTGGGAAGAAAATGCAAACTCCACGCAAGGAAGTGAACTGGAAAAAAAAATCTTTGACACAACAATGAAGCATTTTATATTAAATTCTCTAGAATGTAATTCCACTTTCTGCTTAGAGTTGCAGGTAAGATCGGCTGTTTTTTTGGGTTTTTTTTTTTTGTCCCAGCGAGGGTCGCAGGGCAGCTGGAGCCTTTCGCAGCAAGTAATGAGCGCAGGGCAGGATCAACACCTGGACAGGGCGCCAGTCCATCACTGCCACACACACATAGGAGGACCAATTGAACATCGCCAGTCCATACACCACGTATGTTTTCGGACTGTGAGAGGCAACCAGAGCATCAGGAGGAAACCCATGCGCACGCCGAGGGAACACGGAATTAAATCCAAAAGATTAGAATTTGCCGAATCTCGAGATAAACGTGAGCATTAGGCTGGATTTCCTAGACATTTAAATAGCGTGACATACTGTCGACGTGCGCGTTCGCGTATACGTGACGATTGCAATGGGGTCCCCTTGAGAGCGACTTTTGGCGTCTCCCCGAATGGGACCCGCAGCGGACGAGCTATCCTTACGGGGGCTGTTTACGAATCTTTTATTTATTTCTCATTTTATAATAAGGGATGCGCCTACATAAGACGCCTCCTCGAGTGCGGCTCACCCGTTCCTCCTCATGCAGCTCGCCTCATTTCGCGGCCCCTAATCTGCCTTCGCCTTCCTCGTCCTAATCTCCTTCTCTCCCTCGCGCGCTCTCCTTGTTGTTTTTGTTAACACGCGCTTTTTCCTTACGTGCGGCAGACAGCAAATGTAAGCCAACTGATCCGTTTTTCTGCTCGAAGGAAAACTTCACTTCTCCAGTCGTCTTCCTAAACTCCAACGCCTTTCGGGTATTTTTTTAAGATGCACGCGCTAAAGCCGCCCAATCAGAATGAAGACTGGCAAAACGGGTTACATGGGATTAAAACATAAAAACGTTGGCCGAACTTAGAAATCATAACCGGCGACAGAGCAACAGCGTGCTAAGATGAGCGAGTGCCCGCGAACGACAAAGCGACATTCCTATAAAGAATCGCGACTGATTACAACTTAAGAATGAAGAATTAAATTTCGACTAAATAATAAAAACTAGCTGTGCTACCTATTACAGAGTGAAATCTAAGTAATCGTTGTAGACTTGAATGTGAATGTTTGCAGTGCACCATCAGTTGGAATGTATTTTGTAATGCTAAAATGTATTGCAGTCGGTGCGTCACAAACATTTGTAGTAATAAAATGGATTAGTACAAATGTTTCTGAAGCGCCAGTGTGTTGAAATGGGAGAGACATGGCAACCTGACAGACACACGGCTACACAGACACTTATCTATTTATGAAGGTGAACTAGTTGGGCTACACATGCAAGAGGGGTTGAAATCTAAGTAATCCACGTAGACATTACAGTGAACCATCCTTTGGAATGTATTTAGTAATGCTTGTAATAATCCTTTGCATTTGTCGTTCCAACAAATGGTACATCACAAACATCCATCCATCCAATCATTCAACCCACTATATCCTAACTACAGGATCACAGAGGTCTGCTGGAGCCAGTCCCAGCCAACACAGGGCACAAGGCAGGAAACATACCCCGGGTAGGGTGCCAGCCCACCACAGGGCACACACACACAAACCAAGGACGATTTAGGATCGCCAATGCACCTAACCTGTATGTCTTTGGACTGTGGGAGGAAACCGGAGCACCTGGAGGAAACCCGGGGGGGTGGGGGGGGGCACGGGGCGAACATGCAAATTCCACGCTGGGTGGACCTGGGAAGCGTACCCGGGTCTCCTAACTGTGAGGCAGCAGCGCTACCACTGCACCACCATGCTGCCCATCACAAACATTTCTAGTAATAAAATTAATTACTATGAATGTTTGTGATGTGCCATCTGTTGGAATGCAAAATCCAATGCATATGTCTCTGTTATACCAACTGGAATGGAAGTTGTAGTAATAAAATAAAATGCAGTGGAACCTCGGTTTATGAGTAACTTGGTTTACGAGTGTTTTGCAAGACGAGCTAAATTTTTTAATAAATTTTGACTTGATAAACGAGCGATGTCTTGCAATACGCGTAGTATGGATACTCTTTGTCTGCTGAGCGTCATGTGATCACAACTGAGCTGATGGTTCTTGTCTCTCTCGCGCGCGCGCGTCTCTCTCTCCTTATCTCTCTCACTCACGCGCAGCGCGTCTCTCTCTCTCTCCTTATCTTTCTCGCTTGCGCGCAGCGCGTCTCTCTCTCCTTATCTCGCTCGCTCTCTTCCTGTCTCTCTTCTCTTGAGGGCAATCGTCTCCTATTCTCCGTCTGAGTCTGTGTGCCTCACTCATATAGTCAACATCTGTACGAGTGCATACTGTTTACTACAGCATTGTGACTGTGTGTGTGTGTGTGTGTGTGTGTGTGTGTGTGCTGTGAAGTGCGAGACCCCGTCTTGCGCCCCAAAACACGAAGCTGAGTCTCAGTACTTCAGCAACACCAGCTTTATTCAGCTTGAAACAGCAACAGCGCGGTTATTTATTGTAGCGGGATCTTTATAATGTTCCTTGTATCACCCATCGACGGCAGGCGCTTATAGCATGTCCGCAATCTTTTTGGATACGCTTTTACGGCGAACTGCTACAGCGCTGGGAGACTGCGATTGCTTTGGGACGCTGTTCGGCGTGTCGTCCTGTTGGGTGGAATCCCACAAGAGTTTAGAAACTCACTCACACCAGTCATGATTCTTTTTAAAGGTAAAGTGCAGGTTAATTTGTTTCATGTATTTTTACTTTATATTTTGTATTAATCACTTTTATATGAATAGTTTTGGGTTGTGGAACGAATCGTCTGAGTTTCCATTATTTCTTATGGGGAAATTCTCTTTGATATACGAGTGCTTTGGATTGCGAGCACGTTTCTGGAACGAATTATGCTCGCAAACCGAGGTTTCACTGTACTACAAATGTTTGATGTGCCATCTGTTGGAATGTGAAGTCCAATGTATATGTCTCTGTTATGCCAATTTGTATTGAATTTGTAAAAGCAGAGTTAATGTTTGTGATTCACCATCTGTTGGAATAAAAAAATCCAATACATATGTCTCTCTACGCCAATTTTTATAGAATTCATAAAAGCAATGTTGATGATTGTGATGGGCCATTTGTTGGAATGAAACATTCAATGCATTTTGTTACTACAAACGTTTGTGTTGCACCATCTGTTGGAATGCCTATCTCTGTTATGCCAACTGGTATGGAATTCATTGAAGAAGTGTTAATACTTGTGATGCATCAACTGTTGGAATGACAAATGAAATGGATTTTATTACTACAAATGTCTGTAATGCACCATCTGTTGGAAAGATAGAGACATAGCAACTGGACAGGCACTCTGATACACAGACATGCAGACACTTACCTTTTTTCCTGGGCGGTTAAGAAATATAATAAACAAGAGGCCATTCAGTAAATGGAGGGGTTTTGGTAAGCAGGAAGTCTGCTTTGTATTAGCAGAAATGTCCAACAGGAAAAAGTTGTTCCAAATCATCATTAGGCCATTCAGCCCAAAAAATCTCACCAATTCTATTGACTTAATTCCTCCAAAATAACATCAAGTTTTGAATGTCCCTAAAGTCCTACTGTACACCCAACTACTTAGTAACTTACTCCACACCTCTTCAGTTTGTTTTTCCTTCCTTCACTCCTTTCAGGTAAGATATGTCCACCTCCCACTTCAAAACGTAGCACCCAGGAAACCCTTCCAGGTCTGGTGGAACCACCCTAAAGCAAGGGGATCCTCTCCTGGCCGTACTCCTTAGCAGCCTTCAAGGAACCCAACATGGCCGTCCTTCAGAACTACTCTTCTCATGCAACCCTGAGGGCATCCAAACTGGAGCCATGCCAGAAGGGCACTGGTGGGATGACCTCTTCTTTGCAGGTTGTCTCCCCAGGTCCATCCACTATATAATAAGAATAAGAACCGTTTTGTGTTGTCCTCCCATGTTGACTTTCCTGATGGGTAAGGGGCCACTCTCTAAGCCAGCTGGGATGCCAGTCCATCCGTTATGCCTGTCTGTGAGTACATATGAGGTGACGCTTCATTAGTAAGCAGCCGGGCGGCATGGCGGTGCAGCGGTATCATTAAACCTCGCAGTAAGGAGACCAAGTCCTGGGTGTTCCCCTGCATCGAGTCTCCCTGTGTTCATATGGGTTTCCTCCAATATGCCCTACCAGTGCCAGCTGTATAGTTGGCGAGGTCACTGAGTTAAATAAACCTTGGAGGTCCCTTGTTCAAAAGGTACACTGGAATTTGTCATGAAGGTAGGGGTGTCAGTAATGTGAACAATTACAGAGGTGGGGTGGGGGGACCCCATTTTAAGTTTTGAACACGATCTAAGAAAGAGGGGGGGGTGAGTTCTTGGGATGATCGGATGAGGAGAATCAAAAGCAGAGGACCCGAGACATCAGGGTGTTTCCCAGATCTGTTGCCATGGCTATTTATGGGACCCTGTTACGAATCTTCAGAAAGGATTCTTACTGGAACCTTCATGTGGAGAGGGCAAGGTGGCTCCGGTGGCATCACTGCACAGAACCTCTCTGGCTCCCTTTGTTCCTGCCTTGCACCCGATGATTACTGGGTGGAGCTCCAGCTTTCTCGTGCCCCCCCTGCCCTGGGTAACCAGGTTTGGAAATAAATGGATAGATGGATCAGTGGATGGATAGGTGGATGGATGGTAGATGACCCTTCCTACATGCACCTCTGAATTGGTCTCAGCAGATTAGAAAGTAAAATTGCATTGCAGGGAATGGACCCCAAAATTCATTATTGTCGTGTCGTTGATATTTTTTCTCTTCTAATACTCGATACGTTCTGGGGGGCGATGAAGAATTCCTGCTTTTGCACAATATAAGGAGCCTCTGCTCTCCTTTCCATGTGAGGTGTTACTGCTGATTTCCATCTCCCTTGAGTCGAGATGGAGGGCTACGCTCCGTAAGCGTTTGGCATTCATCGATTCTCTCGGTAATTAATCCCACTCTTTTTTTTTTTATTTTTTTTTTTTTGCCATTTTGTGCGCCTCACATTAGAATTAATATTTCAGGCCTCTGTGCACATCTAAAATGTTACAGCTAAATGTTTTATGAAGGTGGGCACCGGGGTTGGGTGAATTGCAGTCCTCTGCATAGGGCAGGGAAGGCGACGGAGCGTGCAGAACGTAACTCGGTCAGTGCAGGATATTTTGCTGATCAATAACCAGGAGGGGGCTTCATCTGTCAAGTCTCATGGCCTCTCTCATGTTTAGTTTTTCGACAGACCATTGAGGTGATTTGCTCTACCAGTATGGGTGGGGAAATTTAGGGGGTGGAAATTCTTTCGAAAACAAAACAGACCCTGACTTAGGACCACTCAGGACCAGTACAACTGTCTGATTCCCATTAACCCCATTATGATGTTTTATATTATTTTCATGCACTAGCAATGTTTGTTCTCAATGTATGATGACCAACACAAGGCCTTTACCGGTGGGCTTCCAAATCCCCGAGTGCACTGTACTCCAGTTTTCTTTATGCAGAACATTCTGGTTTCCTTATTTCAACTTTGTAGTCTCAGTTTAATCACAAATGGGGTCAAATAGTCCAGGCTATAACAATGATACTAATAATACTCCTCGGTGAACACTAGAGGGCGCTACCGATCCCCAAACTCCAGATGCAACTCCACAGACAGCAGTTCCGGGTTCAAATCAAGTGCGTTTGTCTAACAGAGTACCTTTAGCAGCCTTCTTTTCCTTTAATTCAGCACATCAATACAATTCTTTCCTCTATTTTTTTTCCTCCGCTCCTCCCAGACAAGTGTTGTGGGGGCTTTCTTTGGTGTTCAGAGTGGGCACCAGTTAAGTTTCATAAATGACAACCCTTAAGTTTCAGAAATGGCACCCTTCCGTATTTCTTGGTGTTGGTGCGCCATGCCACCCTGGTCGGGATGCCCATTACACCCTCAGCTAAATCCGGCACTTGAGCAGGGTGGACGCCTATCCTTTCATTCCTTTGAAGCCATGTCTGTTGTTGGACCTTTCATCCCCTGACCTGGTTCACCAATGACACTTACTGATCAGACGATTAGGGACAGCTGTCCACCTGCTTCTCCATGCCGTTATCTAATCAGCCAGCGCAATGCAGATACAGGTCAGGAGCTTCAGTTCGTGTTCACATCAAACACCAGAATGCGATGTGGCCGAGCACAGCCACATAGTACTGTCAAATAAACACCAATGCTGCTGATGCTGCTGTTTTAAAAAATCCAGATTGATGATGACAAACAAAAGGAGTCGCGAGTGACAAGGTGATAAACAGCCGCGCGACGGCAACGGGTGTCCCATAGGCTTTAAGCGGACCCTTTTACACTTTTCAACTCCCTCCCCATATCTTTTCAAGTGCTCCATTCTGTTGAGTGTAGAGATTCTACGCTCCATTCGGAGGCGTTTGCCTCTCTAGCGGATATTTGCTTTTTAGGCGACAATCAGAAAATGCAGCTTGTGCTACACTGCAGTAGAAAAGGTCAGGGTGGTCACTGATATATCAAGTGCAAATTGAAATATGAAAATGTGGCTTTGCACCCCCACGCTCATTACACTGGAGGTTTTTAATTACCATAAAATGATTGGAAAGGTTGTGCGGTGAAGAGTATAGGAGGCTGAAGCTTAAAATCACGCCGTCTCTGTGAAGTTGCAATGCTCGACTTTGTCGGACAGTTCGGCTGTCCAGGGTGCTGAAATCCTGCGCTTCCTCGCCAGCCGCCTTTCCGCGCGCCCCCACGGGCCTGTATGTACACGCGTTGACGGCCGCGCGCACGGCGGCCTCTGCCCGCACCTTTTGATTCTTGCGGACTTTCATTGCTTTGAGATTACTACTGTCGTAAAAAAAAAAAAAAAGAGTACTAATAATATAATAAAGCACTGGCTCAGGTCCGGATATGACGGAGAACAAAAAAAAGAAACTATAAGGGGGCGTCTAAAAATTCGGGGGGTTGAAATATTTCCGTCTAAACGTAGCTGGTGCGGCTGCTCAAGTCAAACTTTACTTTCAATTTCATTGTCAATATAAGGAGAACTAACAACGAATCTTCACTGATTTCTTAAAAGTAAAAGGTGCCAAAGTGCCTTTTTAGAGTGATGCCATGAGGAGATCCATCTCCGGCTCCCAAAGCAACCGTTTACGTGAGGGACCAAGAAAGATCTTTCATTTATTTAGATCTGTGACAGGCTCCTAAAATAATTGTGAATTTAAAAAAGAGCAGATCTGTGAAACCCTCATGGCTTCCTGATTCTGGATTTCCTCATGGCATTATTAAAGTTAATCTAATTTTAAAAGGACCCTCACTGCATGCCATGATGCGGGCTATTTGGGTTATCTTGATCTGTTTTATCCCACTTCTGTAGATGTTCATGTAAATCACTTTAAGCCACTTTCATGTATGAAGATGTGCTACATGCCGTGAAATACACAAAGTCTTCAAACCCCCTCCACTTTCTGCACCCTGCTTTGTGTCGGAGGTTTAATCTGAAATGGACAAATATGCTACACACAAGCATAATGACTAATTGAAGAACTGCTTTTAGAAAGGTTTATGAATTTATTAAAGATCAAAAACTGAAATCTCTCTCTCTCTCTCTCTCGTAGAACTGTTCAGACCAGGGGTCTAGCACAGAACTCTGGGCCCCATACATAAGCATTTTCTGTGGCCCCCTTAGTCTTGATCCATGTTTGTCACACATCTTTTTCATTTCAGCCTTCAAAACCCCCCCCCCCTTCTTGGGCCCAGAGAAATTCACTAACACCACCCCCACACTATAATGTCTATGATTCAGACCATTCATTCAGTACTTTTGGCAGCAACCCCAGCTTCCGGTGACCCAGGGGACTTCAGTCTGTCCAACAAGCTGTGCTGCCTGTCTGAAATGGATGTCCTCCAGCGTTAAGGTGACGTGAGGCGTCAGTCCTGCTGCCAACTCTGTAAAGACAAACAGACAGGAGAGGTGCTATATTAGATCGACAGTTCCAATGTATGTTCTCTAAACATTTAAAGCACCACATTCCCAAAATCACTGCCCGCATCTCATCCATCAGAAGTGCAGTGCCAGTGTCCACCCTACAGATGGCTTTTGCTACAACATGGGCCTGATTTTGTTCTTCTCTTTTTTCAGTTTAGGAAAAGAGCATTTTGATTTGGGAGGAGGACTTTGGGGTTTCGTTGAAAAGCCTGTGGAGGCAACCATCAGCTCAACAACATGTCCGTCATAGGTGGCTAGCAGGTGTCTTCATCCACTCCCTCACCCAGAGCTCCTCCAGAGATGGACCTGAGCTTGAACATGCAGTACACGAACAATCAAATTTACAAGGAGGAGGAGGAGGAGGAAAAAGCGACACGAGCCCCTGGGAGCCGTAAGGTCAACCAAACGACGAGGAGATGAGGAAGTGGAGGAGTGTCGGAGACGAAATGAAAACTAGGAATAAAAGTTAAAGGCTGCCGAGGCTTTGTAATTAAATGATTACGTAGGGGAACAGAAAACTGTGAAGCCCAACAAAAAAGGGGGAAAGAAAAAATTATATAGTGCCTTTCATCATATGGGTTATATTGGAAGGAAAAAAACGATATAGTGCCATTCATATGGGTTATTGGACTGATGAAAAACATTTACAGTGCCTTTGATCATATGGGTTATGTGAAGTTGGCATCTCTTCACTTTAAAAAAATTGTACCACAAATCAAAGGGAAATGGAATAAAAATCAAGGCTCCGTCGTTCAGGCCTCATATGCCACAGCCCAATGCAGTCGGCATTCCAAAAGGGGGGCGAAAGCCAAATATCCAACATCAATGTAATGTGGCAGCGAGAAGTCAGATGTGACACTTTAAGGTCTATACTGCGTATCCCACTGCTCATCTAATGACCAAAGAGTTAGCTTAGCCTGCTTCCTTGCAAGCCCACCCCTGGACGTCCTCCTCCGGTCTCTGTGGCTTTTCCATCATTCGTCTCATGAGTGTGAGTGTGTGTTAGTGAGTGTCCCCTATGTGCCCATCAGTTGATGCTATCAGAATGGGCTCCTGCTACCCAGGCATGGATTGCACAAGTCTGAGAACGTTGAGTTGTAAGATGATAATGTGCCAGTGCAATGCGCTGGCATTATCTGCCATGAAAGATCCACTTGAATGAAAGGACACGTGTCTGTGTGTCTGAGGGTGCAGGCCACAGTATGTATGACATAGGTCACGTAAAGCCCACAGCCTTACAGAGCACCCACCACGTTAGTCATGAAATGTCCTCAGAGTCAGATAGCCCAACCACAGCCTTTATCGTAATGATAGTGTAACTGGGCATTTGATGGGCATTTCTTAACCAACATCATGGGCGTTATGTGATGCTGGGGCTCAACACGATTGACCTCATAAGTACTGCGGGTGGTGACTACACACTGTTGGAGTGTCTGTGTATCTGGCAGCAGAGTGTAAATGCAGACCGCTGTATCAATGAGGTCGGTCACATAATGCCCCGACATCATAAAAGTCCCACGACGTCTGTCACAAATTGCTTATCGCATGCCTGGTAACACTGTGGTTCAGATTAGCTTTGTGTGAAGGTTAATTGACTCAAAGGGCATTTTGTGACCAACATCCCAAATATTGCAGGGTACAGTTAGACCCATCTCGCATCTGTGTGTCTGTCCAGTCACTATGTCTCTATCAATCCAACAGATGGCACATTACAAAATTTTGTGATAATAAAATGCATTGCATCTGACATTCTAACAGATGACACTTCCGAAACATTAATACTGCTTTTATAAATCCCTTGTGCATTGCATTTGTCATTCCAACAGACGGCACATCACAAATATTTGTAGTGGTGCATTTTATCACTACAAATATTGGTGATGTCCTGTCTATTGGAATGTCAAATGCAATACTTTTTATGATTACATGCATTACAACATACAGTACAGGCCAAAAGTTTGGACACACCTCCTCATTCAATGTGTTTTCTTTATTTTCATGACTGAAGGCATCAAAACTATGAATGAACACATGTGGAGTTATGTACTTAACAAAAAAAGGTGAAATAACTGAAAACATGTTTTATATTCTAGTTTCTTCAAAATAGCCACCCTTTGCTCTGATTACTGCTTTGCACACTCTTGGCATTCTCTCGATGAGCTTCAACAGGTAGTCACCTGAAATGGTTTTCACTTCACAGGTGTGCCTTATCAGGGTTATTTAGTGGAATTTCTTGCTTTATCAATGGGGTTGGGACCAGCAGTTGTGTTGTGCAGAAGTCAGGTTAGTTGGACGATCATTTATTTTTCAACAGGACAATGACCCCAAACACACCTCCAGGCTGTGTAAGGGCTATTTGACCAAGAAGGAGAGTGATGGAGTGCTGTAAATGGTCATGAAAAGAAAGAAAACACATTGAATGAGGAGGTGTCGCCAAACTTTTGGCCTGTACTGTATATTCCAACAGATGGTGCCCTGACAAACATTAATGCTCAGGTCTATACGGATTATTCAGATTTCAGCCCGTCTTAGACGGGTGGCACAGCTAGCATTGTATAAATTAGTTAGTTATAAAGTAAGTTTCTATGCTGAACAATTTTTAATAGATTTGTGATAGTTCTGACTATGCAAGGCGCTATACACAGCAGTTATTCCATGCCAAAGTTCATCATGAAAGGCTGTAAGGACTTTGTAAGGTCTGAACATACACTGCTGCGTGTCAGGTTTGTGCTGTGATACTAAAATGTTCAATAAAGTGTCATTTTAATAGACGCCCACTTGTCCCCTCTGCTGCTTGATTCATGCTTTACGCCTTCACTCTCGTAAGTAAGTAAGCTTTGTCAAATGGGGAGCCGCTTACCTCACCTAGAAAAGTCCAGTGGGCACCACACGCTCACCCTTTGAAAAAAATGAGGGGAAGAAGACAAGAAAAGTCTTGGCACAGAGTCTTTTAAAAACGACAATGACTGCGATTAACTTTAGTTGTTTTGACATTTTATTTTGTGGTGTAAAATGAAAACAGAGGACGAGGTGTTGGCATGCGTGTCTTTCTATCTGAACTTGCTCTTATTCTTCAACTGTTTTGAAAAAAACCTCAAAAGGAATTTGGGGCATGAGATTTCAGAGGGTATGCCACATAATACTTTATAATGACGAAAAGAGAGACAACAGGTCACCTGGAGCACAACAAACGACAACAGAGGTGGCAGTGGTCACAGGTGTGTAAAGCGACTTGCCCAAATGAACGGCAACTTCCAGCTTTCCAATGTTCAGGGGTGGGGGGTGGCCTTCCCGCTTGGCGCTTGAACTCCTGAGGCTGGTCTGCCCTGAAGGTAAACTAGGAGGTGGGGTGTCGCCAACTGTGCCCTCTCATGCTCAGAGTTGGCATTACTGGTTTACGTGTGTGGCCTTGTGGATGGCCTCCAAGTTGCACCACCATACATCTTTTTTTGTTTTTTTTTACCTGCGCACACACACACACACACACACACACGGGCCGATGTATGTTAACTCAGAAACTTTGACAACCTTTAAGAAGTATTTGGATGAGATACTGGGACAGCGGATAGGTAAAAGGGTGGGCATCTCAGCCTGGGTGTTTGGTCTGTTCCTTTATCTGGGCCTTTATAGTGGAGGCTGCTTCCCAGTACCAGGTGTTGCCCCAGTATGCTGAACCCCTGTTTGGACAACCGCAGGGCCACATGGGGGGATTGCTGGGGGTCCTTGGCTGCCGGTGCTGTCTGGAGGAGAGGAAGTTGTGACGCTTCACTTGACACCAGAAAGGCTTACTGGATACAATAATGTTAGCACCACAAGGGCACACGTGTCCAGCTTACTAGGAGTCTCTTGGCCATTGCCAGGTGAGGGCACCCCCTTGTCTAGAGACAAGGACGGATGGAAGGCTTGGCATTGTGGTGAATATGGCATCTTTCTGAACTGTTTTGACCCATGGAAGACTTGTGCTGCTGAATAAAGGGGTCGTCTTTGGAGTAGAAAGTGTCTCCCCCTAGTTGTATCCGGTGTTTTGGGCCGCAGGATGCCCCCTACTGTCCACAGTCCATATTTACTGACAATCTTTGCTGCGCATCTAATGTTTGCAAGGAACTTACAAGTTCAATAGTGGAGTTCAGTCCTCCGGTAGTTTACAAGGTGGCAGGTTCTCGAGGGGCTTCTCTTTCTCCTCCGTCCTTCTCTTTCTCGACCTTTTCATGGGCTGTTAACCACACCCTCGATAAGCTCGGAATCCTTCAAGTCCTAACCCTTCTGATCGACCCTCTTGTGTCTCCTTGTCTTCTCCACAGATTGTTGGATCCCCTTCTCTCTCCACGTTCGCTCCCTGGCTATCGTCCTTTCTTCTCGTGGTCCCTCCTTCCACTTCTATGCTGAGGTTGCCCGCCTTGTTACAACCCACAAGTTCCCAGCCCTCTCTTGCTGGATGAATGCTCTTCACCAGAAAGCTGAACCTTTCAAAGTCAGATATCCCGCACTCCACCCTCACGTTTGTCTCTTCACATTGCCCTTGGGAGATGCCACCCTTCATCATCAGCGTGACTCTGTCCTCTTCACCTTCATTTATGGCAAGACGTTTCTTCAACAACCCAATCCTGTTGTTTCTTTCTTCATAATATTCCAATGATGTCCTCGCTAATAATGCCACACAAACTCCTTGCTTCTGGTTCTCTCTTGGCTGGATTATTACAACTCAGTCCCGCCAGGGCACCCTTCATGTGCTATCCGGCCTTTCCCAGAATGCACCTGCTCAACCAGTGTCCTTCATTCCTCTTTTTCCCCCCCTACAGCTCCACTCTCTGCTTTAGTCGCCCCACTGCCTTCCTGTTCCGCTCCTCAGTATCTCCAGTCTTTGGTCCCGTCAAGACGTCTCCATGCCTGCTCTTGCCAGGCACCCAAGACTGGACATTGCCTCTCCATTCTTGGTCCAAAGCTGTGGAGTGATCTCCCAGTTTACTCCTGTTTTGGACCTGCTTAGCTTCTCTTCTACACCACAGCTGCTGTTGGTACGGATGAAGGGGTTGCAGACCCTGATTTTGCGTCTTTGTCTAGCTGCGTGATTAATTATGGAGTGTGAGATAAAGACAGGACAAGTGAAGAGTCTTGGGGCACCTTGTGGCCAACCCCATGGAACAATCAAGAAATTAAAAATGAAAAACGAGTCATTCCACCTGCTGAATCAGGCAGACGGCTCAAAATGGCGGCTCTTCCATTGACGAGGAATTCTGGGAGGAAGTGGCGGGTCAGTGATGTCATAGATGGAACGGTGCCAGTCTTCCTGCCTGCAGAGAGAGGAGAGAGGGATCATTAATAGACCGCGCCACCTCATGTCTCGGTGGACAATTACACTCACTCAAGCCCTTAAGCGGGGCCGTCTTAACAGCATTATAGCCCCCGGGCACAGCAGTGCACAACTAATTCGGCAAGTCACAACATACATAGATTAGCATGGGGCCCCTGGGCAACTGCTCAGCGTGCCCATGTGTTAAGACGGCCCTGCCCTTACGCTGTTCCCCCAGACTCACGCGTGTGACAGTAGCAGTAGGATGGCGACTCCCTCCTGTTCATTTTATTGTCTTATTCTCTGTTGTTTTTGATGCTTGTGCCTTCCAGTCATTCTTTTATGTATTAAAACTTTGTAAGATGCCTTGGAGAAAGGTGTCTGCTAAATAAATAATAATAATAATAATAAAGGGACAATGGATGTCATCCTCACCTGTTAGGTCACGTAAGACATGGGAAACCAGAGCCCCAATACAGACCCTTACATGAACAGAATGTCCGGGCCAGTCTGTAGGGGGCTGTCACAGCAGGGACCCCCATTGGCAGGGGACCCCCGCCATGCGCACAGACACCTTTTTGCACGTCTTTTCTCATGCTGATCCTCGTTTTCAAGGCGATCCATCTTTGCTAAGCAATGCTTTTAGCTCACCTTCGGGTGGTTGGTTAAATGTGTGATGTGCTACCAAAACTACTTAGCAGTTTAAGAAAACAGTTTGCTGACTTTAGTGTAGCAGCGCCGGCTAAGTGTTAATTATGTGCTCGGTACGCATTCTCATTTCAAGACCACTCTTTTGATTGTAAAGATTTCCTAAATGGCTCATGATGCCTGGTGTCTAAACGGAAAGGTGGCAGGACAGTCGTGAACGTTCGCTTGTCCATCTTTTCGTAACGGTGAATCCACAGAGCCACATTGCATGGGCCAAAGAAAAGGGGCCAATTTTGGCCAAATATTTGGCCACCTTTTCTATTTTTATTTTGTCCCGGCGTCGACGCTGCATACATAAAAGATAACCCCCTTAACAATGTGAGGAAAACTGCTGTTCTCATCACACTGCTGTTGTGAAGTTCCCCACAAACAGCAAACTGAAAGGGGTGATGGCTGTTATGATATTTTTTTATATTTTCATGTATTTGTTATGATGTATAGAATGTTCAGCGCCTTTAAATGTCCCCCCCCCCCAGAGATGGAGCCCCCCTGACATCCCGATTCTGGCTCCCCCCTCTGACTATATGAGTCTGCTGGGAAGGCTCAGGAATAGGAGGTCATTCATTTTCGGCTGAGTTTTGCGAGCATTCCTGATTTTGTTGGAGCCATGCCACCTGTGCTTCAGAAGAGGTCACCCACCTGACACTAAGTATGATCAGGCTCAGCCAGTATTTGAATGGGAGACCCTCTAGGAAAAGCTTGGGGTGTTGCTGGAAGAGATGTTGGTGAGGCCAGCAGGGGACGCTTACCCTGTGGTCTGTGTGTGGATCCCAGTGTAGTGACGGGGACACTGTGCTGTAACAATGGCTCTGTCCTTCAGATGATACATAAAGCCAAGGTCCTGACTGTCAAGTCAAGTTGGGGAGCATGCACTGGTACAGTGCATTGCCACACCCACCATGCAACGAAATGGCTCGGGATCTCGGTTACCAACCCCCCAGGCACACATGGGGTCCAGTGCCACCCTCCAGAAATGACCCTCTTTCTGCCACAGCCAGGTGCTACGTGGGTGACCCCTTGGCCTGGTCTAACCACTCGGGTCCCTAACAATGAGGATCCTACAAGCTGGATCACCATCGGGGAAATGCGCCACATGGCCGTAGTGTTGTAACTCTGTCCTTTACATGAGACATAAAGCCAAAGTCCTGACTCTCTGTGTTCATTAAATATCCCTGGGTATCTATTGAAAGCATTATGGTGTATCTCGATGTCCAGGCTAAATTGTCCACCATGGATTTGTCTTTTCGGACCCCTTAATCATCCCCTGTCTCTAATTGGCTCTCTCTCTCTCTCTCTCTCACTCCGTCACCACCTAATAGCTCATGTGTAGTGAGTGTACTGGCGCAGTAATGGCTGCCGTTGCTCAGCCAGGTGGGTGCTACACATCGGTGGTGTTTGAAGTGGCTCCCCTCTGTTCAAGCACTTTGAGCAGCAAGAAAAGCACTACAAAAATGTACTTAATTATTTTTATGATGACTTTTTGGGATTTGTCTGCCTTTTTATGCAAATCCTTTTGCCTTTTTTATTTGCTTTAATATTTTGAACTTACCTGGTTTTTAAGTAAAGATTCATTGTTTGCCTTTAGTTATACAAGCCAGGGGTTTACGGTCATCCCTTCTCTTTGAGGCTTTTGTTCTATTTTTGAGACATCTAAGATTATTTTTGAGGCTTAAACCTCTTTTGGAGGTGTGAAGCCTGGAGCATGCCAATGGAGCTGTGATTAAGTCGGGGTGAGGCCTATGCCCGGCCCTTTATAGGCCTCATAGTCCCCCAGTGCCATGTGGAAGGCTCCACTTTGTGGCCTAGGCCTTGAGAAATCCCAATACATACCTGGTGTGGTTATTTTTGTTTTGCGTCTTTGTTCAGTGACAAATGTCTATGGGCGCCACCATAGTCATCTTGCTGATCTAAATCACTAATGCAGCAGACACCAATGAGAAGATCTGTTTCTATCCATTATCTCAGATAACCTGGAGGCACACCGCACAGATTTTCATACAGACACACCACTGGTGCCGCTCGCTCCCAGATATCCATAATGATGCACTTACGAAAAACAACAACGGCATTGCTGTAAGGTGGTAAAATACAGTATTGATAACCTAAAGATAAATGTTATTGTCATGAGTCGGTTTGGCTGCTGGCTCATTTGAATAAAAGGTATTGTCTTGGAATTGAATTTGGGTAAGGGGGTTAACGGCCGAGGATTCAGTTTCTGTCATTTATTACTCGAAATTCTGAATGGTTTAGGTGATTTGCTTTGTTTTTGCAATGTGTTGGACGCCATTTTAGGTCCGTGATCGCCACCATTTTCTGTCCCCGTCTTTAGGTCCTGAAGGGGCATTGGAGTGTGTAATCGGCGCGATGGGACTAATGGACGGCTCGGGCTTCTTTTTCCTGTCTGATCTGTGGATGCTGTCACAAATAATCCTACCAGACATCAGAAAGGTTTGGGGCAGCCACCCATATAATGTATGGCTGCAAATATCGTAAATTTTCAAAGAATTGTTCACAAGACTGAGTACAAAACAGAACTGATTACATGAGACAAAGACAGGAAGTGATGTCATCAAAGGGGCCGGAACCTTGCAGGATTTCCCAGGAAAGGTCTGTAGGGAACTGAGAAAGATGGTCAGTGCACTCCACCGCCCCCTGGTCGGAGGTTTTATTACAATTACTTGGGCCCTTTAGCTGCCTCCTACTTGCATGTATGTGACAATACACAAAAAAAAACGATCAAAGTCTTCACACGTGTTTATTTCGGTTTTGACCTCTTGCTCATTCCTTCTGATCTCGGTTTTTTGATCTCCCAGTTTTGACCCTCTCCCTTTCAAGCAATGGTCTTTGTGTTGTTTCTGTGGTCTTTGGCCTCTCTGCACTCCTTCTGACTTCGGTTTTGTCCGTCGATTCCTGGCGAGTTCTTCTCCCGGTTTGGGCCCTCGCTACGTGTTTTTTTTTTTTTTTTTTTCCACTACGTCCTTGTCTTCCAGCTGCCCTCTGAATTCTTGTGCCTGCTGGGTGTAACAATACGTACATATGTATGTATGCAGATATGTCTATGATATGTCTGTGTGTGTATACTGTAGATACCACATGGGTTGGATGGGCATCCTGACCAGGAGAGGGAACAGACCTGGAAGGAAGGACCAGAAAGGGTGGATGGACAGCCCATTAAAAAGAGAAGTTGCTGGAGGTTTATTATTCCCCCAACACACTAGATGGCAGCAGCCTTGGAGGTCAGTGCACAGTAAGAAGCCACCAGGGCATGCTGGGATATGTAGTCCGGCACAGCAGCCCTGCTGGGGTCACTGGGTGCTACGAGAGGGTGCTGTAAGGAGTCAAACTCCCTATTATGGACTTCCATGCGACCTGGAAGTACTGTTATCGGGCAGTTGCCCTGGCACCGGAAGTACTCCTGGGTCTGTGATAAAAGTGAGTCGGAGCTGGGAGGTAGTGGAGCAACAATTGAGTGGAGGAGGAAAAGAGATATTGTGAGAAAGGTCTGTATTTGCTTGTGTCACATTTGGAGGGAGTTAAAATAAAAAATCTTTGATTATTTGAACCAGGGACTGGACAAGAGTCTTCGTGTTAGGGTTTGGGGCTCACTGACGCCCTGGGTTTATCACAACATATAATAAAATGTGCTGCACATCACACACACACACACACACACACACACACACGTGTCCACAATGCCCGCACCCACAGCTGTTTTCACGCCTCTCGCTGCCACTTCCTCTCCCCGTGTGTCTCCAAGATGGGCCTGTGTTTATACCCCGTGGCGTCTGCCTTATGAGGAGCGTGAGTTTTGAAACCCAGGGGTGTTTATTTGCATGGAAATGAAAAGAAGGTGTGAGGCAGCGCAAGGCTTCATAGCACGGCAACCAATGCTACAATTACCTGTAATGAATAGGAGGAAAGTTTTGAATATCAAAGTGATGAATGCTTCACTGGTCACGGATGTATTAAAAAAAAAAAAAAGCAGGCCAGTTCCTGCTGCTCGCAGGCATGTGCCACTCTGTTGGCAGTGCAGAATTGGGCAGAGGGTGTCTGGCGTATTCTGTCAACCAACGGGTGGGTGAGTGACATCACACGCGATAAACGGGGAACAGCCTGGCACTTTGTAGCAGTCGTGACGAAGGCAGCAGATGAGACGTCTGAACGCTGAATTAGGAACAGCAGTTTATAAACCAAAAAAGGCAAATTAATGCCAATCGTACTGGATCCTTGTTGTAAACTGGTTTTGGCATCATTCGTGATGTTTTTTAATCTGCATTATTTCATATTACTGTTTTGATTTTATGTTGTGCTAGCTGTCCCCACGCGGCTCTGCCCACATATTAGTGAAACAGGACAAACGTTAAAAATCAATCAACAAACCGGTATCGCTAGCTAAGTGGAGGCGAGGTGCACTCCAACACGTGGCAACAGGTAGAGCAACTTAAACACAGACTTGTGTGTGAGTGAGGAGGGGTCCCCACCCCCTGACGTCACATGTCCCTTTCCCCTCAGTCCCCAGCCTCTCTCTTGGATTAACACAAATAAATCACTCCCATAAGTGAACTTTGATACTTGGCGTGATCAGAGAAGTTGCAAAATCAACCGGAATGTTCATGCAAATTCTAGAAAAAAAAACCTGATCTAAATCCATGAAATAGTTCTCTCGTGAAAATCAGACAGACAGACGTTGGATTTTATATATACAGTATATAGAGATGATGTGTTGCGGCCATTTTGACGTTGTGGCCACGTCCTCATCATCATCACATTACCGTGCAGCCATTATAAGAGTATACTTGACTTATAAAGACTACGCCTTGAATTGCAGGCAGTGTGTTTAGTTAAGGATCAAATCTTCCTGTTAATTTTGTTGAAGAGCATTGTGTTTGATTTTTGGAACTTCATTTTGAGAGTACCTGAAGATCGCCCAAATCATATCTTAACTTAGCCATCAGTGTATGCCAGCCTCACCCTGACTCTACATCAATATCACCCGAAGAGAATCTCAATGCTGACTTAACCGAATCTCAGCATCGCCTCAGATGTCTCCCTCACCATTTCCTGACCTGCTATCTTGCCATTGCCCATAAATGTATCCTGACGTCCCCCTACCTTGACCCTCAGTATCACCGCATTGACTTAATATCTCGTATCACCCTAACTGTATCTCAATGTGGCAATAAGTGGGTCTGGGCATGGCTCCGACTCGACCTCAAAATTGTGATTTATCTTTTGTTTTCAAAAGCGTATCCTTGGGTTCAGATTTCCTCCTTCCTGAATCTTTCACTGTCAGTCTGTTTTTGTTGTGGTATTTGTACATAGGCACAATAAGGTAAGAAATGCCATCACTCCAAGGAGAGAATTTTAGTTTGTCTCGGAATGCTTCTTGGAGAGGGATTATATCATAGACACTGTTGACACCAACGCGATAGACTTGACACCACCCAGCCACCCTGTTGCAACATCGCCCCAAGTGGATCTCGACAAATCCTTCACTCTGTGCTCTCGACATTATCTTAACTCTGTCTCAACATCACTCTTCTGTATCTCGAAATTGTGGCTGATGATCGTCTTCCAAGGCCTACTCTGTGACTTCTCATTTCCTTCTTTCATAGTTACTGAATTGTTTATCATCAGTCTCTTTATCCTGTGACATTTTTGCATAAGCAGAAGAAGAAAAGAATTTCTACCACTCTCAGGAGATGTTTTTGGTTTGACTCAGAACACTTTTGCTTCTCCAGCTCCTTGAAGATTGATTATACTGTAGACATGTTTGATACTAACATGATACAGTGGCTCGGTGGATATTGCCCTCACTCGGTCTGGACATTGTTCTAGGTCTACCTCAACATTGTCCTAACTGTATCTAGACATTGTCCCGATTGAATGTTGACATTGTCCCAGGTGTTTCTCAATATCATCCTCACTCTACCTCAACATCACCCTAACTGGATCTCAACATGGCTCTCATTCTATCTTGACATCTACCTAACTGTCTCCCAACTTCACCCTAAGTGAATCTAGACATTGTCGCAATTGAATGTTGACACTGTCCCAAGTGTTTCTCATTATCGCCCTCACTGTGTCTTGACATCACCCTAAATGTACCCCGACATGGTTCTCACTTTATCTCAGCATCTCTCTAACTGTATCTCGACAGCCCAAAACTGTACCTTGACATTGCCCTCATGTAACGTGATAGATTGGATACCACGCTCTCGACATCACCCCAAGTTTATCTTGACATCATCTCAAGTGTATCTCAATATTGTCCTCACTGTCTCTTGACATCACTCTTACTGTATCGCAGCATTGCCCTAAGTGTATCTTGACATCACTCCCATTCTATCTCAACATTCACAAAGTGTATCTCGACATCACCCTCATTTTACTTCAACATTATCCTCACTCTACCTTGACATTGCCCTAAGTGTATCTTGACATCACTCTCGCTCTGTCACGGTATCTCCCTAACTGTATCTCGACATCCCTGTAACTCTATCTTGACAAGTATATCTCAACATCGTCTCAAGTGTATCTCAATATTGTCCTCACTGTCTCTTGACATCGCTCTTACTGTATCTTAAAATCATGATTGATGACCGTTTTCCAAGGCCTCCTCTTTGGTTTGTGATTTCCTCCTTTCACAGTTACTGAATTGTTTATTATCAGTCTGTTTTTCTTGTGACATTTTTGCATAGGCACGAGAAGCAAAGATCTGCTGCCACCCTAAGGTGATGTTTTTAGTCCGACTTTGAATGCTTCCATTTATCAGGCTCATTGAAGAGTGAGAAAGTCATGGATAGACAGCATCCCACCTACCCATTAATTTCTGGCCGCGTCCAAGAGTGAGAAGGCGCCGTACAGTCAGCCAGAATTAGTGCGGCAGAACCTATGGTCATGGAGTCGATGGGCCTTTGTCCTCTGCACGTTATAGGTCCCCAGGGAGCTGGGTCCTTCCCTTCTTTGAGGTGGCATTTCTAAGTTAAATAAGATCTGCCGCTGCAGCACCACCTGCCCAGATCAACCGACAAGAGACTGAATGTTCGCTGCAGCTTTAAGAGTCACAAAGGTTTATTGCCTCGCTTCATGGGCGGCGTGTTAAACCTGAGCGCCGCGCGTGCCGCAGTGCATTTTGTTCAGCTGTGTGTCTGCAGATGGCCTGCCCCGTCGGCGTCTTTTATAACCAGGCTGGGGCCAACATGGCACTCTCACGCGCTCTCGCTGCAGGGAGAATAGAGGAAGGAGCAAGCCCCCCGCTTGGGTTTGCTAGCTGGCATGACACAATGCACGGATTACACTGGGAAGGCAATGGCAAATATCGGGGTATCCCCGGATTAGAGGTCTTACCTAGAGCAGGTTGCCTAGGTAACGATTTTCACCCTTACCACCCTCAGCCAAATCCCCCCCCCCCCAGCACCCCCAGCCCGTTTTACTTGTAGGTCCTTCAAGAGATTAGCATATTTATGATCTGGTAATTTCACTGCGAGCTGTTCCTTCTCGCTCCCATTTATTACCAGCACTTGACAGGGCTGGCTGTGCCGCTCTCCGGATTCCTTTGAAACACCAACAGGCAATCCGGCCATTTTAATTTCCATGCAAAACAGAGTCTGGAGATGGGGAGATAAGGTCTGTGCAGGCCGCGCATTTCTTTACAGAAACGCTGAGTGTGCAATGCTGTATTATTTCAATTAAAAATGCTGCATATTTGATTGTTATGTGGTTAATTAATCAATCTGTGGTTCATATAGTGCCTTTCATGGCCAACCTGAACAATATGATGGGCACCTGCTCTATATACATGTACAGTACACATGGCCAGGAGTTCTGCATTGGCTGCTATGGGCATTGAAACCTGGCAGGGCTTGAAGTCCAAACGTCTCTGTGGACCCAGCATGGTTTGTCGAGACAACTCAACACTGTCCTGTTGAGTGTGTCTCATTGGGAGATTCTCAAGACCACTGCAGGGCCACTTTTTGGGTTGTGATTCCCCTTACTGGCGCCGTTGCAATCCACCATGGACTAAAAGAAGGGCACTTGATCATTCAGAATGGCAGCTTCTTTTCACGTCTCTTTGAGGTTTACATTCTGTGAATTAATTGAGTGGTCCTGCTGCTTCCACAAACCCCCAAACATCTGACTGGTATGTTGTAAGGAGGTTGATGCCGCCTCCTCCTCCTCCTCCTCCTCCGTTTTTGGTAGCCTTTCAAAACGGTATTCTGGAAATGAGGATGAAGATGATCAGCCTGAGTGGTGAATATTAAGAGGTGGGGGGGCACAGGCCACCTCTGTTGGCTATGGCATGTCATTCATGGCTATGCAGACCACATGAAAAGTACCAGGGTCTCTGTCTGTACTCATGGAGTGCTCAAACTCTTTTTAAATGAACAGGGCACAAAACCAAGAGTCAGACACTCAGTAGCACTTTGGACCTGGGGGGTACAGGGGTGTCATCAGTCTGTTAGAGATTTGGAGGTCATCTGTGACCCCCATGCCCTCATCTGAGAGGCACTACCAGAGCCTTGTGAGAGCAGCCAGCTGTTAATATAAGGCATCAACCACCTGACATCACCTGGTAACGTTAAGGAGGTCTAAAACATCTAAAGTGGAAAACTGGAGTTCAACTTAAAACACCAGGGACAAAAGGGCACTGCAGGGGGCTTTAATGGCCATCAGTCTCTGAAACAACAGCTAGAAGAACGCAGAGAATGGAGAAAGGGGCCCATGATGATGGAGGCAATAGGAGGCCGAGCGGGTACAGCGGGAGCCATCTGTCTGTCTGTTATGTAAAGGTGATTGGGTGTTTGACTGGTATGCTATCTGTCATGCTGTATAGCACCTTTCATATCTATCTATCTATCTATCTATCTATCTATCTATCTATCTATTATATAGTGCCTTTCACATCTACTGTATGTGTCTATCAGTCAGAGTGCTTTTCATATTTGTCTCTGTTTCTATGAATCAGATTTTGTCTTTCATGTCTGCTTGTCTATTTGTCATATAGTGCCTTTTATGTTAGTTATTCTGTCTATCACATAGCACCCATTGTGTCTGTCTGTCTGTTATATAGTGTCTTTTCTGTCAGTCGGCCTATCCCGTGCTGCATTTTATGCCAACCATTCCATCTAATATATCTAGTATACAGTATACATTATATACAGTGTCTGTCTGTCCATTCTGTAGTGCATATTGATCTGTCTATCTGTCTCTCTATTATATAGTGCCTTTCATGTCAGTCTGCCTGTTTGTTTGTTTATCATATAGTGTTTTATTTGTCATTCTGTCCATCTCATAGTGCTTTGTATGCCAGTCTGCCTGTCTGTCTATCATAGAGTGCATTTTATGTCGGTATGTCTGTTTATCACATGGAGCCTTTTATATCAGTCAGTCTGTCTATCATGTAGTGCCTTTCATGTCTGTCTCTCTGTCTGTGTGTTTGTCCTATAGTGCCTATCATGCTGATCTGCCTGTCTGTCTATTATATAGTGCCTATGATGTCTGTCCTTACAGTGCCTTTCATGTCTGTCAGTCTGTCTGTTATATACTACCTTATCTATTTATTTATCTAACACAAAGTACTTTTCATATCTATTGATTATATGCTGCCTTTAACACTTGTCTATGTGCCATATAGTGCCTTTCCTCTATCTATCTATCTATTATATAGTGCTTTTCATGCCTCATTGTCAATGACTGGTTGATGGTCCTCGCGTTTTGTGGCCCACTGTCTGTGTAATATTGCGGTGAGTGCTGCCCTCCCCATATAGCGGACATTGTTTGTTAAAGCCCAGATCCAGTCCATCCGACTCCGTAGCCGTGATGGCAGTCTCCTCACGCTTTTTCTGTCGCCTCAGGGGTCTTTGCCAGCCTCACAACCCGAACCTTGGTGCGCCCCCCCCCCCCCCCCCCCCCCCCCCGGGGGGGCCCCCCCCCCCCCCCCTCGCCCCACACGATCATGTCCCTCATCCTCCGACTTGATTGCTTTTCTGCCCAGCTATTTGTCGTGGGATCTCCCTCACAAGCCTCAGATTCGAATGCAAATAGCTTTATTGGCTTGACAAGATTATTCAGATGTGGCAAAGCCATTCCAATTAACAGCAACAAAACGTGTAATAGATACAGTGTAGAATGCCGCGTCTCGCTGGCGCTCGCTCTCGCCCGCTCGCACTCCTGGCCATTACCCCTCTCGTTTCCCCTCATTCTCTGTTTCCTTCCAAGGCATATTAAGTCTCCAAACAGGCCAGTTTTACAAGCCTTGACAAAAAGAAGTCATCAAAGCTCTTCTTGCCGTACAATAGCTGTAACCTAACAGCAGGATTAATCTGGCTTTGTGTGCACAGGCAGCCCCCCCATGCCGGCCCCCCACCACCACCCACAAACCCTCTCTCCCTGAATTAAAGCTCCAATTTGTACTTGTTTAAGGAGAGAATCAGCACGTCTACTCATCGGCTGACCCCCAAACACCCCAGCGCTTGGCAACCACATCAAACAGCTCCCCTCATTTGGGCGTCTCCGTCCGAGGCAGACGTGTCGCCTGAAACGCTGGCACAGCCGAGTGCAGTTTATGCAAATTTAAACAATTAGGCCAGCATTTTTTCCTCTGTGCAGGTCTTTTGTGTTCCAAGAATAACGCGGTTGTCGGATATCGTGGGCAGCGATTGCAGTGGGAGTAATGTCCTTATATGAAATTATGAAGACGATGAGATGGGCCCGGGTTTATGGTTCGCTGCCACTTCCCTGATCCTTCCATGATGGAGTTGGTCCTCGCTGTATTCCTGTCGTTTCACTCAATGTTGCTGGTGCTCACGCCCAGATTTGCACCTCTCCTTAAGCCTTCTTATGTCTGTGAGAGGCTTTTGGCCACCGCATGCCTTCACAGCCAACATCCATGAGTTGACCTCCGCTGCACCATGCAAGTTCAACTGCGCCGATGAGAAGGGCTCCACATTTCAACACAGGGAGTTTCATCAGCTGGAGTGAAAAATGATGAGTGACCTGACTGCACAAAGTGGCACCTTAACCAAGTGTTACGAAGACCAAAGCTACCTGCGTTCACCTTAATAATCACCTGGCCAGTAGATAATTGAAACTATCGTTTAGAGGAGTGATACTGAAACCTAATTCTAGCTCTACATATCTTGGGGTCACACCTGATAGATCTCTGACGTACTAGGGTCCCATCAGCAACACAGTGGCAAAGTTGCTGCTTCCTCTTTCTCTTCATTTTTTCCCACCTCCATGTTGGGGTCGATGCACCTGATCAACCTTCTCCACTCAGCTTGGTCCTGCACCTCCTCTCCAGAAAGATGTCCTAACGAGCAGGGCTCGCTCTACATTTTTGAAAAATTGTGTTTCCGTCGCTTTCAAGAAACTGTGCACTGAAATGCAGAAACATGGTGAATGATTCTCAAAACTCTCCATTTTCAAGGGTTAAAAATGTTAGGGTAGTCTGGACGAAAATCCAAAAAAACAGAGACGGGTGTCTGCATTTGTAGAGTAAAACATACACTGACTGTGTGCACAGAGCCTTCAGCTCCAACATGATGTGATTAGAGGCGAAAACCAATTAACAACCCGAGGGTCCGTTTCTGACCAAGGTGGCATCCACAGTCTCCTGTCAAGTTCTCTGAAAATTGAAAACTCAGTAATTACAACAAGGAAAAGCAACTTCCATTAGAAGAATTAACACCTCTTCTTGTTCATCCTTCTTCTTCTTCTTCATCTTCTTCTTCTTGTTCTTCCTATTCGTTTTCATCTTCTTGCTCTTGTTGTTGTTGTTCTTCCTCTCCTGCTTGTTGTTCTTGTTCTTCTCCTTCTTGTTCATCTTCTTCCTCTCCTCCTGTTTGTTCTCCTTGTTCTTCTTTTCCTTCTATTCTTCATCTACTTCTTCTTGTTCTTCTCCTTTTTCTTCATTTTCTTGTTCTTCCTCTCCTCCTCTTTGATCTTGTTATTCTCCTACCTCCTTCTCCTTCTTCTTAGTCTTCTTGTTCTCATTCTTCTCATTTTTCTT
>JANRMT010062838.1:2811730-2875068 GCA_026402145.1 Polypterus bichir lapradei | reverse complement strand
TTTGACTCATGTTTCTTATGTTCTCGACTTTATCTCGTCTTTGACTCCTGTCTCTTTGATTCTCTGCTTTGTTTCATTTGACTCGTGTTTTTTTGGTTCTTTACTCGATTTGTCTTTGACTCGCGTCTCTTCAGCTCTCGACTTTATTTCGTCTTTGACTTGGGTTTTTTCGGATATTGACTTCAATTTATCTTTGACTCGCTTATGTTGTGCTCAGACCTTTGATTCCTGGTTGCCTGGTTTTGCTTTGACTTCTCTGTTTTTTGACTTTTGCCCACCTTTGAGTTCGTCTTGTTCAGTGTTTATCAGTCACTCACACAATAATCCGTCGGACAGCACGAGGTGCCCTTAAAAACAAAATGCCGTTGTGGTAAAACACAAAACAGTAGTTAAGTCTGACCAACCTCAAACATGAATCCAGGAAGGACATAGAAGTAACAAATGGCCTGGCGAACATAAAGTCGAGGAACAATTTACATTCACTCTGTAGTTATAACCCACCACATCACTCCCCCAGGACCTGAAGAGTCCCCCAGTGTGGAAATAGAGGAGGTCTCAAAGGCCGAAAAATGGGAGCCACAGTCCTGGAAAAAAGAGAAAAATCAACAAACCAGGCAGAGAGATCAGGCACCCGGCATAAATGTAGTAAATTCAGAGCGAGAGGACATGGGGTCCCGGTGGCCTGTCCCTGGGGCTCCTCTTCATCACCTGTCAGCGTTCACAATTAAAAGCCTATTTGTTTCCTTTGTGTGGTGGCGGCGGCGGCAGCAGGGCCCTCAGGTGCAGCCTTGGGCCTAACAATTTAGTGCTGTGAGGACGAGGAGCGGAGAGGCCAGGCTGTCAGGATGGGACATGGGGGTCGGGGTGCGCTGATTGCCTCAGCCCTTCAGCAGAAGTGCACAAGCGGGCTGCCATTGTGAGCTGCCAATGAGGCGTTTCCCTCGCCGTCACGCCGCGCGCCCCCACACAATGCCTTTGTCTGTCCTCGGCAACGTACGTGCCGGAATCATTTGGAGTGGTTAGGCCCTAAAGGTCTGTCAGGGAGCCATGTGGTGGGAAGAGTTTCAATCTGGTGCAGCCATATAGCGCCTTTCCTAATCCCAATGCCCTTTACATAGGCACTCCATTTTTTAATTTTAATAACCTGGCAGTGGGCTGGTATGTGGGGGGAAGGAAATCAAATCTACAACCCCACTCTCCTTGGTCACTAGGGGGCCACTCTCTAGGGTGCAAAGCTAAAGCTGAGACCCCCAGCCTTTCAGTGTGAAATTCGGGTCCTCCCAAGAATTTGGAGCTAATAGGCGCTAAGAGAAGTCCGAAACACCCAAGGGGCAACATTTGGTCCAGACCAGTGTTTCCCAACTGCTGGATGCACTGATGTACTGTTAACAAATGAGGAAGATCGATACTCTGAGGAACCCACTGGAAACTCCAGGAGGAGCCCAAAAAATTGAATGCCACTGAAAGCCCAAACTCTCTGGGGGTCCCACTTGCCCTCATACCAAGCTCTCTGATCCTAGGTTAATAATCTGGACTCTCAAAACTCCAGGAGGGACTACCGTTCTCCAGTCTAATACTGGATAATAAACATGGACTCTCAAAACTCCATGAATGCAAGAGGGGCACCCCCAACTCCCTGCTCAACAGTTTTCACCGAAATGCTCCATGAAGGGTCTCTCATACTTCAGCTAGTCCATGAGTCAAGTTGAGATGACTGACCTTTCCAGAAATTTATCTGGTTCTCACTTCCCCTAAGCTGCACCTCGTTGAATTCAACCGTAACGGGCTGTGGTCTGTGGTGGACACGTGCCATTGTGCCAATTCACACTGGCTGGTGACTCACAAACAGTCTGATGCCATTTTCAAGCATCTTCTCTGTTGTAGCCTTCTGATTGGAAGGAGAGGACGCTCAGGTCGAAATGAACAGAGTGTTGTGGAATTGAGCAGAGAAGATAGAAGAGCTGCGCCAAAGACATGATAAGAGATGTGCCCTCAGTTGGCAGATCCACCTCTGGCAGGTGTCATCCCAGCCCACACCATGAGGGCCATCCAGCGTCCTGACCAACACGTGGCAAGTTCTCTGAGGGTGATTGATTATGATAAGCGCACGTGTGTGTGTGTGTGTGAGCGGCCGACTGAATTTAAATTTAAAGTTGCTCGCTGGCAGCTTTGGGCTCCTAATGTGGGGCACAGCAAGAGCGGCACGTGACCGTCACCAAGGCCCTTGCTGGCAGCCCCCCGGGCTTATTTGCATTCCCATTTTCTGCTCTCTGAGCTCGGCAGAAGCCCTTAGCCTCACACTGAGGCTCCCGTGGGCAGCAAATTAGCTGTGAATTTGTGCCGCTTGCGCTTGGAGACTAAAGGCCGAGCGGCGCCCATTAAGGCGGAGGGGGTGACGTGGAACCTTCAGACTAAGGTGGACCTGCAGAAGGGTGACTGGACCATCTGGCGTATTGTATTATGGAATGCCAAAGTCTGAAACAGGGGGGCACTGTCATTTCTTGTTTGATTTTCTGTGCTGCATGGTTGTGTGAAAAAGTAAGTGCACCCCAAGATCTTTTTTAACATCTGTGGACATCATAAGATTTCCTCTTCATTGAAACAGTATCTATAGATAGTGGTGATGTATTTGGAGGAAAAAGCATTGAAAATTGATGTTGTAATATTTTATTCAACGAGAAATGAACAGGTATGGCATTTCGGCTGGTGGCAAGTCCACTCGTGTCTCTAAGAGCTGACATTGCCCCCTCAAGTCGGCAGTTTCTCCACTCTGCCGGGAGTTTGAAGTTTCAGCCGATTTCAAACAACAGCATCTCAGATTTGGGCTTTGACGAGGTCATTCCAGAACTTTCCGTTTCATTCCTTTCCGCCTTTCCTTGGTGGGTTTACCGTAGCGTCGAGGCTCACTGTCACGTTGCAAGGTCCACATTCAGTTGAGTGTCAATCTTCTGACAGTTGCTCTCCTAATTAATGGATATTGTGATGGTGAGCTGCTTATGCTCTGAGGGCAGCAAAGCAACCCCAAACCCGAGTGTTTCTACCACCCGAGTGTTTCTACCACCCGACTGTCAGCTTCTTCTGGTCAAATGGGGTCTCCATCTTTGCTTCGTCAGTCCAGAGCACATTGTTCCAGAAGTCCTGCTGTCTATCTACACTCTCTGCAGTGGCACTCCATTGGGTTGTGTGGTTCCTTCTGTAACCATCACCTGACAAAGAAACCCTTCATTCTGGGATGGGCTCTTTGCCTATGAAATTGTTGCTTTTGGGGACTTTGAAAAGGACAAAACTGAAATCTTTAAGGTATAGTGGGCTGCCTGGCAGGATACTCACAGATCAAGAAAACCCGAACTTTAGATACATAGCCAGGAAGAGATAACAGTTTGGAGAAACACCAGTGGCCTCCTGATTGTGAAAGAGCTCACCGTCATATTAAGTCAAGTCAAGTCAAGTCAAGCTGGGAAGCATGCACTGGTACAGTACATCCCCCGCACCCACTACACGACAAAACAACTCGGGATCCCGGTTTGGTCCAGTCCCACCCTCCGGAAGTGACCCCCTATCTGCCGCTGCCAGGTATTACGTGGGCGACCCCTTGGCCTGGTCCAGCCATTTGGGTCCTCAACAATAAGGATCTTACGAGCCGGATCACCTTCGGGGAAATGTGCCACACGGCCGTAGTGCCGTAACTGACGCTCCCTCACTGTGCAGGTCATGTGCTTCATTCGGGACTCCATGAGCAACACAAAGTCAAACCAACGGTACCCAAGGATTTTCTGGAGAGACACACGAGTCCAGTCTTCATCTCAGGTCACTGGATAGCGTCCATGTCTGGCAACCATATAGCAAGACAGGAAGCACCAGGACTCTAAAGACTTGGACCTTTCGTCCTTTTGCAGATATCGGGAGCACCACACACCCCTTTGTGATTACCTCATGACCCCTCATGCTCTCCCAATCCGTCTACTGACTTCACAGGAAGAGTCACCAGAGTCACATGAATGTCACTGCCAAGGTAAGTAAACCTCTCGATGGCGAGGTCGACACTCCCTCCGCAGACAGACACACTGCTGATGGCCGTGCCCAAGAGGTCATTAAAGGCATGGCTTTTGGTTTTTATCAGGACACTCACAAGCCCAGACACTCAGACCCCTCACTCAGTCTCTCGAGACCCCCGATCAGAGCCTCCATTGACTCCGTGAAGATCACAGCATCATCAGCAAAGTCAAGATCCATGAATCTCTCTTCACCAACAGATGTCCCACAGCTGCTGGACCCCATGACCTTGCCCAACACCCAGTCCATACAAGCATTGAACAGAGTAGGAGCAGAACACACCGCTGATGAACCCCAGAATCAACTGGGAAAAACACAGAGGTTCACATTAAGAGTCCTTTTAAAATCAAGAAGCCACTGGTGTTTTCCCAATCTGTTATCTCTCCATGGCTATGCATGGAATTTGTTGCGTATTGTGAAATGACACAAAGGATTCCACCAAAAGGTTTGGAGTAGCCACCTCGTATACTTGGTCATGGAAAAAACAGGCAAAATAAGAGCAACAGCTCCTTCTTAGGACAACAAAATGATGGGTTTAAAGCCAGACAGGAGAAGTGACGTCATCTGGCCCAGGCAGAAATTCCTGTCGTTGAAAAAGAAAGGGTCAGTGCACCCTGCCACCCCCTGGTCTGGCATGGAATGACCCTGTTTTGAGCCCTTTAGCTGCCTCCCATGCACACGTGTGTCACAATACCTAAATAAATTAAGGTTCTTTCTGCAACCTCCATGTAGATGGTTCTTTGTGGATTCAACATGGATCCCTTAGGGCGTTGCTCTGAAGAACTACTTGGGCACCTTTAGATGTTCAGTGGCAAACGTTAGTCTTGCCATGGTGTTCTTTCTGGTTTCCTCCCATGTTGATCTCATTTTTTTTGTTTATGGTAGACTCACATGCTTTGACAGAGCTACCTGGAGGTCCTGTGATGAAATTCTGGGTTCCTCTTTCAGCTTCTTCTGCCCTGCTAATGGGCTAAACTTGCTGGGCTGGATTGGCTTGGACAGGTTGGAAGTTGTTGGGAATCTTCTCCACTCATAGCTGATCTTCTGGATAGTGGAATGATTGATTTCCAATGGTTTGGAGATCTTCTGAAATCCATTTCCAGACTGTTCCTTTGTGAAGGACCCATAGAGCTCCTTCCATCACCGCATGGTGATGATTCACAATTCAAACTGAACTAAAAGTTTGAGTTAGCATCGGATTCTAACTTGAGCTATGTGATGTGATGGAGGGGTGCTCCACCCTTATCAACATGTATAATTTGCATTTATGTTCCTTTAAATTATACAATGGAGTATGAGACCCCGGGGGGGTTTGCGGTGCCACCAAGTCCCAAATGCAACTGCCACAAACACAATTCCAACTTAAACTAAACTTGTTTCATTTCACAACAGTACCTTTACAAGTTTTTAAAGTCGACTCCACACAGTACGACACCACCGGAACGCTCCTCTCGTCTCCTTCCCCTTCAGTGAGTGTCATCCTCTTCCTCCTGACTGACTCCCCGAGTGAGGTCATGGTGGACTTGGGAGTACTTCCAGTGTTATGACATAGCATGCCAGAAGTTCCCTGAAATACGGAGGTCCATTCTTCACAGCGCCCCCGCCCCCACCACCACCACCGTGGTACCCAAGGACCCCAATAGGGTTGCTTTGCACAATGACATCTCCCAGGCAAACCCTGTCCAGAACTTGGGCTCTTACCACCTCTTGTTGAAAACATCCATCTGTCCCTCATCCATCCATTATCTCGTCATCCCCACCCAGAAAGGCTGTGTTGCACCTCCACTCTTGTGCTCCATCCATCCATTCATTACAACTCCCAGGCAACTGTCTCTAGATTGGGCTCCAGCCCTTGGGGTGGGGGATGAATTGTTTAAAACCTCCATTTGTCCCTTGTTTATCCATTATCTGGTCATCCCGACTAGGGAAGAAATCGAGGACCACCCCAGCTGGGTTGCACCTCCATACTTCTGCTCAATCCATTACAGCCTTCCAGCCGGATAGGATGCCACCGGCAACTGTGGAAGATGAATGTTCTCTTCGTTCCCTTGTACTAATTCATGTCTGAGAAGTAAGCTTTACGAAACCATACATTATGTAAAAGCATGCTTTGCTGAGCAAACAGAAAAATATTTGTCCAAAGGACTCAAGGTCTAAGTATTCCACACATGAGTCTGCCTTATCACGTTTTCCCTTAGCTTACATCTGAACTCCATAACAAAGGGGCCAAGAAATCAAGTTGCACAAGGGGCGTTGAAGGGGCTCAAGGATTGTGTATAATAAACGTGTTGACTGTTACATTTCATAATGATATTAAATCACACATTCTAGGGGTATAAAAACTTTACCCCACCCAACAGAAGAGCCCTGACGCTGTCATGTATATTGATTGTCTGCTTTTCTGAAACTCTTCTCACTGTGACGCTGCAAAATAAAGCTGCTATATAACCACACCTGCTGTCTTGTCTGAAGTCTTCGTCCACACAACCCTAGTCAGGGATGCCAGTCCATCCATTCGGGCACTTACAACTATAAAATGTAAATGTGCCCTGATGTTTGTTCTGCTGTATCACCTCAATTTAAAGATCTGGTGGAAATGAAGATCACGTGACGTCACCTATGTTAAAAAAACATTTCATGGGGTGTACTTACTTTTTCACATTACTGTCTAAAAGAAGTTTGGGTTTTACGGAAGACCACATGATCTATTTCATGTCTATTCCCTATAGTGCCTGTTATATAGCGCCTTCTATGTCCGTATTCTCTTATATCTTTCAAATCTATTTCTGTGTCACGTTAACCACAAGTGAGAGGGGGAGCCACAGGACGCTGGAGACCCACATGTAAGAATATAAAGTAAATTAAAAGAAAAAAATAATCAAACTTATTTATTATTATTATCATTATTACTTTCAGAATTAACCGTCCTAAGTTTACAAGTCGAATTGTGATGAATCCCAGGTCAGATTTCTAAAGTTAAGGGCCCGTGAGATGAGAATATCGTCGTGCCGTCCGTGCGGCGTGGGTAAAAAAACTGGTCCACGACAGAGATATCCGTCAGGAAGCCCTTAATAATTAACTAAACGTTATTCAGAATTATTCAGCAATGCATTTGCACTGAATTTAATGAAAAAGATGCTGCTTAACAGTTCGCTGCTCTAGCTCAGAGTACGGAGCACCTTTAGTGTGCGTCCATACACCAAGCCTGTGAGCAAACAACAACCAAAAAACCCGCGCTTTTACTGTGCATAACCACCAAGGTAACTCACCACGTGACCAAGTCACCCTGAACATTAGAGACGTTAGAACAACAGCCCTGAACTTTTTCTGGTCACTACACTATCATGAACTCCTTTGCCAGAAACTTTCGGGACTCATTTTCCTATAATGTCATCACTATATACCCAATATTTTTATATCCTTTACGCTACGATGAATTTAGAAAGCCAGACAGGCAAGCCAGCACGCTTTTTTGGAGATTTTGGGTGGAAGTCCACACAGACATGGGGAGAACATGCAGACTCCAGACAGATAATGATCCGATTTGAACAGTGGCGGCAGCGCCACCTGCAACTATAACATGCAATATTATTAATATTATTATTAACATAACATCAAGAGGAGATGTAACATTTAAAAAGTAAAAGGAGAGTCCATCCACCCATCCGTCTTATGGGTCGTGGCGAGGCTGGAGCTTATCCCAGCAGGCGCCTAGTCTTGAAATTAACTGCGTGTTCCCGAGTCCTCATTGCGACATTCTAGACTCTCCATTGAAGTGCCAAGTGCCAGTTTTGCGCTTAAATCGTCCAGAAGGTCCGCCTGCAGCCCCTCAGCTCCGCGTTCGGATTACTCCGTCATGACAGCTGCGTCTGCGCATTCTCCTGATTTTTACTTTTACACTCCTCCTTTGTAATGAGTGGCATTGTGTGATACCCCAGGAAATGCCGGAATGCCAGGCGGTCCCTTCAGGCTTTTGGTTCAGATTTCGGCGGGCACGTTTACCGTTCGCGTCATAACGCCGATCTCTGCGCACACCTGAAGATGCGCGTCGGCTTTCAAAAAAAAAAAAAAAGGAACTGGAATCCATCGGCCGGCTGGTATTTTGTAGACCCGATGATCTCTTTGAATGGTTTCGGTCATCGTGACGGAGAGGCGGCGCAAGGGAGCCCTGCAGGGGGCGCACCTGTTTCTCAGGTGTGCGACGCAGGTGGGAGAGAGCGGCTCGTTAGTGCGTGACGTGACATTTCTTCTTTCTGCCGAATACTTCGAACGAGTCGGCATCTTCAATGTCAAGTTAACTTCGGATTTCTAACGCTAATTAGGCGGCGCGCTGTTTACTCGAACATATTGCGGTATATCTGAAATAAAACCCGCGACGGCACGCGCTAAAGCCCGTTATGTAAATTCAGAAACAGAAGAGCCGCACCGCGCAGGCGCAAACCGGAGAAAGCCTTCGCAGAGAAGAACCTGGTTAAAGTGACACGCGTGCTATAAACGTGCACGTTAGGGGACTGGTGATGCTGAATTGACCTCGCTCGATTTGTGTGTGTGGCTGTGTGTGATTGAACAACACAGAAGGCGATAGCCTGGCATTACCAGGGTCACATATCTGGCCAGTGTAATGCATCCCAGCATCCACTCCTGCCTTATGTTCTGTGGTGTCTGGGGTTGGCCCCAGCTGCCTTACAACCCTGCCCTGAATAAGTGAGTTAAGAAGGTGGGTGGAATGGATTTTCAAAGACATGCACGTTAAATTACCTGGTAGTTTCATAATTTCTCTTGTGGGTATGTGCTTAAGGGAATCCAGGGTTGATCCCCTCCTTGGCCCCGGTGCTATTGGAATAGTCTGGTCATCCAATCTGGTGGATTTAGGATCAGGATGGATGCATAAATGTATGCAGCAGATGCCCCTTTGTTAGCAGAGCATATGTGTCATGCATAACATTATATGTGTTGTTGTCATTATATGTGTTGCTGGGATCCCTGAACACAAGGTGGGACAAGGCAATAGACCACCACAGTGCCCACTCACGAGACCTGATGAGCACGTCTGTGGGATTGTGAGAGGAAATCCCACTCAGACACGAAGAGGACGTGCAAACTCCGCAATGATAAGGCACAGAGCTTGAACCCAGGACGCTAATCCCTGAGACGGCAGAGCTATGCACTACACCACCATGCTCCCTGTCACAGGTGATTCAATTTGAGAACGGTTGAGTCAAGCATGCCCTCTACTGTCGATGACAGCCTACAGCCCCACGTGTCAACTCAAACGGTGGCACAGTGGTTAGTCTGCTGCCTCACAAGCAGGAGACTGGGATTCGAGTCCCTGCCTAGAGTTTGAATGTTCTCCCTGTGCTCTTATGGGATTGCAGCTCCAAACCAAAGACATTCAGGTTAGGTGGTTTGGCCCCTAGTGGGAGTAGTGTGTGTGTGTTTGCCCAGGGATGGGCTGGTGTTCCTGTGTTCCTGTTTTACTCCAGCTGCTTGACCCAGCTGTGGACAAGCAGGTTTAGAAAATGAATTGAAGGATGGGTGGGCTGAGTCTGCCATATTCTCATCGTGTCCTGTTGAATGCAAGTCAGCATTGACACCCAGAAACTGCCAGGCCTGAGGTGTCCTCTGTGTGCCGTGAGCTCAACCGGAGAAGTGCCAGAATCCAAAAGGAGTTTCATCTCTATGGTGGATGGGCGTCATTTATAAAATGTGAATAGATTGATGTGCACACTGACACTGGTGGCAAAAAAGGCTGTCGAAAGCTGGCAAAGGTAAAAAGCTGAACGTAAGCGGTGATTTGAGAGTGGGGCACACTTACGAATGGGGCACAGACTTGGAGAACGGAGCCCCAATGTGTCTGTCCATACCCAACCTCTCGCTGTCTACCGTCTTCTAACCTGCTTGTCCACTTTGTGGCCATGGGGGTGGCACCTTAGCCTAGGAGTTCATGTTAGTATTTTGAAAAACCACAGAGTAAGAGGAGTCACTTTGACATCTAATAGATGTTCCACAACGCCGATATCCCATCCCATAAGAGACTGCAGACCTCCTGGGCCTGAGCTTCCATCTCAGCAGTTCACTCTCCACCGAGGTTGTCCACGCGCGCCGTCTACCTGCATGGCCGCACACCTCAATGAGCCTTCGGCTTCGGCAGAGCCTGCAGAGATGTGCAGCTCTTGGTCTTAATTAAGCCACACGAATGGGATAATGAGCAAAATTACCTGGAGCTGACAATCAAGTCCCGTCTCTAATAGCCGGGGAAGGGGGCAAGTCGATATGAAGTGTGTGTGTGTGATCGCGCCTGTCATTTATTCCATTAACCATATTAGGGGAAGATACGGCGACATGGAGGAGAAGGTGTTTTTAGTTTAAGGGTCTCCTGCAGCTTTTAATGAACTGATTGAAATGCGTTTAGAGAAGTGGCTGGCATGCATGGCTTGGACTGGTGCCAGGACTGCCCGACAGCGCCACTGGGAACGGGAGGCCAGTCTGGAGCTTGAAGAGCCTGTCCGGTCTGGCCTCGGGTTCAAGTCTCTGTCCTGGGCCTCGGCTGCAGGCTACAAGGGGGAAACTTTTAGATTCCCCCATCGAGATCTTCTTAAATAAAAATAAAAAAAGTGCATGGCAGGTTTAATCTTTCCTTTCTTCTGGGAAATTGTACAGGAGCATTGGCACTGCCACCAGTAGATTCAGAGACCGCTTCTTCCCCCCAAGATGTTACAGCAACCCGTAATTCCAAATGCTCTGTGTATGTGTTGTGACCAAGAAATGGAATGAGGATGACAAAAAGAAATCATTGGGGTATCATTGGTGGCTCTGAGGCTAGGGATCTGCACTGGCAATCGGAAGGTTGCCGGTTCGAATCCCGTAAATGCCAAAAAAGGGACTCTGCTCTGTTGGGCCGTTGAGCAAGGCCCTTAACCTACAATTGCTGAGCGCTTTGAGTAGTGAGAAAAGTGCTATATAAATGCAAAGAATTATTACCAGCTGGGCCACCCCTTTAAATATATTCATGCACTTTAAAGAAAAATAGTGTGACAGGCACCAAAGAGAGGTCACCTCAGCAAGCTTGGTTCCAATTAAATGCAATTCTCTGGAGGACTCCTGTTTTTATGGCATTGAAGGCGGGGCTAGTTCTTTTTGTCCGAACTGGAGGGTAGGGAAAAAAAGGGGATACCATTTAGCAACTTAGACCCCTCTCAATTCAGATCTGTTGTGCTTACCTTCAAAGAGCCAGTAAGGTGGTCCCCAGCCACACACAACATACATGATAGCATATAACAGAGACACATGTATTGAGTTTGTCATTTCAACAGATGGCACAGCACAAACATTTGTAGCAATGCATTTTATTATTACAAATGTTTGGGTTGCACCATCTGTTGGAATGACAAATGCTGTGCATTTTAATACAATATGCATTGCAAAACACATTCTGTGTGTCTTTTGACAAAGTGTAATTGCAGACCGCAGTACTTATGAGGCCTGTCACATAACACCCCGACATATTGAAACTCCCACAATGCCAGTCACAAATCTTCCATCACATGCCTGGTTGCGCTGTGGGTAACATTAGGCTTGTGCAAGTGTTATCTGACTTAAACAGCGTTTTGTGACTGATGATGTGGGCATTACATGACAAAGATCCAAGTTTTTACAGGCTGCAGTTAGACCCATCTCACATCTGTGTGTCTATGTGGTTGCTATGTCTCTATCACTCCAACAGATGGTGCATTAGAAACACTTGTAGTAATAAAATGCTTTGTATTTGTTTTTCCAACAGATGATACATCCCAAACATTAACACTGCTTCTACAAATCCCCTACCAAATGGTATATAACAAAGCCATATGCATTGCATTTGTCATTCCAAAAGATAGCACATCATAAACGTCTATAGTAACAAAATATTTTGCATTTATCATTCTAATAGATGGCATATCTCAAACATTAACACTGCTTTCACAAATCCCATATGCATTTTGTTTGCCATTCCAACAGATGGCACATCACAAACGTCTTATAGTAACAAAATACTTTGCATTTATTATAATAGATGACATATCTCAAATATTATCACTGCTTTTTCCAATCCCATATGCATTGTGTATGTCATTCCAACAGATTGTACAAGAATTTGCAGTGATGAATTTTATTACTACAAATGTTTATGATGCACCATCTGTTGGAATGACAAAAACAATGCATTTTATCAATACATGCATTACAAAATATATTTCAACAGATGGTGCACCACAAATGTTAACAATGATGTTTAAGTTTATCACTTAGACGTCAAGCCATTTAAGACAGGTAGCATTGCTAACTGTCATGTTTCAGCCTGAGTTTCTTCCCCTGGCTGGGGTTCAAAGTCATATTTCTTGTCTCTTTTGTCCATTTTCTATGCTAATGTTACCTTTGTTTATTAACTGCTTTGTTGTCAGTGCCTGTTTCATGTTTCTTGTATTTTGTGGACGTTTCTCCAAGAGATGGGACCACCGGCCAATTACCGCCAGGAGTTGCTCATAGCTCTATAAATATGGAGGGTCTCCCATAGTTCTTGGCAGTTTATTTTGAATGCGCTACAGAGTTGTGGTGAGTTTTCACTGTAAATCCCCCTCTAGTGGGCAGTTTTGGAAGTGTTTACAGGAATGATGTGCTATCAGGACTCCCAGTTCATGACACTAGTACGCGTATAAACATCCATGACAGTCAAAGCCTTTTGTGTTTTTTTATTTTTGGCTGGAGATTAACATTCCCTTAGTTTTGTTTTGCAGTAGAATATTAATGTAGTGCTCACTAACTTCTTGTAACAAAACGAGAAGTGTTGGGGTGCAGGTGTGACCCCAGTTTAATAGCAGGAGTCTGCAAAGAAAACTAACAAAAAAAATGTATTTAACCAGCGAGTCCCATTATAGGACTGCAAGTTCCCCCAAATTAGCGATGAAGTGAGTGAGGTCACTCACTGAATCTGGCAGACCAATGGATGTCGACGTTGGTGGCTGGGTCGTTTAAATAGTGGAAAGGGCGGATGAGACTACCGGTAGTTGGGCAGAAATTACATCCAGTGTGGGTCATCGGCGACCTCCTCCATTCTGAAAAGATGGGTCTGGCTGCAGGCCTCCGCAGCCAATCAGATTATGCCTTTATGTCACATGGTATAGACAGTAGAAACTCCAAGAAGTGTCTTAACCATATCGCTACCTGAGAGAGTGTAAGACACGCCCACTAGACACTCACCATTACTTCTGATAAGAAACAGATGTTTTAGGAGACTGGAGTTGGAGGTACGCCTTGTAGTGGGCCTATTTAGAAAAACCCACATAATATCAAGGCTGGCAAATGTGTGCACATATGATATACCGTCCAGGTCGTCGTCATGTCTAGTTATGCAAGACATCAAACTTTTTGGGGTCTCACCCTATTTTTGGGACCTCTGTATCAGAAAAAAAACCCACATATTAGGCTGTTTTGAACCTTTGTGCAGGAAATTACATCTTTATGATAAGGAGTAAACCAATAGGCGTCTTCAGGAAAAATATTGAGGAGGGCTTGAAGTTGTCCTCCCATGTTAACTGACCCCCCCCCCAACTTTGAATCTAAGAATGTGGACTGTCATCTTATTGTGTTTTGATTTTGTTGATCACATATGTGGTCATATTTTTGATATTTGATTTTGCACTGGTGGTCCTGGCCCCTTAAGATCCACTCCCAGAAGGTTAGAAAATGACTAATGTTAAAGCCAAGCACGTGGGGTCTTGTTTTAGGCTATTTCGAGGATAGCATTACAAACATGATGATATTTTTTTGGTTTTTGATCCTTTGCTAGGGATTGAGCCCCCAAGGACCTGTTGGGGGGGGGGGGTGTCACCAAGCCCCAGAACCCCAGATACAACTACTGAGGACAGTCCAAGGTTCCAACAAAGGTTATTATTTTATTCAAACAATTACCTTGACAGGTGTCTCTTACTCAGACCAACACCGTACAGCACCATCCCACTCAATACAATGCAAGTCTTGTCCACCTCCTCCTGACTTTAATGACAGACCCCTGGGGGGTTTTCTGGTGCCACAGCACTGCACCCCTAAAGTACTTTTGGATCAGGCAGAGCAACCATGAATTAGGGGAGACTTTACCTGGCAGCACCCATTGGCATCTCCTGGGGCACCCAGCAGGTCTGTCCTCCCAGAACCTTGTTGGAAGCTCAAACTGGGAGCACACCAGTGCAGTACCACCATCTAGTCCCCTGGGGGACTTTTTGCCCCCCATGAAGTAGTTTCCAATTGTCCTTCCATTGTCCGTACTTCACACCTTTAGCACGGTGCGGCACTCATCCTGACCGGAATGGCCATCTATCTAGCAGTACCCTCCGGCTTAGTGTCCTTCTGGGAGGGCACGGTATGACCTCCCATCTCAGCAGGAGGGTCAGTCCACTCATGTTTATTACATTCTCTAATCGGATGAGTCTACAGTAGGTGGCATGTGCTGTGAGTGAGTGTGTGCACTGTGGCCGCTAGGGGGCATCTCATCAACTATATATTGTGTTCATACCCTCATGACCCCCTGCTCTGAAATGAGAATGTTGAGCATTTTAGTCATGAGGCCCATCCATCCCGTCTGACTGTCTATCATAATGCCCTCCCAGTCGTAGAAGGGCATAAGGTCTATCCATGCTGAGATGCCAGTCCATCCATGACAGTTTCTATGTGTATACTGGTCATGAGGTCAGAATGTGCCCTGGTGAGTGCCATATCCCCACCTCCCTTGCCTATCATGCCACTTTATTTTAAGGCTGGTGCCCCTATCCAAGTAGGTGTGCACACTGTATGCCCCTCATGCCAGCACAGGGCTGAATGCAATGACCCACTTGACTTTATGGTCGCACCATCAGTCCCGTATGTGTGTTCATTGTGGCCTGAGGCCTGTGCCCGCCTGTGGTCATTGTGGACCGGGACCTCCAGCCCACTACCCCTCCGAAGGCACGTGCGTGACGAGCATAGCCAGCCTCTCGATTTATCAGTTGAAGTGCACCATTGCACAGCTCATTAAAATTCACCTCCGATCGGCGGCGGGCGGCTGGCAGCGTGCCAGCAAGTGTTTTGGAAGGGGGGAGCGGAGATTTGTGGGCCCTCACTCTGCACGCGCACAGCTATTGACTGAACGTTCCGGTTGACTAGGCCCCTCAAAGTCACTATAAATCTGGGAAACGGCGCTCATTGCCACCAGTGCAGCGGTGACAAATATTTCATGAGGAGGGTGGGGGGGGGGTGAGATGCAGAGGATTGTACCAACTGGAAAACTGGTCAAGGGGTTGTGATTCCATGCTGGAAGCAAGGCTGTTAAAACAGCAAGGGGTGGGTGATGGCATCCTGGAGCAGCACAGTGATGGTACAAGGCGAAGGAAGGAAAGCTTGGTAGTTTGCCACCCTTCTGCTAAGAAGAATTCCTTTAGGACGCCCCCCCATACTCTGTAATGGCCTCAGTAAGTGCCAGTTTGCCAGCCTCATCCGCCTCAATGCACCGCTTGTGTGAAAACAAATTATGAGCTCTGCCCAGAGCTTTGTACATAAACCTACCCCCCGAGTCCTAAGAGCCTGTCCCACATCCTCGCTTTAGGTGACGGTCACCACTCCCTGCCCTCAAACCTTCCTTGACCCTCGCCTGACACGGTCAGCCTCTCATCTGTATCACTCAGGGCTGGAGGAAGCCATGACAGCTCTCCATGAATCACGGCGGCACATTGACAGCGGGCCCTGTCATTTCCATCCATCTTCCGTGGCTTTTTCTTTGCTTTTTTTTTTCCTTCTTACTCGATACCAACTGGAGTGCCAGGAGGGGCGGGGGGAGGAGAGTGGGAGTCTCCTATAGGATCTATGAAAGAGAAAAGGGAAAGGAGGAGGAAAAGAAAGAGCTGGAATCATTAACCCCTCTTTATAACGACATCAGGCTGGGTAGTACACGCTCCTCGCATGGCGTATCCATACCCCCCTGCCCACTCCTCTTTCTTTTGATTTCTGCTTATGTTATGCTCAGTGGCTGTTATGATCCTTGCCACACAAAGGGTTACGAAATGAGCCCAGGCAGCCTGACCCCAACAAAAAGGGCAGACTTCAACATTGCAAAAGATGGGACTTGGGCAAAACATATATTTTTTTTAATTCTCTTCAAACAAATCACTAAATATAAGCAAGAGTGTGATGCCTGGGTGGCAAGCCGCTGGAGTTATTTTCTTGAACCCAGGACATCGATAGTCCTAGACCGAGATGGGCGAATGAGGACATAAAACCACAGGGGATGTTGTAAAGTGCATTGTGAGTTGTTCATTGTCTAAACAGTAAAGTGGCCCGAGTGCAGTGTGCAATCTTCTTCAAGAAATAAATAAACCCGTAAAATCCTGTGTCCACTAAGGAAGTTGAACTCGCAATAAATGAAGTCAACATATAAGCAGTAAAACCAAAGATACAATCAAAAGTCAGAATCCCCATCAAAGTCTTGGCCCAGTGTACTCTTTCTCTCCCACTTTAGTCTCCCCCTGCTCACCAATCTCCCTGGTTGATGCAGGTTCAAGACCCCGGCACAAGTGATCCTCCTTCTCCTGTCCCGGCCACCGCCCCCCAGGTGACACTTACCAGCTCTGCCCTCCCTATTGCCTTAGCTTCTGCACGATTCCTAGGAGCCCCTTCTTGACTCTCGTCCCTAGACCACCATTCCTCATAGTCTTCCAGGACATGCTGAGTTTCGCTCCATCTTTCCTATCACTTCGGTGCCTGTAGGACCCCTAGGAGCCCCTTGTTAACTCCCACCCCGACCACCATCACTCGGTATCACCCAGGACACACTGAATCCAGCTCCATCTTCCCTATTGCCTTGGCATCCACTGGATCCGTAGGAGACCCTCCTCAACTCCCATCCCGCAGACCACCATCCCTCACTGTCACCTGGGACACTCTGAGCCTGACTCCATCTTGCTGTTCAGTGCTCTATGATCCTTGTCTGTGAAGGGCACTATATAGATAAACTACTACTACACCTGGGCATCTGCAGGATTCCTCTCCTTGACTCCAGTTTTGGCCACCACCATGTGGTGCCACCCAGGACACATTGAGCTTAGCTCCATCTTCCCTATTGCCTTGGCATCTGTGGGACCCCTAGGATCCCCTCCTCGAGTCACACCCCAAACACCATTCATCAATATCACAAAGGACACACTGAATCCGGGTCTGTATTCCTAATGTCTCAGCGTCCACTGGATCCCTAGGAGCCCCTCCTTAGACTCTCATCCTGACCACCATTCCTCGATGTAACCCAGCATATGCCAAGCGTGACTCTGCCTTCCCTACACCTCAGTGTCTGCAGGATTCCTAGGAGCCCCGATCTCTCCAGCAGGAGTAACGTGGTCTACACCTGGTGTGCCCCTCACACCGCTCCACTGCTGAGAGCTTTCTATGACTGCCTTGCCATTTTCTCTCCACGCTGCCCCCAACCCATTTTGAGTTTGATTCTCTTGTTTTGTTTTTGGATTTTTGACTCCCGCACCATCCCATTTCTTCAGTCCAGGAACAGCACAGTTAACGGTGTTATAAACAAATAACGTTCTCCAATGGCGCCATTTTGTTTTTCTTGTGGGCGCCACCATTTCGAGAGATATTTGTTGAAGGCTGCTGTCCCATTGCCAGGTAAGCTCAACCTGCCTGGATTTCAGCAGAAGTGCTTTGCGTTTATTCGCCTCTGTAATCGAATTCCTGGTAATTAAATTTTTGCCCTACTCTTTTTTGATTTAGCTTGCGTTCCCATGCCGTTTCCTGACTACAATTCTTGATTCATGTCCCCAAATGCTGCTTTCTAAACTTTTCGTCTTTCTGGTTCTGACTGCTGGCTTTGAGATTTTTGAACTTTGTGACATCTCCTGATCCCCATTTCCACTGGAAGCTGCTGCCATCTTGTGCCGTGCCTAAGACCTCTGCTCACGTGTCTTGTTGGCCACATTATCTGTCTCTGCCCAGTCGTGATAGCACCCAATGAGAATTTGAGCCGCGTATCGTCGGGGCGTATCGTCTTCCTTGCTGTTGGAATTATTATTGTCATAACAATTACTGTGGCTTGTCATCATGCTGTAATGAAGCAGTGCTCATGTCATTAGTACTGTCAGAAACAAAATCATTTAACATTTACCCAAAAACACCTTTTTTTGTGGAAGTTTCTTTTTTTCCCAAGTCATCCGGTGAATAATTGCACAAGGCTGATTTATTGCATGCCCACTTTGGGGGCATTGTCGCAGTCTGAATGGGCCGGAATGAGAAAAAAATAACATTAATTTGCTACCACCAGCCTCACAAAGTCGTCACTGTCACTTAATTGCAGGGGAATGCCGCACATCTTCAGGTTTTGCTTCCCAGCAGGAATGCGTCATTTGGGCAATGAAAGCAAACGAAATTGGGGAACGTCGGCTTTGTCGGAAACTGGGATGCTGTGTAATGTGGCACGCTGGTAAATTAAAGATGGATTGTCTTTTTTAAATGCCACTTGGTGAGGATTGTAAAAGCAGTGTTAATGTTTGTGATGCACAATTTGTTGCAATGTTAACAGTGATGCTCATGTCTCTGTCATACGCTATTTTGTATGGGATTTGTGAAAGCTGTGTTAATGTCTATGATGCACCACTTGTTGCTGTTATATGCCAGTGGGTACGTGATTTGTAAAAGCAGTGTTAATGTTTGTGATGCACCATCTGTTGTAATGCCACAATGCAATGCATTTTATTACACACATGTCTGTGCTATTTTGTATGGGATTTGTGAAAGCACTGTTAATGTCTATGATGCACCAACTGTTGGAAAGACAAATCCAATACATATGTCTTTGTTATATGTTGGTGTGGGATTTGTAAAAGTAGTGTTAATGTTTATGGTGCACAATTTGTTGAGTGACAAATGTAAAACTTACATCTTTGTTGTTTGCCATTTTCTATGCAGTGCCCCATATGTTGCAATATAATAAAATACATTGCATTTGTCATTCCAACTGACATCACCAATATATGCAGTAATAAAATGCATTGCTACAAATGTTTGCAGTGCACCATCTGTTGGAATGACAAATGCAATGCATATGGGATTCGTAAAAGCAGAGTTAATGTTTATGATGTGCCATCTGTTGGAATGACAAATGCAATGCATATATCTCTGTTACATCCCATTTGGTAGGGGATTCGTAAAAGCAGTGTTAATGTTCATGATGCACCATCTGTTGAAATTAGAGAAACAAAGCAACTAGATGGACCCCCAGGCACTTACCCTTTTATTAAAGTGGATAGATATTGTCTGAAACAAGTGAGGAAAGTGTACACAGTGTTGTCTTTTTGATTTATTAAATATCTTAAAGGGTTACGTCTGGTGCATTCATCACAAACATTAACTTTCCAAACTCTATTCTGGCCCACCACCCCCAAGTGCAGACCTGATTCCTGGACCTATTCAGTCAGTCAGCACATTATATTATGTGGAGTGCTTGGTGGAGTGGTGACCAGAACAGAAGTGCTTTCTGTGGCTGGGTCACCACTGAACATGATATGGCCAGCTGAACTCTAGTTACAAAACAGACACTGGAAATTTGCTGTGTTTTCTCAGCTATTAATGCAAGAAGAAACAGTGTTTATTGTGAAGAAGGTCATTTTGTAACAGACGACAGGATTTGCAGTGGAGCACAGAGAAGACAGAATTAAGTGGTGCTGGTTGGGGGCCTCCCATCATCTGGCACTTGAGAAATGTCACAGAGGCACTCCGGTAGCGCCATCCTCCACTTTTGGCAGGACTCACAGACACGTTTGAACTTCATCGGCATTAAACACAAATCACAAAGCGTCCCCCCGCTTCTCTAGCGACTGTCATTCTACATTTGGTGGGCGGAATGACAAAAAGCGAGCTCCCCTCACAAGCACTAGAGCATGATCGGCCTTTTCTCTTGAATTAAGTGCCAGTCTAAGTGATGTGGCCCCGCCGCTCGACGAACACAAGGGAAATGCTGTCCGAACCAAAGGCAAAACAAATAAAGCGAGAAGTAATCTTGGCCTTGTATGTATCCCAACATCTCTGCTTCCCTCCAGGTCCCTGCCAGCAGCCACTTGAATTAGCAGGATGGGATTACGGGACTGGCTCTCATTAATCCAGGTGACAAATAGTGGCCAGTGTGAATATTTGCACCCAGAAATTGAAAAGATTAGGTGCTATTTGATGAGGATTGGCAGGCTTACAGCTACACGAGGAGCAACTGTTAAATATTCATGTGTTGCCTCAATGAGGAGAGGACCAGAAGTACGAACCGGCGCGGGGGCGGGCCCCGGGAAACGGGGGTGGGGGTTTGAAACCCACTTCACGAAGTGTTAAAAGCCACGAAGAGTTGTGAAGACAGAATAGAGCAGAGTGGGCTGACAGAGGTCGTATAGCGCCTTTCATTGAGATCTGAGTAACACAGTACAATCAGACTTGGGTGCGATGTCAAAAAGTGTGCAAGAATTGGAAAAGAGGTGGGCCGAGGGAGCTGCAAGGATAGACACGCTGGAAAGGGGGCGCTGTGGAGATGAGCAAATGCTGCCTGAGAGCTCTGGAGGTAAAATCGATGGAGTCTGAGGACCGTTGGTTGAGACGAGCTTTGCCGTTGAGTTATATGAGGAGCCCCAGGTCAGAGTGAAGAGTCCGAGAGCTGCATCTCATAACTGCTACATGTATGTGTTTCTGATGTTAGGACTGAGTTCTGTTTCCTGAGTTTAGGAATAGTCATGACCGAGATGAGCCGGGCAATGAGGACACCCTCACGCAGAAAGAGTATGGTGTAAATGTGCAAAAGGGCTGTTATTTTCAAAACATGATACACATCTTTAGTAAATAGATAAACTCTGTGAAAGCACTGCCTTCCCTTCAGTCCATGAATAAGTTCAATAAATGGAATCCATTAAACCCATACCAAGATTAGCAGTCCCATCCATACAGGGTGGTCCAGATCTAATTATGCAATTATGAAAAGGCGAACACATCGCACCTGCTGTTAGACTGTCAACCATCTCCCTGCCATTTTGGAGTGCAGGGCAGGTGCTGCCATCTATCGGCAACAAAAAGAATTTTTTGTGAATTCTCTATGTAATAAACTTAAGTTATAGCGTAATGAAAATTGCATAATTAGATCTGGACCACCCTATAGGAACACAATCCTGAAGCGTGTCCTAGCACTCCATCCCTTCACACAGTCACGTTGCGTACCTCGTCCCTTTACCAAGGAGGCATTCTAGTGGCTCGACGTTCGCTCCACCACCTCCATCCTTTCACTCACGCAGCGATCTGAAGTTACCTCCCCCACCCCGCAACGAACACCATGCCCTTTGTCACAGAACTCTGTCCCTTGGACTCACCTTCTGCCACCTCTCGTTGGTACCCGCAGAACAACCCCAAGCCCATAATGTCTCTCTTACTCCTATCTGCAGCGGGACGGGTTCCACCCTGTTCTCTATCAGGAGACCACTGCATTCACAGCACACTCCTTTTTCTTCCTCTGTCTCTCTTCCCTTCATTATACTTCTCCACCCAGCTTGCTGTAGTTCTGAATTACTTCTTAATCCCCATCACCTCCTCTTGCTTTTCTCTTCTCCGCTCTAAACACCTCCAGCTCCTTTTAAATTATGGCGGGTGCAAGGGTCTTAATTATGCCCCAGGGAGTGTGAATGAGGGAACTGGCCGAACCGACCGCGTCAGCACGTGAATGCGTATTAGCTGAAATTCCCCACTAAACACCTGGAGACACACATCTATTATACCACACACACCCACACCCACCGAGCCTAAGCGCATCTGCCACAGACCCCCTTTATGATTTACATTTTTCGATAGCAATTCTGCTAAACAGACACTTGTTTTGGGGCTTTATTCTTCAAAACAATGCTCTTCAATAACAATGCAGCTCCTTGGACCACAAAGGCAATAGGATTTGTCCAAAACAGTAAGGTAATCCACTGCAGTCCCAAAATCTGAAAATCACAATAAACGTAAAAGATCACAGTAACTCCGCACTCACTAGCTCTCTGAAATGAACCACCAGGAACTGTGGGTGACAGATTTAGAAGGCGGAGGGCACTTGCTGACTGTGATTGGCAGGTGGCCACACCTCCTGGAGGACCACCCACAAAACACACATAGCAGATAGTTAACATTCATGTGAATAAATGACTCAAGTGAGAATAAAAAAGGACATAAAAATGTATCTGATCCTCAGACAGAGGGCGAACCATGGCAGAAATGGCAAGAGAACCCAGCTCCGAGGTGACATATTTACAATGACGTTTTGCTTTCTTTTTGTTTTTCTCTGTTTCACTTTGCATGTGTCACGAATGAGGTTGTTATTTTTCATGTGCTTTATCAGTTTATGAGGTAAAGCACTTCTCATTTTCGGGGTTTCTATAGCCCTAGAATCCTAATCTCTTATTAGCTTTTTCGATGGAAAACTAACTTCTGTTGTTGTGAGATATTTTGTATCTTTTTATTTTTTTTTCCCACCATATTAGTCACCCACTAATTGCATTGTCAAGGGGGCGTGTCCTCAGAGATCACGAACCACTGGTAACGATGTGACGGCTTAAAAGGTCACCACATCAGGCACTTCCTCATCCGAGTTTGCAGACTCCAAAAGCTTTTTTCTCGATCGGGTGTTTTGTTTATAAAAACACTTTTCCTAAGACTACTTTTTTGATCTCGACTTTTGGTTCTCGTTTTGGTTTTTGTTAACGTTTTGGCAGCCATCTTGGTTTTGACCCCTTTTTGGGCTTGGACTACGTCTCGTCAAATTCAAAACACGTTGAATTTTTTTCAACACCAGAAAAATATTATTATGTGTAACAAAAGCATGATAATATCAAAAACGTCAACTTAAACACAATAGGAGAAGTCTGTCAAGTGCCCACAGCTGTACCGATGCAGATTTAGTACACGTCCTTTGTGTGATACATTTTGAAACAGTCGCCAATGCACACCCCGGTGTCACAATCGCTACATTAGACGCATGTTTCTTTGCACACTTTTCTTATATTTTATTTCATGCATGCACTTGAGAGGGTTCTGATCTGCATGATCGATGTGCCCCTCGAGTTATCGCAGGCATATGGTAAACATTTCCCATGACAAAAATATTGACAGTTGCCGCATTGTGAGCTGTTTCTTAGCAGGCTTGCTTGTCCTGGCACTCAATCGCAGTTACTTCGCCTCTGTTTGTCAAACATCTACATTTGCACCACAATGAAGTTTCACACGACAGGATTCAGCAGGGACATCATGGCGATTTGGTTGTACGGTGACATTCCAGGCATCACTTTCACGTTCCGTGTCGATGTCTGATTCACATCGTCATCACTATCACTCACTTCAAGCAATGGCTCAGTTTCAGTTTCTTCTACAACTGCCATGACGGCTTTTTGTTTCCCATTATGTTTTTAATTGGAGGCTGCACCCCACTCATGAATATTGATGAGTTACCTGACAGTGGCAACACACACATTCAGGATTTTTTGCAGCATAATTTTTTTTTTATCCAATAGAAGTGTCTCCTGAGTGTTATTCAGAGGATTATTACACGTCGCCTCAACTCTGACTCGGGCTTAACCGTGCTTTCTTTAAATTCCAAGCCAGGACTCTGCTTGGGGTTAACGCCATGGAGGTTCTTTCCTTTTCTAGTGTGCTAGTGTAACACTATATTGGTGGCCTTTGTTGGAGACACAGGTACTGCATTTGTGACAGCCACGGGCAAAAAAGACTTGCATGCCAGGCACCCTTACCTCCATGATAATTTTTTAGTTAGTGTGACCAAACAGACACCCCCTGCCAGATCATCATGGGCATCTTCCTTCTACCTTTTCCATTTTTTTTTTGTTTTGCATTTTATGGCTCCTCAGGTGACTTTGCCGCAGCTGGTTTCATGAACTTTTGGGTCGCTTGTTGTGTCACGCTGTCTTTTCTGCTTCTCTGGTCTCACTTCTGTTCATATGTAACTCTCTCTGTCATCCATATTTCATTCTGTTTCCATGAAAGAGATGGACTTGCCAGTCCCAACAAAGCATCTCCTGAAATTTGCTTTCCAAAAAGACATCCCTGCCAAAGCTTTCTTTGTTTTCTTTGAACTCTGAAGCAAATAAACAAGCGGCTTCTGTGAAACAGATGCCAGGATTAAGTGCCTGTTCTTAGATGGGCTACACTTGGCAGGGACTCCTGTTGTCTCCTAGCTCCACTGCCAGGGAGGGCCCAGGGTGGTTGAACAAGTTGATTTTCCCTGGCCTTGTCATTTTCCTCCATTACCAGGAGCAAATCTGTTCTTGCTGTTATTTAGTGAGTGTGATACATAAAGAAAATAGATGTGTGTGGGGGCATTGAAGGGAAGAGGCACCTGTGACCACCAGGGAGCATTGCAGCCCCCCAAACTCCAGACACAAGTCCCAGTTTCAACAGAAGGTTTACTCACACAAATCCCTTTCCAGAAGGCTTCAAAAGTGACATAAACACAACACAATTCTTCCTTTCTCTCTTTTCAGGCGAGCTTTGTCAGTCCTCCACACCCGATTCCAACTCGTCGGCTGAGATCAAGTGGTTTCTTTTACCTATGACCCCGGGAGTATTTCCGGTGCTATTGGAAGCACTTCCGGGTCGAAAGGAAGTCCCTGAATGTAGAGATTGTGAATCATGGCAGCTCCCCCTGTGGGCCTCCATGAAAACCAATAGGGTTTCCCCACGGGACTACGGGTCCCACCATACCCGGTGGGTATCTGTCTGGGAATCCCAACCCTGAAATGCTGCCATCTAGAGTACTGGGGGATAAAATGTTCAGGAGTGCTTGTTTCCCTCAGACCTTCCATGACACTGGCCTCCCGACCGGCTAAGGATCCTTGTTCAGTCCTAGCTGTGTGCTGTCCATTACTGTCTGCAGAATGTAACCCAAGTTGTTTTGATTCTGACTATTTATTTTAGTTTAACTTGAACGTAACCCATTTTTGTTGGAATACGTAGATTCCCACTTCAGAGAGACTCTTTCTCTTTTGTTTTCATTCCGTAAAATTATAATGTATCATTTTGTTTTACCACAATGCATCACTATTCTAAATCCTATTATTATACACCCGTTTACAATTATCTAATGTTTTGACATCACCATACTTTCCCATTTAAATATGACAGTAAGTGGCTTGCTCGATATCCCTTAGGGCACTGTAAATGCCACACAGGTTGGACAGGCATCAGAGAGGGTTCCTTACTCGGACGGGAGGGTCCGAGCAGACAGATGGTCATCCCGACCAAGGCTGGAGGGGATGGATGGATAGCCCACCAGAAGATGTCATTGGGGACTCTTTATTTCCTGAGGATGCTAGATGGCAGCAGCCCTCAGTATCGACTCCCATTTGGGAATCAGCAGGGAATGCTGGGAGATGTTGTCCAGCAACACAGCCCTACTGGGGACCATGGGTGCCACCAGGAGGTGCTGCCAGGAGATGCTGTCCCCAATTTATGGGACTTCCACGTGATCCAGAAGTACTTCCATCGGGCAGTCACCCTGGCACCAGAAGTACTTCCGGGTCCTCAATAAAAGGGACCACACTCCCGTGTCCAGCAGGTTGGAGCTGGGAGGACGTGCCGCAACACTCAACTGAAGGAGGACGGTCCGTTGGTGAAAGGAGAAGTGAATTGTAGAGAGAGAGAGAGAGAAGATATTGGTGCTTGTGCTTTTTGCTACTTTGTGGAAGTGTGGTGAGTAAACACTCCTTTATTTGAACTCCGTGTAATCGTGTTTGGGGCTGGGGGCTCACTGATGCCCCGGGTTCCATCACAACACAAATCTCTGCTTGAAAATCCTAGTGTTACGTTAACAATGCTAATATGAGAATTTATTAAGTTCCTGAGAGAAGAGACATTGCCAAAAAATGTCAAAAAACAGAAAGAAACTGCACCGTTACCAAAGCCAAGTGGCGAGACAAAAATCAAAGTCAAAAAGGACACACAAGTCAATAAAAGGATATGTTTGTTAGTCAAAACACTAACAACAAAAGGTTTTCTGAATCCGTAAACTTGGATAAAGATGTCACCTCCTTTCCTGTGCCGACTCAAGGCCAGACAATGCAAAATTTGCAAATGAGATCGGGAAGAAAGACATGGACACAAAGCATTTTGATTGACATGTATGTGCTTAGCAGGCGATTTTATCCGAATTGAGTAAACATCAGTCTGGGGGCCATTTAGGAATAGGCCAAGGAGAGCCGACCAGTCGTCAAAAAATGAGAATGCTAACCCAACGATCAAACACAAAATCCAGGACAAATGTATTGTTCAAAAAACAGTAAGTTGATCTGTAAAAATAGTGAAAAATCAAGAATCAAAATATTGGATGCTCCACACGACCTTAATGTTGGCACTCAGGATGAGATTCTCTCCCAGGAGCTGTTGGGATAGATCACCATAGCAATAACTGATTCTAATTTAACAAAAAGCCAGCTCCCAATATAAACCGGGTAATAAGACGTATAGAAACTTAGACTTTTTAATTTTTATGAATCCATTGTGAAATTTGCATTCCTCGGAATCCATGAAAAATATGTGCCCAACAACCGTAGAGACACCAGGAAAAAATAAAAGAACTCACCATAACGTTTTCACACAACTTTTTAGTCACTTCTGAAGGTATGATTCTAGAAACTCAGGAGCTACACTAACTGCTGGCAAACAAGATGCTACCAATTGTCATCTAACAAAATGGCGGTGCTAATGGTAAAATTAAAATCATGAAAAGAGAAGAGTTACCAATTTATAAAAACTAATAAGAAATGTGTAATCTGCAGCAACCCAAACCCCACCTAATGTTCCAGATCTCAAAATTCTGAGCATTGTGAAGGCAAACTAAATTTAAATACAGTGTTCAATAAAACATTCATTTTAGTCAGCGATTCAAAAGAAAACTCTAAATGTTACAAATCTGTGTACATTTTTTGTTAATAATATTTGCACTGAACAGCACAGGATGGCAGTTGATTTAAAGAATTAGAATTGGGAGGCAAAACAAGGTCGAAAAACACAAGCCAATGTTGTAACCAGGAGTCAAAGAATCTAACTGACAAGGCCCAAAAAGTTCACATAATCAGAGACAGGACATTAGTATTACGTCTCAGGAAAAGGAGGCAGAATATTAGATGGAAAGAACCAGAAGGTGAAACAACAAGCCAAAAATCAAAACCGAAAATTGTACCTTTTAATGGTAAACCAAAATTGAGGTCAAGAAATGGCAGCAAAAAACGATAAGACGAATGAGACAAGCAAAGCACACGCTAGTGACAAGTTTTATTTCTATCCGCAAAAAATTTGGATGAAAGAGTAGACGACACGACCTTTATGATGTCGCGTGCCGCACACTTCCAGCTATCCTTGCATCGCAACACCGTGACCATTGTGATCTCTAATTCTGAAAAATGTATTATGACTTTTCTGATTCTATTCCTGTAAATCTACAGTGTATATATAGAATCAGGGGTTATCCTATGCAAGGTGTGACCAGTAGGGAGCACCCCAGACTCTAGACACAAGTGCACAGACACAGTCCAGGGTTCTAATGAGATGCAAAAGTATGTCTCACAGCTTCTTCCACCAAACACCAGTTTATCACAAGCACAATTCCAAAACACGAATCCAGTCATCTCCCTCCACACTCCAACAGGCAAGCCTTGTCCCCGATCCTTTTATGATGGACCCGGGAATACATCCGGTGCCAGGGCATTCCATGACAGAACAACTACCAGACCTCACTGAAGCTGTCCATAACAGGGAGGTCCTCACCCAGCACTGCCCCCTGTAGGCCCCCATGGCAAATCCCAGATAACCCTGATGGTTTTCAATCTGGGATCTGGTCAGAGGAACACTGCCACCTCTCGTACTGGGGGACAAACTGTTGTAGAATTCAGTTGCCCCTTGCCTGTCTCGACTGGGGTAGAAATGTAGAGAATTGTCCTCGACCCCAGATGAGTCGCCAGCCCGTCCACACCCAATGGTTTGGAATGTTTGGTCAGAAGTGGCGGATCTGGCTTATTTTAGAAGCATGTTGCTATGGATGGCACCTGTTATCCATTTTTTGTGCGTCTACTGCCCAGGGCTGGCTTGAGCCCTTTGGCTGCCCTACACAAACATGAAATTGGTGCACCCTGAACCATGGAGTCCTGAAGGCAGTTGATATACACACAGTGGGGTGTGGAAATCCACTTTAAGATTTCACAGGAGTTGTAAACTGATGTCGTATCGAAGATTGGGATGATGGGGAGGGTCCCCCTTAGTGATTTTGATTCACATGGACAATCAATCATTTCCTCAAGCTGGGAAGTGGGGGTTGATTGGTAAATGCCACCCACCAGAAACTTTTACCATAAAGGTGAACGGCCAACAATATGGTAGAGCCGACCCTGCCCCTGCCTGAGATAAAATTCATTTTGACTTTTTTATGGGGCTTTCAGACACCAGGAATTCAACAGTGCAACTTTTTTTTATACGAAAAGTTTATCCATTTTTTACTGCCGTCTTTGCTACCATTTTGACACTGTTATAAGCGGGTTGCCCTGGCAGTCTCTCCGGTGTGGCCGATAGGTGACGTCATTAGTTCACCACGTGCACTCCCAGATTATATGAGATTGTTTTAAATAGCTGTTTTGCAATTGCTTTTCTTCTATGGCACCTGGTAATCGAAACTAGCTCTGTACTTTTGACTTGGATTTTTTTGGTTTAGCCGTTTTGTTTTGTAGATTCTCATTTTGACTTCTGGTATCGACCCCCTGCCTGTTTTTTGACTGCGTCCTTTCCCCTGGTCATCGCTCATAAAATATTTCAATGCTGGCCTTTACACGGTTGTGCTAATGTTTCCTGTTACGTGTTTTGTGGGTTGTTCCCCCAAGAGGCAGGATCACCTGCCAGTCACTGCCCTATAAATCCGGATGGTCTCCCACAGTTGCTGATGTGCCTGGGAAAGGCAAGTTTGTGGTGTTTTTTTTTTGCTGTGCTTGTCCCTTTGGAATTTCGACTTTCATGCTCGGTGTTTGATTAAGTTTCTGGTTTACCGTTTTAGATCTTTGTTTGCATTGGATTGTTGTAGTGTTTTTGAGGAATTCCCTTACCCCTTGTGCTTCAAAGATCTTCAACGTTATCACAGAGGATTTTTTATTTTATAAGGATTTGGTGTGCCAGGGTTTGACAGTGATATCCCCCTCTAGTAGATATTTTTCAAAGTGTTTTTGGGACTCAGAGTCCAACAACGATGAGATATTAACAGGCGCTGTGTTAGGGGAGTTCAATAGGGTGTAGCGATTGCATTGACTTTTTTCTCCTTCTGTAGCCACTAGATGGGGTGGGGGGGGAGTGGCTGCTGGAGTTGTGCAGGTGGGGGTCGGGCGGGTGAGGGAACACACACGGCAGTCTTGACCTTGATGAGTCGTGAATAAAGAGACAGTCTCCAGGGAAAGTCGGGTGAGCGTGTTAATTGTCTGTTTTGTGTTGATAGTGCTCTGTCTTATCTGGATATCTGTGTTGAAGAGTGGAACAAAACCCAGGCTGGAAGAACGTTGTGCCGGGGGACGTGCGCCAGGCATGAAGTGGATTCCTTTGTACGGCGTACTTTTGAGATTTTTTTAATTTCATTTTCTTTTTTTCTAGTTAACGCTGCCGCCGCAGCCAGTTTTCAGAAGCTTCCCACTTTTCCCCGTCTTTTCCTTTTCCTTTTTTTTTCTTCTTCTTCATAGGCACCTTTTGAACTGCATGCTTTGTAAGGGAGACATTGCATAGCAGGCCTGACAGATTTTACACTCTGCCTCAGTTTCCGTCGCCTTTTATTAAGCTGCATTTTGCATTCTTGTCAAAATATGTATCCTGTGGTAAATGTAAAGGAAATTCACATGTATGCGCGCAGCCCTCGTGAATTTTCACAACCTCCTCCGATGAGAATGTAATTATTTGCTCAGGTTAGTAGCAAGCAGGAGGAAGGCGGCGTACATCATTAGAGATCTGAGCCTAGGCGTCGTCATCAGCTCCACGTCCCCATGCGTGTATCACTGTGTTAATGCGGCCTAGGAGGCATGACTAATTAGAAAAATCTCAGCATTGCCGTTTCATACCTCAGGGCCTGAACGGAGGGGGAAATCGGGTGGCCAGTGGGGTGTGTGCTGTCGCTAGGTGTTTGATCCCCACTTTGCTCATGTCTGTTTCTTAGTATTTCTTAGATGGCACTCTCCAATGGGTATGTTGATCGAGGCATCCGTCTGGTATATTTACTCAGGTAGCTGTGGCACAGGACAGTGGCAATGTGTTGCATTTTGATTAGTACATACATTTCACTGTACTCTGCACTGCAATAACCTGCAAAATGACACAAAGAACACAAATAAAAAGTTGGGGTCCCACCTCCATCACCCGCATAATTTGACACTTTTTAAGTAGATCAACGCACAGTTAGTTTACGTGGATGTCCTTATAGACATGAGTCCAAGCAGAACTGAAGTAGGTAACTGGTTGGAAGGGGCGGGTCCAGGAGATGACGTCAAGAAGGATCAGAAAACGGTGCCACCCTCTGGCTCGGCAGGTATAATTATATTTACTATAGCCCTGAAGGTGTCTCCCATGTGGCGCACACGTGTGACAAGCCCTATGACGATCACTGGCATCATTGACATGAAAATTCTCGAGATGCCATACCGGTGACACATTCACAGGTGAAACACAATCCCAAAGTTTACAAAGAGTGTTGATCGTTGATCTGGGATTTTTCAGTGACTCTGTTCGCTGAAATGTTCCTTGAAAATTCGTGGGGCAGACAGTTTGTTTTTTTTCTCACGGCACCCCATGATATTACAGAGCTGTAGCATCCAACAGTGGATGGGACAGCCCCCTGAGTAGAACGCTGATCCCCTTGCATTGTAGACTTGGGGTCTGTTGGTCCTCTGCTTCTGATGACCGGTGTGCAGCTATTCCTCTTCTGTCTCAGGCGTATTCTTAGTTCCGGTACATTTTCAGATGTTTTCTTTTAGCCGATAGTTGGACTCGTTTACTTTTACTGTTATTTATAGTCGCATATATTCACCGTTAGAGTTGGAGAACTGCACAGAAATCAGGTGGTGGGGTTGCGGCACCAAGGTGCATAGACAATTAGACTGTAATACCTCCTGGCCCGAGTTGTGGCAGGCCTCGGATCCCACAGCATTAGGTTGCTCATCCAGTCCATGTATGATGTTCTACCTAAACCATTCAACATCTTCTGCTGGGGCAAGTTTGACTCATCAGTATGTCTCTTGTGCCTCAGAAGAGAAACATTCAAGCACATTCTCAGTTGTTGTCCCAAAGCATTATGTGAAGGACACTATCGCTGGCGCCACAACCAGGTGCTGAAGGTGATTGCTGATGTCAGCTGTAGCTCCATAACTCCGACTAAGTGCCTGTGACCTGCAAGGCAGGGTATCACCTTTGCCAGAGCAGCCTCAGTTAAGAGCATCACCAGGGCTACTTACTGCTGTGGTTGATTGAAAAATAAGTGTGGATCATCGAAAACAGCTCCAATTCCAGGAGAACTTCATAGAGACCACCAATAGAACCGGACATCAATCTGTTCTCAGGTAGGTAGTCACGCTTGAGCTTGCGATTCCTTGGGAGGAATAGATGGTGGAAGCCTTTGAGTGGAAGAAGGCCAAATATAAGGACTTGGTGGAGGAGTCCCATAGGCGAGGGTGTTCCCTTGTAGACCCTTTAGCCTCCTAGGCAAACCAGAGGCAGCAGAGAAAGCCTGGTGGTTTGTTGTCACATGCTACTTGAACCAGGACAGGAACTGCTCATTCCAGGTTGGGTCACCTTGGCAAGAGTGTCTGATGTTGAAAGACCCGAGACACCTGATGGCCCCAGGCAATGTCACTAGCGATGTGTCCAGCTGCATCACCTGATGTCTGTTATAACTGGAACATGGATATTCCATTGGCTCACTAGTCCAACCTCGAGCCCTTCCTTTCATGTCAGATATGAAGCATTTATGATTTTTCAGCCATAATCTTGTAGAGTTTGGACGGGTCTGACTTCTGCCCCACCTTCACTGGTGCATCACCAGTGGCCTGGTGCATTACAGTCTCCTCACTCTCAATCCACTTACTAATATTGATTGCTTTTAGTTTTCTTATTGCAGCAAGTTCTTTCAAAATTTCTGTCCCATGTGTGTCCAAGGTTCACCCCCTGCTTCATCCTTTGTTAGCAATCCCACCCCGGGGTGAGAGGGGGTGTTGTCGGTAATGGTTATCATCCTTTTATGTTCCCTCAGACCAGAGAAAAATACCCAACTGACTCCACCCCTTCTGGTAAGGAGGACTATGTATTCGCGATGCCCTCAGAAGGTGACATCTCATTCTATACCGACTCGTGACAGAGACAGAGCTCTGAACCTGCTAGCAACCGCAGCTCTTTATTTTGCTTCATGTGTGGCATCGTGTGCTATTGCTGCTTAAATTCTTCCTGTTAATTAAATGGGATGACCCCGCTGGTGTCCCAACATTTATTGGGATCCAGTGTCATACCTCGCACGACCACACCCACTAGTCCCATTTTCCGAAAGTTGCATCCAAGTCTCCAATTCCACCTAGTACCATTGAAGCCAGGTATCGATCTTCCAAGGACATTTTAGCTACAGTATACCAGGGAAAACATGGAGAAAGTTCTTAACTTGTTGAAGTGGACAATTATCCTTTTGGGATTCAAACAACTTCCTTCGCCCAAGTTGTTTTCATAAAATGGGCTGATATATAACCAAATAGAATTGAAGCCAGGTATCTGTCTTTCATGAACATTTTAGATGAAGTCTATCAGAGAAAATATGAAGATGTTCTTAGCTACTTGAAGCGGACAACTATCTTTTTGGGATTCAGACGACTTACTTAGTCCATGGTGTTTTCAGAAAATGGAAAAGTACAGTATATCATTTAGTACCACTGAAGGTAGGTGTCTATCTTCCAGAGACATTTCAGTTGAAGTCTACCAGGGAAAATATAAAGATGTTCTTAGTTACTTAAAGTGGGTAACCAACCGTTTGGGATTCCTAAGTCTTCCGTAGTCCAAGACGTGTTCAAAAAATGGACTAATATATGACCGAAGTGACAAAGCAGTGATGGCCATCGCTGTTAAGTTCCACCTTTCCAGTTCTTCAGACCTTGGAGGTTATCTGCTGATCCAAACTTTTTTCCTTCGTTTTTTTAAATTTTTATTTCACCCCCTTCTTCAGAGTTAGGGATCGGCGAGCGGGGCGATGAAAGAATCAAAGAGAGCCTGGCACTTTCATATCCCTGACCACACAATTATCCCACTGTGGCTCGGGGTTAATTGCTGTTTTTGATATGCAAATGAAGGAAAAGTGAGCTGATTTTGCCCAGAATAAGAAGACAGAGAGAATGGAAACAAGAAGTGACTTTTTTATTTGGTGCCGCTTCACTTTGAAGAAATAAAGCGCCGAGATGAGGAGGCCAGAAGATAAAGCCACCAAGAATGGCTGTACAGCCGAAATGGGGGGGGGGGGGGGGAAAAAAAGAAAAAAAAGCAAAAGAAAGCAGCATACACGGGCGGCGCTCCCCGACTTGTAGCCCCTCTCGTTGCCAGCGTTCCCTGATTTTTCTTTTTTTTTTGTTTCTTGCTTGTTGTGTGTGTGTGTGTGTGTGTGTGTGTGTGTGTGTGTGTGTGTGTTTTGTGAATACCCTGAATTCCTCTGCAGTGGTAACCATTTAATCAGCTTTTTCATGAGCTCTCAGTGGGGCCACCCAATAGAAATAGATAAGAAAGCGTCAATAGGATAGGTCACAGCCTTCAGCAGAAACACGGGGTCAGGAGTGCCTGAGGATTACCACTATTCAGACCCAACACCCCTGAGCTTTGCCTCGCTACCGCATTCTTAGCCCAGTTGCCCCCCCACACGTCCTTTCTTTTTTTTTTTTTTTTGTTCAGAAAAGAGAGGGAGAGATGGAGAGCACACGCAGGATTTAGCAGCGACTACAAGCCTAAGCAGATCAGGTCTCATTCACACCTCTTGTCTGCTGCTATAGAGCAGGCGCCATTGCCTTCATGTTGGTGTGAAAGCACATTAATTTCCCTTTGTGTAGACAATGGAGGTCCCTCTTTCGTCCTTGTTTTTTTTTTTTTAAACCCGGGCCCTTTTTTTTTTTTTTTTTTAACATTCAATGCAGGCTTGAGAGTCTAACAGGCAGGCTTAATTTTTAGGAAGGGGGTCACATTTAGCTGTTTGCTTCTGAGATGGACGGCGATCAGCAAACAGACCTCATACATATGTCATGTTTGCCAATTTATAGATGTCAGCAAGCAAAGTTGAGCAGCAATGCGCCTGCTTATACAGTGGAAGAGTAAATGTGGGGGCGGCGAACATTTCAAATGCAAGATCGCATCCATATTACCTTGTGCCCATGTGAAGGGACTCCAATGTTCAGTGCTTGAAGTGGTCACTTATCATTATGAGGTAGTGGCACCACTTCCAATTACCAGAAAGGTTTTTTTTTACTTAGTTCATAGTTTCATGGGGGACCCCCCCAACCCACTCTTCATGTATTGCTCATCGATCAGATATTACTGTATTACTGTGCTCAAAGTTTTATAGTGGGGGATTCCTCCGCTGTTTGATTGAATGATATTGTCTTGCAGTACTCAACACTTCACAGGGGACTCTACCCCGCTTTTTAATGGAATGTCACCGTATCATGGTCCTTGAAATTTCTTCTGGGGGGGACCCTCCATGCTATTCAATTGAATGGTACTGTATCGTGGCAGTCAAGTTTCACGGGGGAACTTTTCCCACAATTCTTTGAAGGAAATTCACTGAATCGCAGTGCTCAGAATTTCACGGGGTGGACCCCAGTCAGACTTTCACAGGGCACTCTCTCCCCTGCTCTTCAGTGGGATGTCATAGTATCGTGGCATTTGAAGTTTCATGATTTCATAGATGGGACCCCCTCCCCCTTCTTTTTGATGTTGTATTGTGGCACCCAAAGTTTCACTGGGGACTCTTTGATGGTCCTTGAAATTTCTTGGGGAAGACCCCCTTGCTTTGTAATTGAATATTATTATTATTTGCGGCACTTCAAGTTTCATGGGGGACTCTGCCCTGGTTTTCTTTGCTCAAAATTTCCTGTGGGGGGCACCCTGCTATTTGATGGAATGTTGCTGTAGATTCATTGCTATTCGATCAAATGTTTGGAGGACTCCCCCAAATCTTGCTGTTCGATAGGTTAAAGTTTCATGGTTTCATGGAGGAGGATCCCGCTGCTAATTAATTAAATCTTATTGCATTGTGGTACTTGGCTTTTCATAGGGGACTCCACCACCCACTCTTCAATGGAATGTCACTGTATCCTGGCGCTCGAAGTTTTGTGTGGAGGACCCCCTCTGCTGTACGTTTTAATGTTATTGTACAGTATCATGGAATTTGAAGTTTCACAGGGAATTCTCCTACTGCTTTTTGATTGAATGTCACTGTATTGTTGTGTTTCAAGCTTCACGGGGACACTCTCACAACACTCTTCAGTCGAATGCTTGTGGACTGTCATATTCATAGTTCTGCCACTGATCTGGTTTCATTTCAAACACTGCTGATGCTCCTGTGCACTGCTCTTCTTGAACAAACATGGACAGGATGGAGTAATAATGGTATGAGTCAATAGGGGAATTCGATCACAGTAAGTTCAGGTGGTAGACCGGCAGGGCTAGAAGATATTGAATGATGAGAACATTTGTCTGGGACAGCCCACAGTTGAGTGCTGAGGGCAAATACAGGGTCTTTATAAAATAGAAGATTTATTCAAAAATGCTCTTGAACAAAAAGTAAGCTCAGGTGAGCACAAAAGACAGAAAGGAGCTACTTTTTAATCCAAACAAGCAAGTCACCAAACAGAATCCAGAAAACAAAAAGGTCAACATTTCCAATAATTCATCAAAAAGCAAAGAAAAACCACTAGTAACACTTGCCAACTCCCAAGCACAGGTTAATGAACCGCAAGGGACTGTCAGTTCCTGAGACTTTCATAGGGCTGAGGGTCGTCCCTTATGGTGATTGGCAGGTATCCCGCCTCATTGAGAACCACCAAGGAACATAAACACATAGAACTCCGGTCAGGGGAGGAACCCTGGCTGAAATACAACATCATGTGCTACACCTGCACCATCAGGTGAATTATTGGACCTACATTGGCCTGCTAGTCAGGATGGACTGATAATACAGACCTGTATCTTTATGGGTATGCATCATGTAATTAGTAATTTGCAAAATGGCAATTGCATTTTAAACTCCTCCCTAACCTAGAGAGGGCTCTCCACCCTTTTCAATCTGAGAACCATGACTTCAGACGTGGAGGGGCTAATCCTCATCTGGGCCACAAACCGCCCCAGTGCACACCTGAGGTCACTACCCAATGAAGCCAACAGGACCACATAATCTGCCAAAAGCAGAGATGTGATATTGAGATCACAGATCTGGACTCTCTTCATCCCTTGATTGCTCCTAAAAACTGTGTCCAGAAAAATTATGTACAGCATTGGTGACAAATGGCAACACTGGACACCCTGACTTACTGGCAATGGCAAACAAGCCTTTGCTCTAGTTCTGTACAGACTAAAACCTCCTAACAGTATACCCAGTACCCCATATTCCTGAAATACCTGTCACGGGACATTCCAAGGGAAACAGACGAATGACTGTGCCAAACCCGCAAAACACATGGATACTGGATGGGCATACTTCCAAAAAAACCTCCAGAATTATCATTAGGGTAAAGAGTTGGTCCTGTGTTCTGCAACTGGGATGAAATCTGCAATATTCTTCCTGAATCCAAGGTTCAACCAACAGACAGAACCTCCTTTCTACCATCCTAGCATGGACCTCTCCTGGCATACTAAAGTTGGAAGACACCCTCCAGTTCTCCTTCTTGTAGAGGTCAGCCATAGTGAAGAGAGAGTTGAGCTGAAAGTCAGAGCTCTTTATTTACCAGTTGACCTATGTTTCTGCCCTCTCCTATGGCCATTAGCTTTAGCTACTGACCGAAAGAACTAGATAGTGGATGCAAGTAGTGGAAATGAGTGTCTGGGCTCAGCTACAGGGATAGGGTAAGAAAAACAGATATTGGGGAGAAGCTCTAAACAGGGCCACTGCTCCTCCACATTGAAAAGAAAGGTGGTTCAGGTTATCTGCTTAGAATGTCTTCTGGATTCCACCTTGTTAAGTTGTTTTGGATGTGTCCAACCAGGAGGATACAGAACCAGATTATATTTCTTCCAGCTAGCCTGGAACACCTCAGTATCCCCTCCAAGGAGGAGTTGGAGTAGTTGACAAGGAAAAGGGACATCTGCGACCCAAACCCGGATAAAAAAAGGATGCATTTTATTTACGAACCTGTTACAGTGCACTCAGCGAAGGGTGCTATACAAAAATCAGAGATGCTTTTCTGCATACCTCGGTTGTAACGAATGCTTATTTGAGTTACTGTTGTTTTCTATTAGAAAAGTCCATTATAGCCAGTCTCCTCTGACCTCTGGCATCAAATAGGCATTTTTTGCCCAGAGAACTGCCACTCACTGATGTTTCTCCTTTTTTGGACCATTCTCTGTAAACCCTAGAGATGGCTGTGCGTGAAAATCCCAGTAGATCAGCAGTTTCTGAAATACTCAGAGGAGCCCGTCTGGCACCAATAACCATGCATGTTCAAAGTCACTTAAATCTCCTTTCTTCAACATTCTGATGTTCAGTTTGAAATTCAGCAGGTCGTCTTGACAACGTCTACAGACTGAAATACAATGAGTTGCTGCCACGTGATTGGCTGATTAGATATTTGTGTTAACAAGCAGTAGAACAGGTGTACCTAATAAAGTGGCCAGGGAGTGTATTGGCTTGTATGGCATGAGTTATAATAAAATGTATTATCTATAAGACATACAGTAGTTAAAAGTGTAGCTCCTTCTCCTGTTTGTTCTATTGCTCTATGTCACGGTTTCTAAAACTACAGGTTGCTACCTTAGGGTCGTGTCTCACTGTTGTATACAATGGGAATGCGTTGCATATGGTGTGTAAAGTGTCTGACAGTGGGTTGCAGTGGGTTGTTTAAACAATCGACATTGCTCTGCTATGACTGTCAGTGGCGATTCTCTGAGAGGGACCTCCTCCCCCCGATCTCATGGTTTTCATGGACCAGGTCTTGAAGACGCTAAAAAGGGCGAGATTGGTTTGTGAGGAAAAAAAAAAAAGTTTAAGAAACCCTGTCCTGTCTTGTTGCATCAGGGCATACTGTAGGTACAAGGGCTGAATGATTGAAAAGTAAAAGACTGATTTTTTTTTTGTTATCCTGAATCTGATGACTCCATAGGCTCGGGACGTTTTTCTTTTTTCGAAGTAGTGTCCTTCACATTTTTTACAACTCTTCAATGACAGCTCAAAGACAAGTAACAGGCTGTTTTGCGACATCACTTTTAGTGATAAGGCCGTGGCGTTTTTCACTTCTTCATCTGAGGAGAATTTCTTGCCGCGTTTTTGTTTTTTTCAACGTTGGGAATGGCCAGAAATCACACTGTGCTAAATCCTACCAATATGGAGGGTGTTCCACTGCAATCCCACCAAATTCAGTCAGTGCTGCCAATGCAACAGAAGCAGCATACATCTTTTCTTCCTAAATTGCTCCGTGCAAATGGTTTTTCTGGACCTGTGCATAGTAGTCATCGTTAACTGTCTGTCCATGGGGAACCCAGCGCTGTAGGATCATCCCATTGCATCAAAGAACAGCAGACGTATGACTTTACCTGCTGAGGGACACACACTAAATTTTTTGGGCTGTGGCGATTCTGTGTGTTTCCACACGCTTGGCAGCTGTTTTGATTCTGCCATTCCACGACTCGCCACACCTCACAATCGATCAGCATGGCTGAATTGTTTCTTCACAGTAAGCTTGCCGTAACAGTTCATAAGTTTCATTACTGCTCTTCCAAAGTGCAGCACAAAATTCAGTCACATTCTCATGTCTACCTCCCTGATAGAGAAATAGGGACAGTCTCATTTCTTTTCCATCCACCTTTGAATAAAAGGTAGTGTGACATAGAAAGGTCATTCTGTTAAGGTTGTCATGCATGCGCTTCTGAGGATCACCATCCAAGTTCTTCCCCGGGCCGATTGGGGGTGCTACCACTAACAGTCTTGTCATTTTCTTCCCCCAAAGTCTTAAAACACTGCTCAGTGAGGGTCACTGACCCTTAAAAGGATGATCACCCGGAAGGAAGCATCACTGATCGCAGAGGCAGCCAGACAAGGGGAGCTCAGTCAGAGGAGCTGAAACGTTTAGACGCCACTTGGCACTTACTTTTCTGTTGTCTTTTCTCATGCCATTAAGCAATGTTTTGGTTTTGGATCTTATTAGTGAATGGAGAGGGCCATGTTGACACCCCAAAATATTCCAGTTTCATTGACCCTTCTTCACTCACAAGAAAGAGAATAAAGGAGAAAATAGGGTCACTCAAGACTCTATGCAACAAAACAGCATAGATCAGTGTCACAAAATGCGACATCATTGTCTCTTGAAAATCTGCCATGGTATACTGGAGAAAAAAAATCGGCCAAGTCCCGTACACAATAATAGAATAACCGCCAGAAATGCGCACTCAATCATCTCAACGTCGTGATAAACCACCTAGTGGCATATTTGAGAACTACACCGTAGTCCTGGGCTATTGACAGATTCCAGGAATTTTTGGGTCCCCACTTATATACACTGTGGTGATACAGAGGTTCGCAGATACAGTAAGTCCCCACTGCTGCCTCATGTTGTAGTCCTTTAATGTGCCATACAGAATAAACAATCTTGGGCTGGCGTTAATTGTGGAAAAGTCTATAAATAATCTTTTGTTTTTGTCTATTACATTTAAACCAGCATCCATACAGGAGTTATCCCATTTGTACCATTCATACCAGTATACTGTAACGTCCTACCATACATTCTGTGTGTGTATAGATGGCTCTTTCTTTATTTAGGTCATTTCTGGATGGCTCCTGCTGAAAGACCCTCTGTGCTGCCATCAAAATTTTTTCCTTTTTTCAGACAACAGATGGCTGCTGGCTATTTGGTCTTTGAATGAATGCCGAGATCAAGGCAATTTCCAGAAGTGTGTAACGCAGCCGCACATCTGATGTTATATTCTCTAGAAATATATTTATTGCCTCCTCCATAGGCGGTCTTGCCCATATGAGGATGCTCAGAGGGCCATAGGTGTAGCCCGGGGAGGGGGCAGATTTAAATAAATGATACGACAGTTCCAATTGATGGATCATAGGCAGGATTGGGGCTCATGTGCTTAGTTCCTGGCAAAGCTTCGATCCAATGAAATGCAGGAGTGTTTTCAAAAAGGACCACCACCACCCCCACATAAAAAAAAAAAAAACATGGAGAGAATGCAAAAACCTGACGCAGAAGGCGTTCTGGCCAGGAATCAAAGTAGCTCCCAAGCCCCGCAAAGTGGCATATGCCACCGAAATGGTGTCTATTATAATATCTCATGTATAGCATATAAGGAGACGTCAAAGGGCCCCCGGAATGTTTTCCTTGAATTTGAATACGTGTTAATAATAACCCGTCTTTGGGAGCACAATGCGGCACATTCAGGTTAATCCAAGCTTGAAAATATTTTATCCACTGGTGGCTTCTAGAGAGGATGCTTGGCTCTCGTCGTGTCTGCTTTGCCCAACATTAATGATATGTTTTCGCACTTGCACTTGATTAGGGCAGGCCAGTCCGGGAAAATGCATATAATTAGCGTCCGAGTGGAAGCCTTGTTAGGGTGGCATAATGATGGTGGAAACACATTGTTAAATATGGCCCACACTTCTGTGGGTGTAAAGTCTGCATTAATAGCCATTAACTCCACAGCTGTGGCCCAGCAAGCCGCCTTAACGCGAACTACATTAACAGGATGGCGTGTCCACTGCTCTCTTTAAAGTCTGCGAGGACTCGTTAATCAGTGCTTTACTGTCCTCAAAATGGCTTTTTGTGACCCATTCAGGACCATCACCTGTTTTGTTTTTTTTTTTTTTGCACCTTGGTGGCTTTCACCCTCACACCGGACTGCCTCCTGTGCCCACCTCTGGATGTTTGTGGGGCTTTGTTGCAGGTCTAGAGTACTGGGTGTGAATCTGGCATCAGGTATTTGCAAGGAAAACCCACGGTTCGTGTGTGTGTGGGTGGGTCCTGTTAGGAAAAGCCGGGAGTCTCGTCCTTGCTTCCTTTGTCATTTCTTTTTGTGTTCATCAGAATTCCTTCTGAAAACTTTGAAATCACTTTTTTTTGATCTGGTGCCTCCTGACTCACCAGTATGGGAACACCCCCACATATGACATGACATTTGAATCGTGTTCATGTCTTCTTATGCAACACTTTCAGCTTCTTGAAAGCCCCTCATTTTTGGGCCATATGTTGCACAGAAAATGATAAAGAATAAACTAGTCCATCAGAAGAAATGATCAGAAGGACCTGAAGTTGTGCAGGCCACATAAACAGACCCCCTTAATTTGATAAGAGCTCTTTGCATTTGGCTGCATTCATCTTCAAGGCTGACCAGTCTCCCTACCACCATCATGCTTCACTGTAGGGATGCTATTAGGCAAATAACGAGCAGTGTCTGATCTTCTGACCAAAGAGTTTAATTTTTGTCACATTTGGTCCTTTAAGTGCCATTTGACAAACTCTAAGCGTGAGTTAGCCACTCTACCATTACCATCTGATTGATGGGAGTGCTGCTGAGAAGGGAGAACCTTTTAGAAGGACAGCCAGAAGTGCCAAAGCTCTGCTAGATGTTTAATAAGGTCTAAGTCTGAGCCACTTCAGGACAGTCACAAACTTAGCTGTATACTTTGGATCGTTGTTTTGCTGAAAGGTGAATAATGGCCCCAGTCTGAGGTGGCATGCAATCTGGAGAAGGGTTTCTTCATTAACCTCCCTGTATTTGGCTGCATTTATCCTTCCCTAAGTTCTGACCAGGAAAAGATAAAGAGTAAACCAGCAGGTGTCTTCAGCAGAAATGATAAGGAAGACTTGAAGTTGTGCCCCACCCCAGTGTGTTATGAGCTCTTTGCATTTGGCTGCATTCATCCTTAATTCAGACCAGTCTCCCTGTCCTTGTACCCCCATAGCACGATGATGCCACCACCATGCTTCACTGTAGCAATGCTATTAGACAAATGATGAGCAGGGCCTGATCGTCACCAGACACAGACACAGTGTTTAGAGTTCTGTACATTTTGTTTCACCAGACCAGAGACAGGGATGGATAGGACTAGAAATGAGAACATTAGAGGGTCAGCTCAGGTTGGACGGTTTGGAAACAAAGTCAGAGAGGCAGATTATGTTGGTTTGGACACGTGCAGAGGAGAGATGCTGGTTATATTGGGAGAAGGATGCTAAGGATAGAGCTCCCAGGCAAGAGGAAAAGAGGAAGGCCTAAGCAAAGGTTTATGGATGTGGTGAGAGAGGTTGTGCAGATGATGGGTGTGACAGAACAAGACACAGAGGACAGAAAGATATGGAAGATGATGATCCGCTGTGACAACATTTAACTGGAACAGACTTCCATCCAGCCACTCTGCTATAAACGTCTAGTTGATGAAGTGCTGCTGAGATGGTTGTCCTCCCAAAAGGTACTTCTATCTCCGCAGATAACCTCCGAAGCTTTGTTAAAGTAACCTCTGGGTTCTTGACCAAGGCCATTCTTGCGTGGTCACTCAGTTTGGCTAGGAAGAGTCTTGGTGGTTCCAAACTTCTTCCATTTCACAGTTCTTAATGGCACTTGTTGTACTCCTATAACCACTCAAAGCTTTAGAAATGGTTTTCTCCGATCTATGACTCACCATGGAGGTCTACAGAAAGTTCCTTGGACTTTGTGGCTTTGTTTTTGTCCTGACATACTTTGAGAATTATGGGACCTTCTATACACAGGTACACATGTGCCTTTCTAAACGACATCTAATCAATTCAGTTTGCCTCAGGTGGGCTCCAGTCAAGTTTTGAAAGCCTGGGACCAATGTGCCACAGCAAAGGGTCTCAATACTTCTAGGAATGAGCCAGTTCAAGTTTAGATTTTTAATAAATTTGTAAACCTTTCTAAAACATGTTTTCACTCTTTGGACAGAACACCAAGCACTATGTTGGGCCAAAACCAGGCCCTGCTCATCACCTGCCTAATCCCATCCTTACAGTGAAGCCAGGTGGTGGCAACATGGTAGCAGCTATGGGGACAGGGAGACTGGTCAGAATTGAGGGATGGATGAATGAATGCAGCCAAATACAGAGAGGTCCTTAAAGAAAACCCGCTCCAGAGTGTGCACCACCTCAGACTGGGGTGATAGTTCAAAAACCTGAAGCACACAGCCAAGACAACATTGGAGTGTCTTCTCCGAATGTCCATGAGTGGCCCAGACTTAAACTTCATAGAACATCTGTGGAGAGGCCTGAAGATGGCAGTTCACAGACGCTTCTCATCCAATCTAATGGAGCTTGAGAAGATCTGCCAGGAAGAATGATAGATAGATAGATAGATAGACAGAATGGGATGCCAAAGGGGCTTTGCCCAGAGGGGACTGGGCGGTCTCTTGGTCTGGAATCCCTACAGATTTTTTTTTTTTTTTTCCAGCCTCTGGAGTTTTTTTTTTGTTTTTTCTGTCCACCCTGGCCATCAGACCTTACTTATTCTATGTTAATTAATGTTGACTTATGTTTATTTTTTATTGTGTCTTCTATTTTTCTATTCTTCATTTTGTAAAGCACTTTGAGCTACATTTTTTTGTATGAAAATGTGCTATATAAATAAAAGTTGTTGTTGTTCTACAAAGTATAAATGAGAGATTTCAGTTTTTAATTTGCAATAAATTTGCAAACCTTTCTGAGAACATGCTGTCACTTTGTCATTAGGAGATATTGAATCTAGATTGATGGGCAAAAATGGCAAATTTATCCATTTCAAGCTAAATCTACAATACAATAAAATGTGCAGAAAGTGAAGGGGTCGGAATATTTTATGAATCCATTGTTTATAAAAATACAGAAAAATAGATTTGGACATGAGCGTCAGTAGGCTTTGTTCCCTAGGAACCAAGCTACCCGAACTATTCTCTTAAGATTTCAGTAATTATTTACCATTCTGATGCTGATCGTTCTGATCATAAAATAGGTCATTACGATAGCAATTGATAACAGGAATTCACAATTCATTACAGAATTAAGGTATTTGAGGGTTCCTCTAGAGTGCTTCTTTCTCTTGTACAATTTGGCTCAAAAACTAATAAGCACAGTGTCATTTCAGAACAGACTTAAGTTTCGAGTTCAATATTTTTCTGTCCATACCTTTTAGCTCTAGAGCCTCCTCAAGAAACTGTGACACACAGACAGACACCCATCATTGAGATCGGGAAGCCTAAAACATTGAGGTCAGTGAAAAACCGAAGACTGAAATTTCTTACAAATCTGAAGCTTTTTGCTCCTCACACATAGATAATTGGTTATGGTGGGGAAGGGTGCAAAGCAAAAATACATAAAAATAATTTCCTACTCTTATACCACCATAATCACAGCTAGATGTCCTGGAGAGCCTCCAAGGTATGTTTTTAATTTGGACAATTGTAGAGTTTTGAGCCTAGTGAATCTCAATTTGCACCACCAGAGCAGATGCGCAGATACCCCAGACAAGGTTCCGAACCTCCCTGCAGTTAATTTAAAACTAGTAGATGTGAAACTTGTTATTTAAATGATTTAAACACTGAGGATTTCAAATTTTTGTGTCTGCTGCCTGCAATTTCAAAATGTTCAAGTATCTCATAACATGGGCATTACATCTGGTCAACAAAAGTCAGTATTGTTAAAGCTTATAGTGTTTCCAGGAGTAATGTATGGCTGTGAGAGATGGACCATCACTGAAGTTGAACGCAAAAGAATCAATGCTTTTGATCTTTGGTGCTGGAGAAAACTGCTGCGACTTCCGATAAACAGCAAGGAGATCCAACAAATCAATTCTTGGAGAAATACAAAGAGACTTCTCATTGGGATTCTGGGTTGTCATCAAACAAAAGCTCAGAAACATTGACCACATAATGGGAAGACGGGAATCCTTAGAGGCGACTCTCATGTTAGGAAAGATTGAAGGCAAAAGGAGAAGAGGACAACAGAGAAGAAGATAAGAGCATAAGAAATTGGACAAGCGTGAGACAATTCCGTCTATTTGTCACTTGTTTGTTTGGCTAGTAGCTCAGCTGCCCCAATAGCTCATCCAGATCCTTGCTAAAAGTGCTCAAGGTTTCCGCTTCTACTCCATGTCTCAGTAGTTTGTGCCAGATTCCTCTTTGCATAAAGAAGTGCTTCCAGGTTTCAGTCGTGAACATTCTTCTTCTTGATTTTCACTGGTGTCCACTGTTAAGTTGAAGGAATTCTGCTGGATCTTCTATATCAATGCATTTGAGGATTTTGAACACCCAGATTAGGTCCCCACGCAGTCTCCTCTGCTTGAGACTAAACAGGTTTAATTATCTGAGTCTGACACAGTACGACATGTCCTTAAGCCCCATGATGCACTTGGCTGCTCTCCTCTGCCCAGATTCAAGGGCTGCTACGTCTTTCTTGTAGCGTGGTGTTCGCAACTGCACACAGTACTCCAGATGTGGTCTCACTAGTGCATTATATAGCCTGAGCATAACGTCCCTGGATTTATACAGTTTTAATGATATAATCTAATATTTTATTTACCTTTTAATAATCACTTCTGTGCATTGCTTAGATAATGATAATAATTCTTTATGTTTATATAGCGCTCTTCTCACTACACACAGCACATTACATAGTGAGTGGGGAGACACTTCAACCACCACTAATGTGCTGCATCTACCTGGATGATGTGACGGCAGTATTTTTATGCTAGTACGCTCACCACACATTAGCTGTCAGGTGGTCAAGTGGTGAGAGAGACAGTTAGGGGATGATTAGGGGTCCAGAATGACCAAGCTGTGGTGGGCAGTTTAGCCAGGACATCGGGATACACCCTACTCTTTACAAAGGATGCCCAGGGATCTTTTATGACCATAGAGTGTCAGGACCTCGGGTTTATGTTTCATCCAAAGGATAGAAGATGAAAATATTCTATCAGCATCGTGACGCGGTGGACAAAATTGAAAGTGCCGCTTTGAAGTGCTGGGGTGTCCTCATTTAATTAATACAAATTAGCAAACAAAAAACAGTACTCAATGGCACGGATAACAGAAAATCACAATGCGCTGGCCGAACCAACAAAAAGGGTTTCCTCTTGCGGTGGGTTGGGTTTCTCGAGGGAGCTTACTCCAGGCCAAGTTCAGGTCCAAAAAGCAGACGACCTCCTCTGGAGGCTGTTGGGTTTTAACATAACCCTGACTGTGAGCGTGGGGCAGAATCTGAGTGCTGCCATTGGGTCGGTTGCTCTCTCCTGGCGGCTTCTCTGGGCTGCGGATGGAAAGGGAGAAACCATTAGCGTGAGCACCCACTCTCGTCCCATCGATCACCGCTGTAGAGACAGGAAGGTGATCCCCAGGCGCACATGCATGACAACATTAACTCCTAAATCCTTTTCAGAGAATGCTACTTTTAGGACTGAATGTCCCATCTTGTATAAGATGGATTGATAACATTACTGAGAGACAACGCATGTGACCTTAAAGGAACTCGGAGAAGCAGTTTCAGAATGAAAAGCCTACTGCTAATGTCTGACATGGTCTCGAAGAGCTGGACTTGACTAAACGATTACGCTACAACAAACAGCTGGCACACGCCCTTGCATTGATGCTAAAAGAAAATGAAGTCACCATTAAAATCCTGCTGGGCCGTCTTCTGAAATCTTCTCTTGTCTGTAGGAATGGCTGACTAAGTTGGATTTTACAGGACCGGTCTATTCCTTCCTCATTCTTTTGGAGCCGAGAGACAGACAGACGGACAGACTGATTTATTCCCCACATGCCGGCACTTCAGCTTCATTGGCACCATGGTGGGACTTGTTGAACTGAGATGTTTTTGTAGATTTGCCGCTCCCAAATCCCTCTGGGCGGGTGTTTGGGAATTGGCACTTGGCATTTTTCACATTTGTTTTCGTTTTATCCCACGCCAAAAAGCCGAGGGCGCTGTCACTGGAAAGTCGATGGAGTTAACCAACGGAACAAGTGCAATCGCTGAGCCGCTCCCTGCCAATTGCATTGTTTTAATAATTGATGGAGTATTAGAAAAAGGTATTTCAAATGGCCTATTCAGCACTTGGATTTGCATGCCAGTGATTTGCCATCTTTCACTCCACGAGGCCCACCCCCTCCAAGAGTATTAAGCATCTTAATATGCTTACCTACATATGCAAAAAAGAAAGAAGAAAAGGACGGACGGGCTTTTCTGTTGGGAGGATGCAAGGCGGTGGTCCGCACGTCTGGCAAACGCCTTGAGCCGGCAGCAGCAATTTTTAATCTGTCTGCAAACAAAGTTCCCATGAAAGAGAAGCTTTTGTGAAGAACCTGCCTGAATTTCTTTCCAAGATAAAAACAGGGAGGTGGGGTGGGGGGTGTTTGGATATAGTATGTGTGTGTGGGGGGGTTGTACTTTTGCTGTCCCCAAGGGACGATGTAAAGATTAGGGGAGCGATTTAAACAGAGGATAAAGGCAGAATGGCTCCAAGCCTGAGTCTCTTGTTGTGGAGAGTTGTTGAGATTTGCAAAACAAGAGAGTGACAGGGGAGGAAGAGGCTTTGAGAAGTGGGGTGCTGGGCCCTCCTGGTGGGAGCCCTTTGTGACGTGATTAGAGAACAGGACAGGAAAGAGGGCTGAGAACAGTCACTTCATCAAACAGCGTGGCTCTTTCATACAACTCGCACAGATGAATCAAGGCCCCCGACCATTAGGCAGGCCGGGCGGCCGCACAGCAGCTCTCTAATAAATGAGACAGGGAAGGGGGTGATGGACAGGTGGTCTTATGGGCATCCTTTTAGCATCCTTCCCTCTGTCCAGCTGTTTTTCACAACCTGTTGTTATTTTTTTTTTCTTTATCTTACACAGCCATTACAGGGTCTCAGGGAGGTGAAGCCTATCGGGTGCCGCCAGGAAGATGCAACTCGAGACAGGACGCCAATCCATTGCATGGCACATCTGACCAAATCTGGCCAAGCGTGTGTGTTCTTGGGATATGGGACTGAACCAGAGCACCTGGGAACACAAATAAAGACCAGAACATAAAGTTTCACAAGGGCAGAATCCAGGCCCCTGGAACAGTGAGGCAGCAGTAATGCAAAGCAATAATGACTGAAGCTGACCAATGACAGCAATGAATTGCAGTTGTCACGCATGTGCGAGAGGGAGGATGTTGTATGGACCAAGTGAGAGTAATTCCTCACCAGGCCAGAGGTTGGTGGGATGTGCTAAACCTTCTTCTGTTGTCTCTACAGACCCGATGTGGGAAAACCTGCCTGACTCGTCCCTGAAGACGTCACTTCCGGTTCTGCCGCCTAGGACGACGTCACTTCTGGCCTTGGCATTTAAAGCTGCCATTTTGACAACCTGATTTCAATTCACATTTGGACTCCATACAAAACCCATTGCAGCTAGGGATAATATACGGGTGGCACAATTAAACCTTTTTGATTGTGTCAAGTCTGATCTTCTCACACAGTATAATGGCTGACATGTGCCCCCCCTGCTTGTGCCCTCACTAGTGCCTGCCATGTATATGTACATCAAAGCACGCACTAAAGCAAAAATAAAATGCAAGTTGGTATGAGCTGCAAATGTGATTATAAAGAATGCTAATTTCTACCTTGTATGTTGTCATTGAGCTCTTTGGTAAATTATTTTATATAAATACATATTTTTCTTAATGGAACTGTTTGTTTTCTACATTATTGAATATGTAGATTCAGAATGTGTCTTATGAATTATTACAGTACTGTTCTGAAAATTATTTACGCCAATTTAAACAATTGCTGTGCGTCGTTTTATGTTTCTGTTACCGCGGCGTGTTTTCAGTTATCTTAGTGTTGGCGGAGATGCTTTCTTAAGTGAAGTGAAAAACGCTAGAGTGGACAGAGGATCCGGAGATCGTTTGAAATGAAGTCGTAATAGTGCGGATGTGGCCTGCGTACATTCTGCTGTCAATGTTAATTTGTAATATGGCTCACTATTATAAAAATATCTCATAAACCAAAATGTGACCTCTGTTTTTGATTTCAAGTAAATACACACAAAAAAAGCTTCAACTTTCAAAACAGGTAACTCTCTAACTGGCCGAATGCACCAGAATGTGTCCATTTTTCCCACCTTGTGAAATTTTGCTTATTTACTTACATCACCTCACATTAAAATGCATATGAAGAAATCGCCTCTCTCCAGGGAACTTTGACAAAGTCAATAACCCGGAGATTGAGTTCGCACGGAACGTTTCCCCGTTTTCAAACTGCATTTTTGAAATTACAAAAATATGGACAACATGCTCCATTCGAGAAGTTTCAACAAAAGTGGAAATTACGTGTCAAATCTCCTCGGAAAATTAGTGTGCTTCATTGGTCCTCTGATTGCTCAGTTGTTTCATGAAGAGGACGGGGGGGGGGGGGGGTCCCACATTTTGTTTGTCTCTTCTTCGCTGAGCCTCGTTCCATTTGAAACCTGCCAAATAAATGCATAGTTTGCATAGAATTCATCGAAACACCAACTGAAAGGACTTTGTAAAGACCCTGAATTAGCGTAAGCCAACCTAATTCAGGGTTCTCATCAGAAATGAGATTAGTTGCCTCAAATATGCGAAATAATAATGTAATGGAAATTTGTCATTGTTCACACTGTAAAAAAAAATAATGTTAAATTTACGGTAAAGTACTGGCAGCTGTGGTTGCCAGAATTTTACCGTAAAAAAGGTAGCACTATTTTTAGGTCTACGGTACAACTTTATAGTAAACTAGCAAAATACAAAAGTAGTGTGTTAAAGAACTTATGAAAAAGAAAAGGAAACATTTTAAAAATAACTTAATTGTCATTGTAATTGTCGTAGGCTTATTTTAGTATTGAGAGTGAATTTGATGATTGTAAAGAGTTTCATTAATGATTGTAAGTATTGTGTATGAGAAATGCATATTTTTTGGCAGGGAGCCAACCACGTGGTAGGTGCGCAGACTGCAGCCGTGCGGAAAAAGGAATGGAGACCGGGGGACGACCCTTGTGCGTCTCTGCTGTCAATAAATCGTCTGTTAACGGAAATAAGGAATGAAACCGCCAAAAGGAGAGGTCAGTTTCGAAAGTTCCTTACAGCATAACGGTGAGAACCGCTAAAAAGAAGACGTTATTTTCGAAAGTTCGTTACGGAGCACGGCACCAAATGAAACATACTTAATGTTTGTAAGTACAGTGTACAGGATAAGCATGGGAAATTTGGGCTTTCTATGTATATTGGAACTTGCAGAAATAGTGAGGGGTTTCCCATGTCTATATATACAGTTTAGAGGGTACACCTGTTTGCCCCCCTTGGGTGTTGCAATAGGACATGAAACATACCTAACTTTTGTAAGTACACTGCAGGGAATGAGCATGTGAAATTTCAGCTTCCCACCTATATGGAAAGTGGGAGAATTAGTGATGAGTCAATGAGGGCTTTCCCTTTTATACGCAGAGATTTCTGCCTTTTCATTACAATACATTTCAACAGAAGTGAACGTTTAACCATAATCTGATATCCATGCTCTATAATAAATATGCCAATGAATAAACCATTAGAAAACACTGTTAGGATCAAACACCAGTACACAGTTTGCATCAGTAAAGTAACAACAACCGATGGCAAACATCTATCATTTAATTATATACATTGAAAAGAATTCCATGTTTAAGAAAGTTATAGCACATTATCTGGTGGAGAAGTAAAGTTTACTTTTGTGGTGTTTGGTGCAATATGACGTACAGTATGGATGGCAGGACATAGAATCCACTTGATTTGATTGTTTCATGAGAAGAACATTAGGTGCTTTCACATTTGATGCGTCTCTTTTTATTGGGCCTTGTTCCATTTGGACCCTGGAAAATAACACATAATGAAAGTCTCCATGGCACAGAATTAATCGAAACTGCAACTGCTATGTGTCTTTAAAAAGGCTTTGCAGAACAACATGCATTTCTGCAAAAGAGAGCGGCTGGTCAGAGACGTTCCTCCTACTACATGTACATCCCGGAGCCTCAACTCTGGAGCTCCAAATAGGTGCGGTAGACTCCAACTGCGATCCTGGTAAATGGAGTTGACTCAAATGAAAACCAATAGAGTCTAGCTGTAGACCTGCTGGTTACACTGTGGTTTAAGATTAAGGTTGTAGGAATGTTATCGGACTCAAATTATGCTAAGTACTGTCATGCAAATTAGCTCTATCAACTTGGATGTCCAGTGTGGGCTGCAGAGATACCAGCCTCGACACTTGCAACACTGCCATTAGGTCCCACGCTAGAATGACGTTCCTGTGCTAAAAATCAATCCAGCGAAACCCTCTACAACAATCATTTTTAATACAGTATGTTATTATTATTTGCATTTATAACACAACAAAAGCAATAATACAAAAGAAATAAAACAGAAGCTGACAAATCCTTCATGGTTTTCAAATCAATGTACTGTACTACATTAAGGATGACTCTCTACTGACCATCCGTATGACGACACAGATGCAATCGCGGCATTACCCCCAACAGAGCGTTTCGCGGTTCCAAATCCTGAGCGGGAAATTTCACGGTTATCTACGTAACCCGTATCTACGTTACGTAACCAAGAACAGCGTATGAAAACATAAACATTAACTCAAAGTTTGTGTTTCCTGCTCAGGGCATAAAGATTAGCTTGTTCTTATTGGCTAAACGCATGTGTCGTCATACAGGGTGTTCGATGCCGCTGTCACCGATTGTTTGCCTGCAGCGAGTCGGCCTGCAGGTGCTGTCCAAGCGTTGTTATCTGAGCGCGCCATTTTTAAACACTCGTTGTATTTGTCATTAAATTGTTTTTGTTGTACGCAGTTGTAATATTTGATGAAAATTGGAGTAACAATGGCTGCGCACTCTTTGACAATGTTCAACTTGACTTGGAAACGTCATTATAGTAAGGAAGAGTGGCGTCTTTGGCTAATATAAAAAACGCTGGCCGAAACGGGCATCCCGCCCAGCTTCATGAAATTTCGGAAAAACGACAAACACAAGGAAAAGCAGACAACGAATCAGGCACAGCAGAAATCCATCTATATCCACAATGTGGGTAAGTAAGCTACTGTTCTTCGTTTACTTTTGGTGAAATTAATAAGCCATAAAGCCTCCTTTACCGTTCACGTTAGTAATGGAAATACACTTGGAAGCGGACTGTCGTTTCTTAGACAAATGTTTCTTTACAAATGTTCGGTTTTCTCGTTGCTTGGGCTGTTCTGTAGATTCCTGTTGTCTTTTTCCCCAGTTAAAGGGGTGTTCAATCAGTTAGTGGGTGCCCGCAGCTGCGGTGTCATATTTGCACCGTCTCATGGTAGTGTCATTGCTGCGGGTGCTGGTTTGTGCGCTTCACCTCAGGGAATACCAAGGACAAGGGGCATCCCACACAGGAACAGGAAAAAAAGGTGTTTTGTTTGGAGGGCATGTGACTTGTCTCCCTTCTTGTCAGTTTTATAGCAAAATCAGGAATGCTCGCTTTCATTCACCAAACAGCGGAAAGGTTTTGGCAGTCGTGTGTCATTTCACTCTGTGACACTTACACAAGGGGGCTTACTTTGTAATAAGGAACATGCGACTTTGTGTTTTATTGCCAGCATCAAATGTTTGCTCGCAGCACCACTTTTAGGCCTTCAATCTGCTGATGCGACGACTTTAGGTGACACAGACTTAAATGGAGTTAGTGAACGGTGACATCAGCATGTTTCTGCAAAAGGAAAAAGAGAAAATTGGAGCTTTCATTAAGTGAAATAATCTAAGAAGATTACGTGGTCATGCCTAAAGTATTTAATTTTATTTTTTCAATACATTGTCCTTTGGGCCGGCCACATACTAAGACAATATGTAGAGTCTCCTGTGATAGCCAAGTCAGAACGTTTCTTTCTTTTTAATTTTCTTACTTTTTAGTCATTCTGTATCTATCATATATATTCCTTTCCTTTCAATCTACATCTATCTAAATATTTTATAGTCTATCTATTTATCTATCTCCAGTTTTTCCCACAGGCTCACACAGAGAATCCTAGCCATATGAAATAAATGAAATAGAAAATATAACATAAAACTTAAGCTTTACATAAAACAAAAAGACATTGGTCATGTCATTCATTTTCGAACCTGCTTAATCCTGAACATGGTCGGGGTGGGGTGGGGTGGGGGTGTGTGGGATGCTGGAGCCTGTTCCAGCTAGCATAGGGCGCAAGGCAGGAAGAAACCCTGGACAGGACACAAGTCTATCGCAGATAAAAGAAGAATCATTAGATGTAAAAGCGCTATATAACAGATAGATATGAAAAGCATCTTATGAATAGGTGGATCTACCTGTCGTACTGCGACAGAAAGGTAGATAGATTGTAATCACCAATTTACCAAAACGATAAACTCGTAGAGCAACTTGGTAAATCCAAAGTACAGACTATTGCATGATTGCTGAACCCAGTACTGTATACACAACCCCAACTTGGGACCGTAAGGAAAATTCAAATTAAAAACAGAAAGCAGTGATTAGTAAATGATCGTAAATTATCTTTGACCTAACAAACAAGATAGCAGCCCCTTTATTGATGTTATAACTAATGAATTTTATTTACTCTTGTTATTGTTTTTATACTTGCAACATATTCCAGAAATGTTTAAATGGTAAAGGATTTACAGCTTTGTCTTTTTGCCTTTAGTTCTGATAACTTTTAGTAAACTTTTAAGTACTGAAGACACCAATTTATTGCGTGTTTCAGGTATAATTTTATCCCATTCTTCTTGCAAACCTGTCTTAAGTTGTTGTCTCGTTTTGCATTCTCAACTGGTGACTGGTCAGGACTGCAGGCAGGCCAGTCGAGCAGCCGCTCCCTCTTTCTATGCAGCCACGCCTTTGTAATGCATGCAGAAGGTGGTTTTGCGTTGTCTTGCTGAAACACGCATCGGCGTCCATGGAAGAGATGTTCTCTTGAAGGCAGCATATGTTACTCTACAATGCATATGTACTTTTCAGCATTAATGTTGTCTTAACAGAAGTGCAAGTTCTCCTTGCTAAATGCACTGGCACAGCATCATACCATCAGAGTCTTGTTGCTGGCTATAGTCTGGGTGATTATTATTTTGGTCTGGAGGACACGACATGCATTTCTTCTGGAAAAGACCTGAAATATTGATTTCCCCGACCACAATACACATTTCCACTGTGTGGTGGTCCATCTGAGATGCTACAGTGCCTGGAGAATTTATCGTCGCTTCTAGACACTGTTAATTGTTAAAGTAAGGCTTACTTTTTGCACAGTATAGTTGTAACAGGTATTTGTGGATTTACATAGATATTGTGTACTTGATAAAGATCTGTCAAATCACAAGTCGTATTCCTGGGCCTAAATGGTTACATCATTTATTGATGAATGATGGTTCTTGATGTAGTGCCATCTGAGGGACTGGAGATCACAGGCAGTCAGGGTAGGCTTACGCAGTTGTTCTGCGTGCACCAAAGTTTCACCAAACTCCTTGACTCTAGTAGTTCTGTTATGCACTGTTGAGGGTGAAATACCCCAAACCCTTCCAATTTGTCTTCGAGAAACATTGTTTGCAAACTTTTGAGTGATTTTTTCCTCAAGCATTTGTAGTAAAATTGATGCTCCTCATGCCATCTTTGCTCCTAAAGGACAAGGCCTTTTCTGGATGCATTATTTATACCAAAGCCTGTTTAAAACCACATTTTGAACATCATCTGGTTCTACTCTCATCGTTAGTTTCTTTTTTTTTTTTTTTTTCTAACTCAATATTGGCCCTAAATTTTGTCCCATCCTGTATTTTCTTGTAATGTGCTGCAGGCCCTGAATGGCAAGAATAGGGGTATAATTACAAAAAAAAGTGAAGTTAAGCAGACTAAACATTACATATCTTATCTTTATACTGTTTGTGATGGATTACAAGTCTAAGGGAATTTTGAAATCACTGTTTTTTATTTTCATTTTACGTACTGTACCATCTCAAGTTTTTCCAAGTTGGGGGTTGTACAATATGCTAAGGGTACATCTAATGCCTAAACATACCTAAAGAAAGATAATCTTGTAGCTCTGTCATTTTATCTGCTATACCCAGGCAATGGTGAATATGGGCATTAGGGAGGAGGGAGGAAGCATTGTATAGTCTGATGGTATTATGACCTCTTAGAACACCTTAGCAAAAATAACCCAATGGCTAAATTAGTTCCAAAACAAAATGTAGAGCTGGTGGACAGAGTTAGTGATGGTGGCCTGTAATTTTGCTCTGATCCTCATTTCTGACGCTGTCTTCAGGGTTTCCCGATCAGATTATTCAGGTGCCTGCCGTTACTATGCTAGCAGATCAAAGTATAAAACTGTACAGGAGCAACTTTGAACTGGTAGCTTAATGCATAAAGGCATTTGTATATTTGATGGTGTGTTTCTAGTCTATAACATGGCAACCTGAAAGCTGCTACTTTTATCAATAGCAATGCTCACAGATCAGTCAAATTACATTTTCAAGAACATAAATGCAAAAGGCTAGGGAGCCATAGCATAGCGTACTGTGTCAGACTGACATGTCTTTGTGTGATGCCCATTCTCTGAAAGATGTCCTACTGTGGGCATCCGTTTATCAAAAATGTTATTGCAATGTCTATGAGAGCCTAGGACTCGGCTGAGATTGTCATCTTTACATAAATTTGGAAATGGCAGATCTGTTACTTCGGAGCACAAAACATGTCATACCCATAAGATCTTATATGGTACAGCATAACTGGCAAGTTCAAAAAGTGCATTAAATTTTCAGACATATTGAGATACAGTAATTAACAAAAAGGTGGGTTGTGCCTGAAAAAAAATAAGGATAACAATGTGATACATTGTCCATTTTGTAATTGAAAATGTACTGTGTAATACTGAAATAACATTAAGAAGTTACCCGTTTGTGAAATTTCACTTTGCACTGAACATCCTTAGTACTTTATATACAGTAATTTGTTACTATGTATGTGCGTATGTGCATGTGTATAATATATCTAAAGCCACATGGAGTGGTCATTCTGCCTGTGTATGGTCATCAAAAAAGGAAAGCAATTCTGTGACATTTTCTCCAAAACTGGAAGCAGACACTTATTATGAAAATGGCATTTCCTTCTTTACGCTGCCCTTTCAGTGATGCCGCTGCATAGGATTTGGTTTTGTACGATCAGGAATATAATGGAAAGCTGATCATGAATTGAGGTTTCACATGATTTTTGCGGGATGCCCCTGTGTGGTCTGGGTGATGGCTTTGCTCAGTATAACCACATGCACAAAGAGTTAAAAGTTTCATGATGATTCCCAGTTACTAAAAATCAAGTATAAACACTTCTCCTGTTCGACTTGATTATAATTATTCCATGATTGCATTTTTTTGGGATAATTAATTGTAATTGCAATGTTTATTTAATTAAGTGTTGGTTTATTGGACTTGATTAGGTGTAATTTTATAGCCTGTGTTTTTTTTGTGTGGTGTTTATTAAGTGCCCACATGAAGGGCCGAGAATGTAAACCGGGCTGACTCCCAGATGAGTTGCTGCACCTTCCTTTTTGCCCTTTCGGTGCAGTGATGGGATTTTTGTTCTCTGTTTGGTAAAGGGAAACTGGTCATTTATTACCATTTCCTGATTCGGTAAACTGGAGTGGATAATGTTATGGACAACAGATATACACTAGTGGATGATTAATGACAGTTATGGGCAAACAAAAAACTTTCCTTACTTTGGGTTGGTGCCATAAATGTTGTTATATACTTTTCTTTTCCCACACTAGGAGTATACCTACTCAGTGAGATGCTAGTGTAACTCTCTTTGTTTACATTAGAGAAATCTGAGATATGCTTTACTTTTTTCTCTTTCTTTGAAATAGCTACAAAATAAGAAACTACAGCAAGGGTTTACATACCATGTGAAAGAATGGAGGTTGGTATTAAGTAACTGGCAAACTGCCCAAATGGGCAAAGTAATGCAAAAATAGACAAGCTGAGAGTCCTGAACAGTGAATACAATCCATAAATGCCAAGGCTAAGAATTTACCCAAGCCACAAGGAATTCATAACTACGTAGACTGAAATTCATAGTCTGTTAACTTACGCACCAGGATCCACAACTATCTATCTGCTTGCATTACTTTTCTCTTCGACATCCTGCTGTAATCTGTGTATAATAAAGCAGGGATTTGCTTTTTGAGTGTGTAGGTCATGTCATGTGTTCCTGGAGTTTGGTCTGTGAAATTACTGTGTGTGTTCATCACTGATCAAAGATCCGATACACAGCTATTATTTGATATAATTGTCAACTCTAACCAGACACAGTGTGAGTGCTGTAGGATGGAAAAGCACCCTAGAACATCCTAGAATAGCATCTGGAATACCATCCAAAATGGGCTGCAGCTCACTGTGGCCTTATATATGGGGGGAAGGTACGAGTTCATCCTAACCTTCCAGGGTTTGACATTCACTTTTGAAAATTCACATTTAACACAAAGGGGAATGAAATTGTGAATGTGTTTATGTCTAAAACCCACAGTTTAAAAAGAACTTTAGTATTTCCATTTTTTTAAAATGTTACAACTTACTCTTTCTAATGTTTGCAGTAGGTTTTGTAATTCTGAGGAGACTTGCCAAGGAAAAATTGCAGCAGCAGAGTAATACAAAAATCTAGAGAATGTAAAGTAAAATATACAGAGAAAAATAAGTATTTTTTTTTTATCCATCCTAGGCTGCTTTTTCTGTCCAGGTATAAATTTTCTGCAGCTTCAAGACAATTGAACAGTCAACAGAAAGCTTAAGCGCAAGTACTGTTCATTTAAGAAGTTTAAGGTATTTCTTTAAAATATCCTCAACATATCCTTAGCATAGGTGACACAGTAGTGTGCATTGATTAACACTGTGTCAGATTCAGCATCTGAATGTCTGGGTGCAGTTTGTATGTTCTCCCTGTGCTTTTATTATGGCTTTTGCAGTTTTCCACATTCTCAAGGCCTTGCAAGTTTGGTTAAATGGTCGCAGTGTACGTGGACCCTGTGATGGACTGGAACCCTTTTCTTGTATCGTGTCAGTGCTGCCAGGATAGGTTCTTGCTCTGTGCTTCTCTGAATTGGAAAAAATAGGTTTGAATGACCATGACCACTATTAGTTTGCCAGTTAAGATAACATATTTGCTTTGAGATTACCAAAACCAAAGGACATTTCTAAGAACAAGAGAATAAAACAGTTAATTGTGGTATCACAGGGAAAAGACTTGTACAAAGTCCTCATTTTTTTCCAGAAATGTCCTTCTTTTCATAGTTAGGTGACAGTGTTAGTCATGGGTACTTACAACACTGCAGATATTCTTGAACATTATCCTTTAGAATTGTTTATCTGTTTGTGTACGCCACTAAATTTACTTTTCAGATTCAGGTTTAAAGGCAGTCAGCCCATCATAAGCTATTTCCTGTAAAGGAATGACGATTTTGAGTATCTTTAAGTGTTACAACGCTGCCAATTAGCAGCTGTCAGTTCATCAAACAAAAAGGAGCAAAACTGAATACAAATTCACTAAACAATGCAAGTCAGTTTCTTGAGAATTTTTATTTTATTGATTTTTTTCGCCTAATAATATACTTCAGCCTGTTTTTAGCCTTCAATTTAAGAATTAGAATTACGGGAACTGCAGAATATTTGCGAGATACGTGCAATCCTGTGCCAGATTTAAAACCCTGCCATCCCTCTTTACAGTATCTCCAATAAAAGTATCACTTTATATCTGTGATAAAGATAAGGTAGTACCTAGAAACTATACCAGCATTTTCAAAAGAGAACACCTCTAAGAAAGTACTGAGAATGGGATATTTCAATTACAGAATAAAACTCAGCCCTGGGTAAAATACTCTGCCCTTAGTCGTCGCCTTACCCATCTCAGTCTTGTACATTGCCCGTCTCTACTCAGACTATTTAAGATGTATCAAAGTCAAGCTCCTTACTGTGCCTGATGTCATCGGTCCCCGGTTTCACTGGGTCTCGTGTTTTGGAAACATTCCCTTCTCAAACTTTTATAGAAATAAAAATGTCTTTTAAATGTCTAATATACAAACCGGATTCCAAAAAAGTTGGGACACTATACAAATTGTGAATAAAAACTGAATGCAATGATGTGGAGGTGCCAACTTCTAATACTTTATTCAGAATAGAACATAAATCACGGAACAAAAGTTTAAACTAAGAAAATGTATCATTTTAAGGGAAAAATATGTTGATTCAGAATTTCATGGTGTCAACAAATCCCAAAAAAGTTGGGACAAGGCCATTTTCACCACTGTGTGGCATCTCCCCTTCTTCTTACAACACTCAACAGACGTCTGGGGACCGAGGAGACCAGTTTCTCAAGTTTAGAAATAGGAATGCTCTCCCATTCTTGTCTAATACAGGCCTCTAACTGTTCAATCGTCTTGGGTCGCCTTTGTCGCACCTTCCTCTTTATGATGCGCCAAATGTTCTCTATAGGTGAAAGACCTGGATTGCAGACTGGCCATTTCAGTACCCGGATCCTTCTCCTATGCAGCCATGATGTTGTGATTGATGCAGAATGTGGTCTGGCATTATCTTGTTGAAAAATGCAGGGTCTTCCCTGAAAGAGATGACGTCTGGATGGGAGCATATGTTGTTCTAGAACCTGAATATATTTTTCTGCATTGATGGTGCCTTTCCAGACATGCAAGCTGCCCATGCTACACGCACTCGTGCAACCCCATACCATCAGAGATGCAGGCTTCTGAACTGAGCGTTGATAACAACTTGGGTTGTCCTTGTCCTCTTTGGTCCGGATGACATGGCGTCCCAGATTTCCAAAAAGAACTTCGAATCGTGACTCGTCTGACCACAGAACAGTCTTCCATTTTGCCACACTCCATTTTAAATGATCCCTGGCCCAGTGACAACGCCTGAGCTTGTGGATCTTGCTTAGAAATGGCTTCTTCTTTGCACTGTAGAGTTTCAGCTGGCAACGGCGGATGGCACGGTGGATTGTGTTCACTGACAATGGTTTCTGGAAGTATTCCTGAGCCCATTCTGTGATTTCCTTTACAGTAGCATTCCTGTTTGTGGTGCAGTGTCGTTTAAGGGCCCGGAGATCACGGGCATCCAGTATGGTTTTACGGCCTTGACCCTTACGCACAGAGATTGTTCCAGATTCTCTGAATCTTCGGATGATGTTGTGCACAGTTGATGATGATAGATGCAAAGTCTTTGCAATTTTTCGCTGGGTAACACCTTTCTGATATTGCTCCACTATCTTTCTGCGCAAGATTGTGGGAATTTGTGATCCTCTACCCATCTTGGCTTCTGAGAGACACTGCCACTCTAAGAAGCTTTTTTTATACCCAATCATGTTGCCAATTGACCTAATTAGTGTTTATTGGTCTTCCAGCTCTTCGTTATGCTCAAATTTACTTTTTCCAGCCTCTTATTGCTACTTGTCCCAACTTTTTTGGGATTTGTTGACACGTGAAATTTTGAATCAACATATTTTTCCTTTAAAATGATACATTTACTTGGATTAAACGTTTGATCTGTCATCTACGTTCTATTACAAATAAAATATTGACATTTGCCATCTCCACATCATTGCATTCAGTTTTTATTCACAATTTGTTTAGTGTCCCAACTTTTTTGGAATCCGGTTTGTATATACCGTATATAATAATGCCTAAACATCTAACAGGTCAGTTTGGAGTAGTACCAAATAGGATGTTACTGATAATATTAAACTCTCAGTACATCACGTAAAGGCCATATGTCACATTAGGCAACTTTTCCATTGATTTTCTCTCATAGCCTTCATTTACATAATCTTAGCCAGTCAGAGGCAGTGGGTGGCACGCTCTTGTGATGCTGATTGGCTGATGTGACCTACCCAATAACTGAGACCAAGTAGTCTGCGACTGTGACCGAAAGGTTTGATTTTCTCTTTGATTGTAGGGACGGGCTCTTCATGTGTGAGAGTAGAGAAGCAATGAACGTTCAAATGGAAGTGTCATGCATATAATGTAGTGACCAGGAATAAGGAGCACTCCATGTACTGAACCTCACAAGTAGAAGAGAAGCTTCTCTGTCTCATGTCTCGTATTTTACATACCATTGCCATTGGCTATCAGATAAAGGGGTGAGCATGACTGTCCTGGAAGAATGGTACTCGGCAAATGTGGCATGGGCTGCGATTTTCAGTTGGGTAATTTGATATGGTGCAGTGACAAGATCAACAACCGCAATCGGCAAATCTGACATACCCGATGACAAAGAATCATGCAATGTGACATCAGCTTTATTCTGCTCTGATGGACTTATCCTAACCCATGTGCCATAACACAAAGGGACAGTTTTTTCATATGTTAGTCGGAGTTCATTGATGAGGACCAGTTTAGAAATTCTTTAGAATTTTATTAATATTGTGCTCATTTCACTGAGCCTGCTGAGCCTTTGGTAACTTGGGTGTTTACAACTGTTCACCACATAGGTAGGCAAGCATCTGATCTTATTTGAATTTTTGATCTTATTTTTTCAGTATCATTTCATTATTGCATTAGAAGCCTATAAAATATATAAGATCGAATAAAAAAAGTCAGAGTCATAAAATGGATTGCTTCATAAATTCCTGTTGATTATTTTTGGTTAATCAGCTCTCTTTGCTCACTGTGAGAAATTTTATTCTACATTGCTGTTTTATAAAGTTACAAACTTTTTTTTTTTTAATTGAATGACATATAAAGAGGGTCAACCATCTGGGACAGTATGAGGCGGTGACAAAGGAGACAGGTTGTTATGTCCTTAAAAGATTCTTCACAAGTAGCCTGGGCAGTCGGAACAACACCGTCTACTTTGATATGATGCACTATCTGATTAACTCGTTGCCCTCCCACATCAAAGGGATGTCGAACAGAGAGGTATGCAGAGTTACAGAAGAAACGATGGAGTCAACTTGTCTGTGTGTGATGCAGCTTGGAGTTGCAGGGAAGGGCTTACTGTTTTATATTTACTGTTAAACTGAGCTTTGTCCTCTCCAAATTAGAGAATAGACAGTGTGTTTCATTTTGAAATTGTACTGATCTGAGCCTTTTTACAAGAAGTATACTATATTAAACACAGTGAATAAGTTTACATCTATTATGTAAATATTCTTCATACTGTATATTTTGACATGTATAAAAACAGGTTGAACATGAATAGCAAAATAGTTTTGAATTAGAGATTTTTTCTCCACTAAGGAATTTTGCCCTTTATTTTTGGTATATCTAATATTTTTCGATAATCTTTTACATTGATGATCATTAAATTAATATAGTTAATTTATGTTAATTGTGTTTAAAATAATTGTTGTTATTACATGCCCCTTAAGATCCTAATGCAGTATAATAACAAGTTAGATGTTCTTACATGAAATGGCTGGATCAGGTTGAGTTTGAGCCTGCAGTCAGGCACCAAAGGAACAAACATTGTGCTTGGTTTTGCTGGATTGATAAGCTGGAGCAGATGTGCGACTCAAAAGATGAGTGAATTTTTTCTTGACATGCTGCTAAGCCCGAGTCTTGTCGTGTTCTATATTATCAATTATATTCACTTTGGTTTAGTTGGAGTCATTACAGTGATTGCATTTGTATTGTCTCTGACATTCAGTGTTCTCTTCCTAAATTGTTCATTGCTGCAGCGCCACCCGTTGGCACTGCCTGAGAACTACATGAAAAGTGTAACATAATCACCAGCCTAGGGAGGGCTTTACTTGACAGAAGTGCAATAAAATATGATACGCAGCAATGGACGAACCTTAGCAGATACAGCACTGGATGTAGGTAGGCCATCTGTCTCGCTGTGCTCTGATTTTCTATCCTTGATAATGATGTGCATTTTAAACCTGTGTCTTGGGTCAGAGATGCTACTTCCTAGTGGTTTTCAGCCACCATTACAGCTGTGATCCTCTATAATAGTAACCACTGCTATTTAAGATTGTGTCTTGGATAAT
>JANRMT010062838.1:2781730-2806730 GCA_026402145.1 Polypterus bichir lapradei | reverse complement strand
GCTGGTGGTGATGGGTAAAGTGGCTTCCCACTGACTATGTAAAGAGCTTTGAGTAGTGAGAAAAGTGCTATATATATGCAAGGAATTATTATTATTATTATTAGATTCCCATCAGGTCACCACTTCATGGATCAGAGTATTCAGTGGAATTATTTCAGGCAGAAAATCTAGCCTGGAGTTTAATAAATTATTGTTATTATATATACAATTTGTGACAAATTTGTCACTAGGACACACAGTTCAGTTTATGTGAATAACTGGCATACAGGACCAGAAGAAGAACCGATTCTAAACCAAGAGCAAAGGAGAGATTTGTCGGTCGAAAACATGACTGATTGCCCACAATGGTGGCTTCTGTTGGGTAAAACCTCGGCAGTTGGTGATACAAACAGCAGCAGTTGAAGCATGGAGTCTCTAAACTATTTTTTATTGTGCCAGTGGACATACCTTGATGTTTTGGATTAAAGTACAGTCCTGTGAAAAAGTAACTACACCCATGCAATGCTTTTTTCTTTTTTTATAAATAAGTGGACATGTTAAAATTTGATCTTCTTTTAAATAGCATCTTTTGATAAAGGTGATGTACCTTGAATGAAAGTTTGACACTGTGATAATTTATTCAATGAAATATGAGCAGACAAGCCATTTCCATCTGTGGAAAAGGCACTCTTGGCTGCAACAGCTGGTATTGTCCCCTCAAGTTGGCCTTTCCTAGAACTGTATCTAGATGTCTCGGACATGGCTGGGAGCAAGTGTTTCCTCCTCCTCCTTGCAGAATTCTTAAAGCTGTGCAATATCTGAGGGGTGTCTTGTGTGCACAGCCCAATTCAAATCCCTCAACAGAAGATACTGTCTTTAACTTAGCTATTCGTTGGTTGATTTATCAGCATTGTGAGGGTTGCTGTCATGTTACAAGGTCCACTTTGGGGGTGAGCTTCAGTCTCTTGACAGGTGCTCTCCCATTATCCTTAAGTGAAGAATTTCTAGTGGGTTTTTTGATGGTGAGTTGCTCAGACCGTGAGCTGTTTCTGGTCAATCGCTGTCTTTGTTTTTTTGAAAAACATATCTTCTGGTACTGTCTCCAAATGATTATATCTTTGCTTTGTCTGTTCAGAGCACATTGTTCTACAAGTAACTGTCTTTGCCTGGGTGTTCATGGGCAAACTTTAGTCTTGCCTTGATGTTTTGTGTTTTTTCTTCCTGGCACACCTCCATTTTACAATAAATTTCATTTATGCAGCTTCTTTCTAGTGGTAGACTCGTGCACAGTGTCAAGAGCTACCTGTAGGTCCCCTGATGAAATTCTTGGCTTCTTAGAGACTTATTTAAGCATCTTACTTTCTGCTCTTGGTCCCTCTTGGGTCAGTTTGGTTTTAATTTTGCATGTACGAAGTTCAATGAAGACATTTTGCCAAAGAAGTCAGAATCTGTCTTGCTGATTTTGATTATCTGAGGTATGTAGGATCCTTGGTCAATCATTGTGTCTCGCCTAGTTGTATTAGAAGTTGCTGGTCAGCTCAGAAGAAGTAAAAATTGTCTCCTTGTGTGAATCCAATGAATGTGTCTCGCTAGTTAAAAGGAAATCAATGTTGACAATGACCCATCACCTTCCACTGGTCTACTGCTATGTAACTTCAGACAAACTGTGTATTCAATGACACTCATTATAATGGAGTACAATCTCTTTCAGACCAGCTTAAGGCCTGAAGTCTTACCCTGAAGTTTGTGGAGGGCACTGCACCTCTGCAGATGACTGAAAGTGTTAGTATAGAGTGAACATTAAGATTTGTTGTGTGACTGACCAGGCCTGCAGTGATTTCATTCCTCTGGGTCCTCAGATTGTTTCTGATAATCCAAGGCTTCCAGCAGCTATTATGAGTATCACGTCGCTGTCACATCTGTATCACAAACTTAGTGCAGTACAGTGAGTTGGGCTGAACCTCTTAGTTTCACAAGAACAAATAATTAAGTAATAGTATTAAATTTATCCCAAGGGGTAAATTCAGCTTTTTACTGAAACTCAATAAATATTAAAGCCCCAGCAAATAAACGCAAAGAATTACTATAAAGAAAGACAAATTCTGACTTGGCTGAGTATAAGAGAGCAGTCACAGTTACAGTGAGACACTATAAAGCAGCATTGCCATTAGTATGAAGGAGCCCCAGTGGGGTTTCTTCACAGACTTTTATTGAATAATTTGTTCAAGGATGGTGTGTCATAGACAAGTTGTGCATTTGACCATTCCTTTAGTTTTCATTCTCTTCTGCACTGCTGTGTCTGCCTTCTTAATCAGCACCTTTAATTCAGTGGACCTTTCTTGAAGTGATGTTACCTGCCCATTCCACCACACTGGCTGTCATAGTTGTAGAATATGTAGAGGATGTGACTACCCACAGTAAAGGAATGCAATCTCCTAAGTAAAAAAGAGCCTGCTCTTTCCTTTTATCTCTAGTTCCTCTGTGTTCCTAGACCAGACCAGCCTGTCATTGATGTGGACCCCCAAGTACTTGTGGCAGTGTACCACCTCCATATCCATTCGCTGGATAGGGAGTGATCAGGCGTAGAGGCTCTTTGGTGCATTGAAAGTCAATAAGCCTTTCCTTGGTTTTGATGATTCTGAGTTGCAGACAATTCTTAAAGTTCTTCTCCTAATTACTCGCCTCTGTCTTATCTCCCCCTCTTATCAATTCACCCCATAAGGGCAGAAACCACAGGAGGATTTCTTCAAGTGACTTGACCCGCTGCAGTGTTTATAGTCGGAGGTGTACAGAGTGAAGAGAGAAGGAGACAGGCCTGTTCCTTGTGGTGCTCCAGTGCTGCTAACATCCACATCAGAGACACAGTCCTTGAGTCCTTGACTAGTGCATCCTCAAGGCATTCTTGGTGTGTTGTCATGGCAATAGTGACATCCAAAAGAGACCTTGCTGTGACCCAAACAGGTTTTTTATTTTCATGTGCAGCTTCTACTTGTGGTTATAGTATAGCAAATTCAGCCATGCTGATCTCATGCACTGGGCCTAATAGAAATGAATTAATAAATGCAAGTGTAGTTCTTCATCATATAATATAAAAATGTTTTATGTATAAAATAAGGGTGTTTTTTATCTCATCAGGTTACAGATAAAGTTTGCTGCTGTTTGTGTGTAGTTCTTGTAATTGTCATTTGTCCTGTGTACACATGCACTGTCACACTCTTTAAGAATCTACACCATGGCCTTGAGGAGGCTGCCTCACCTCCTCCTTCTCATGGAAGTCACGAAAATCTGACATGTTACTTTGACACATCAGTTTGGCAGAACAAGAACTCTATTAAGCAGTCACTAATTTCACGTGTGAACTCTTGACAAAAGTGCATGCTGTTTTGTTTAATCACATTTCAATAATTTCATTTTAAAGAAGAAATAGAAAAAAGGGACAAAAGAGAACAGCCCATCCCACTTTCCATGGCCTGAGATGGCAAGTTGATGAGTGAGACCCTAGAGTCTATTTAAATTGATACGGAATGTTGTATAAGGCAGAAAAGAGCTGGGAGGGTGAAGAGCTTCTTTTTAACATCTCCTCCCTCCATTCAATTAAATGTGCCAGCCGCGCCACAAGAATCACACACACACACAGGCACTCCCTAAGGGTCTTGTCTTTGACAGAGCTGTTACTTTACTGAACACAGACTAAGCAAATGGGACGGGCGGGCAGCCGACCAACCAACTGTCTTATCAACAGAAAAGGAAAGACTGACAGACATGAAGAAACAAAGTATGAATTTAAATGGAGATCAGATGTTTGGCAGCTCTAGATGCAAAGACACATTGAGGTATGAAATAAAGGCAACTTTTGCCATAAAGATACAGTATTGTAAACAAGTGTCTTAACAACATTGATAAATGAGTTCTGACCAATTTCTGTCTGTCTGTCTATCTATCTTATAATGCCATATCTATCTATCATTTATAGTCCTTTTCATTCTGTTTGTCTGTCTGTCTGCCTGTGCCACAAATTCACAACTTTTCCTTTCACTTTGTTGGCACCTCAAGAAGCTTCTGTAGGTCTGGTACTTCATACCCCCCCCCCCCCCCCACACCTCCTCCAGCTGGCAAGGACACCTCACATGTTCCTGAACATGCATATGTGGTTGCCACTCTGCACATCTATTATTAAATAATGAATGAATTCATACAATGGTAGTGGTCCTGCAGTTGCACAAAGCTGAATGTCTCCTGTCTGTTGGCGGGTTTTTTTAGTCCCCAGGTGCACAAGGGCTAATAAACAGTGAAGGAGCAGCATGAGGAACATTGTTGCCTAGACAACAATATTTTTTTCTGTTATATAGTGCTCTTCACATTATCACATGACTCAGATCTTTGAACAGTGTGCTAAATGCAAAAATATCAATCATTTTGTTGACCATCTTACACAAGTTATAATGACACGATCTGTAAGCAGAGTGCCACACTGTGCTGCTGAAAACCCCTGAAGCACAGTCTGCATTATTAACTGAAGCTGCATCATCTGCAGAAAGGGCCCAACTTCAACCATCTTCATCACATTCTGTTTAATATAGCATCCTCAATGCCCAGCAGTAGCGTGTGGTGATCTGTACAAATGAAGAAATGCAAACAGCACACTACAGAACGAGCATAGTGGAATCAAATATGTGGAGTCTACCATTTCCTAAATGTATTGCGATTTTCCTTCTTTTTCCCCCACAGAGGTGCATTGCAGATTAACTGATGATTTTAAATGTGTCACATTGGGCAGATGTGTGAAGGTGCTCTGCCTTGTACCTGACACCTGAAATGCTCCTGTACCTTTTGACCCTGAATTGTTTTAAGCAGCTCTGTAAAATGGAGCGCTGGGCATTTGGATGGATGGGCGGGTGGACAGTGTCAAATCACTGATATGCTTTGGAAAAAAAAAGTTATAATTATTTCATGTGATTTATTTATGTTTTGGGGACTGAATCCAAAAATAGAAACCATTTTTCTCCATTGTGTAAGATTTTTTCACAAAAGACATTTTTTAGCTGTCAATTTATAGTTTTATTGCTTTGTACTATAATTAATTAAATATCACTCTTTCATTTTTTAAGAAAGCATTAAATGCAAGTAAATTATTATTAAAATATATGTTTAAAGCAAAACAGTTATTTTTTGATGAATTCATAATATAAAATAATAATAATATAGCTGTGATAGACCATGGTGATGAGTCCCAGCAGCAGGTAGCAGCCCATGAAGCCAATAGAAGTGGGACAGCAGAGCCAACAACTGACCGACTAAAAAAAAAAATCTGCTCCTTGGTCCCAAAAACATTTTCAGACCACACTTGGTGTATCCAGATAAGGTGCTGCTACCACAGCTTCATAATAAGCTTGGTTTAATGAAGCAATTTATCAAAATCTTCTCAAATGATGGAGCCTGTTCTATGGATTTATGCACAAAGTTTGTCTGAGGCTAAATTGAAATGGGGCATTTTTGCCCACCCTGATCTTTGAAAAAACAATCTCTGATGCAGAATTTCATGGTGCAATGCACGACCAGGTTTGAGGTTATATATATATATATATATACACACACACCCTCACGAGGGAGCTTTGCTCGCCAACCCCCTTGCCTGTGCTACGTGCCAGCCACTTTGTTTCTGCCGCTTGCTTATGTGGATTTCACTTTGACCAAACAACAGATCTTTTAATTCTTGTGGATATGCCTCTTCATTGGCATATATATATATATATATATATATATAATATACACTAGGGGTGCAAGCCCCCCTGGCACCTTCGCTGCCCAACCTTGAGTTGCGTCCAGTCTGCCGCTCGCATTGTAAAGAGTGGAGATGTAGTCGCTCCTCTAAAACCCCCTCTTAAATGGTGATACAATGGGAAACAAATACAGTTCTTTTTTTACACCCTCTTTGCTCGATCAGCTGCTGCCGTGCCACATGATCTGCATCTCGCACAGCGCTTAGAATATTTAAAAGCCTGTGCAGCAGCTGTCCAACTCTGTTTTTTTATTTCCTGCCCCGGGCTTGGTTAAATCCCATGGCACTCTTGGTTAAGTTTCATCTCGCGGGACGCAAGTTCATAATATTTTTTAGTTTATAATTTAAAACGGAATAAGAATCTGAAAATCAAACAACATCATATTAAAGTTTGATAAATTCTGAAAAGAATGATACCCAACATATATTTGTAGGTTTTAAAATAAGCCTGATTTAAAGCGTGACAAAAAAAGTGACATAAAAACATCACATAAAATTGTTGCACTTTTGGGCTTAGGATTTTATATATATATATATATATATATATATATATACTAGCAAAATACCCGCGCTTCGCAGCGGAGAAGTAGTGTGTTAAAGAAGCAATGAAAAAGAAAAGGAAACATTTTGAAAATAACGTAACATGATTGTCAATGTAATTGTTTTGTCACTGTTGTGAGTGATGAGTGTTGCTGTCATATATATATATAAAAATATATATATATATTTACACACACACACATAAACATATATATATACATATCTATACATATACACATATATATACACACACACATATATACATACATATATATATATCTACATATATACACATACATATACATACACACATACATACATACACACACATATATACACACAAATACATATATATATACATACACACACACATATACAAACACAGCTATTTCGTATCAGTGCAAGATGCTGCTTGTTAAAACGGATAACTCCCGCTCTTACGTGCAAGTCTGCGTGGATATTATGAACTATCGTATTTGTTCAAGTTCTATTTAAATTTTAAATAGAAGGAATTTTTATTTAGTCGACAGAAATATCTTTGGTAGGAATGGTAAAAACAGACAGGAATATTATTCCTGAATAAATCAACTCAAACCTTAAACAACTTATAATATTTTGCTCTCCATAAAAATATATCCTGTCTAAATTATACAAGTTAGAAATAAAGTAAACGTTAAAAGAACAAACATTCAAATTTCTTTACTCTTATGTAATTTTATATAAAAAATAAACTTAGATTTTAAATATCCCAAAAGATTTTGCTCTCCATAAAAATATATCCTGTCAAAATGATACAAATTCAAATATGAACATGCTGCATAACAAAACCTGGAAATATAAATAAAATGTGTTCCTTTCAGCAATAACAAATCAAATCATTCAGTTGTCTTTGCTCATATGTCATTTTAGAGCTGGACGCCTGGCATCTTTTTTTGGCAACAAGTTCGTTTATGTTTGGTGTGAGGTTCTGTGTTGTGGAGATTCTCAGGATGGACTGCAGGTGCTCATTAGTGAGGCGACTCCTGTGTGCTGTTTTGTTAGTCTTTATCACTGAGAAGAGCTTCTCACACAGATATGTGCTACCAAACATGCACAAGGTTCGAGCCGCATGTAGACGGACTTTTTTTGTTCTTCAAAGTCACCAAAGCGCCATGCAAACTCAGTGCGCTCAGTTTATCAGCAAAGTGCGTATTTGGGAACACCGTAGTGACGACTTGGTTCAACATTACTTGGCAACAGGGAAAGTGGGGCAAGTTGCACTGGTGCATTTGTGTCTCCCATAAAAGCAGCTTCACTTGAAATCACTTTGTGATTGTGCACGGGTAAAAACGTCCGCTGAAGTGTCAGATTCTTATTTAATTCTTCTGCTTTCTGTATCTTCTGCATTGCATTCAGCTCTTTCAGGTTACCCTGATGTTTTGTCTCATAGTGCCGTCTTAGATTAAATTCTGTAATTACAGCCACATTAGCTCCACAAATGAGACACACGGGTTTACCGACAATGTCAGTAAACATATACTCAGCCTCCCATCGGTTTTTAAAGGCTCTATTTTCAGAATCAACTTTTCTCTTCAGCATCGTGTGGGCTAGCTTCGCAATAACTTGCAGCATCATAAGCTAGACTTGATTAACGCGGTAAGTGTTCGGCAAGGCAGGTGAAGCGCTGCATTATGGGATCTGTAGTTTATTGTGTTACCAGCGCTTCATATACCCGGGCCATTAATAACAATAATACAGTATATAAAATGATCTTGCGGGCCGGATATAATTACACGCCGGGCCGGATGTGGCCCGCGGCCCTTGAGTTTGACACATATGGACTAAATAGAACTTGAAAAGATATATTTTTTCAAATGTGATCGCGCAATTCAGATCGAGTTGACGCGCACTACAGCCTGCATGCCTCAATAAGTCATCCTCCCCTTGCTCTTACTTTTTTACCATTCATCTAACGAATACACTGAGTATGGCTTTACCAAAACAATCATTGATGGCGAATAAAGTATCCATTATTCGAGTATGTAGATCGGGGTATATATATACATATATATATACCCGCGTATCGCAGCGGAGAAGTAGTGTGTTAAAAAAGCTATGAAAAAGAAAAAGGAACATTTTAAAAATAACGTAACATGACTGTCAATATACAGTATTTGTTTTGTGAGTGTTACTGAGTGTTGCTGTCATCAAGGATTTGATTATCATTATTTCTTTCAATCAGGTTCGTATTTGCAGGATGTGTTGTGTTCAAGCTACATTCCGTGTTTGTCAATCGTTGTAAAGATGACAGGTTTCATTCATCGATTCGTTTCTTACTGCATCAATAAACAGCTCGTCTTCTTCTTTATCTGAGACCTGACACACTGCATGCACGGGTTTTTTTTTTTACACTGTCTTCCTTTAGCGGGACATTCACTTTTTCCACCGTGTGCTTTGTTTCTGCAGTAGATGGATTTATGAATATGCTTGTATGTATCAGACGCTTCATATTTTTTACTGCCTTTTCAATTGTGTAATTCGGTTTTTGTTCAGCGCTTTTTGGAACTGTTGCTTTTTGTCTGTGCACTGCGTCAGTTCACGTGAGCCGCTCGGTGTACATGCATCGAAGGTTCCCAGCTGTGCTGGTGCCATCTCGTGCTATGTCCATGGCTGTATTTAATGTTACCGAAGTCCTGGCACTTAAAACTTTCTCTCGCAGTTTCGCTGAGTTTGTGCCAAACACCACCCTGACCATCTCATCTTCCTCTGCATAAGCACAGTCCTTCACCCATGAATATTTAGTGGGAGTTTGCTATTGGATTGCCGCTGACGGACGGCCTTATACGGGCAGGCACTAAATTACAAACGCCAGCGGCAGCCTGTCTATGAACTTAATTTAAAGTGTAGGTTTACATCGTGCTTTGTTTCCGAAGTAGCAGAACTCATGAATATGGTTGTATATGTCACTCGCTCGCTTCTTATTGTTTCGCTGCCTTCTCAATTATATAATGCATGTTTTCTTCAGCGCTTTTTGGAGGTCTTCCTGGTTTTCTATGTACTGTGTGATTACGTGGGAGGCGTGATGATGTCACACGAAACTCCGCCCCCACGGCGTTCAAGCTCATCTCCATTACAGTAAATGGAGAAAAACAGCTTCCAGTTATGACCATTACGCGTAGAATTTCGAAATGAAACCTGCCCAACTTTTGTAAGGAAGCTGTAAGGAATGAATCTGCCAAATTTCAGCCTTCCACCCACACGGGAAGTTGGAGAATTAGTGATGAGTCAGTGAGTCAGTGAGTGAGTGAGTGAGTGAGGGCTTTGCCTTTTATTAGTATAGATATATATAGAGTAGATAAAAATATGAAAAATGCATTTGTAAGTTTAAGGAGCTGGGTTGCAACATGAGTCTCAAAGTTCACTTTTTGGATTTGCATTTAGAAGTTTTCCCTGAAAATCTTGAAGCAGTGTGTGAAGAGCAGGGTGAAAGATTCCGTCAGGATAAGAAGGATGTGGAAAGAAGGTACCAGGGATGTTGGGATGTCCGTACGATGGTGGACTTCCAGTGGATTATTTATAGAGGCACACCAGAAAAAGTGTACAAGTGACAGTCCACCAAACAAAGTTTTAAATTTAAAAAAAAAAAAACAAAACAAAAAAAAAACCTAAGAAGTAACAACAATTAGAGAAATTATATGAAGTCAATGAGGACATGTCGGTGTTTTCTTTACATACAGTGTATCTTTAAAATTATTAGATTGACTAAATATTTTCATATTAAACTGATTTAAAACATGTTGTATACACAAATAAATTATTTCTTAAATATTAAGTACAAAACTGAAAAAAGATTTAATGTGACATGATGGAAGCATTCTACCTATATTTTAGTATGTTCATGAATGCGAATTAAAATGACTATTCACAATAAAAACAGTCTTTTGAGTTTAATTTTGCAGACCCATGTCATGTATGCCTTAGAAAAAGGATGAGCAAAAAGAAGTGGATCAGCCTTTCACGATTACCCGCATGTTGTCTTGAGCACTGAAAGATCATTTGAACATTTTCCCTTTTTTTAGATTTCTGGTTTTCAATCCCTGAATCTGCTTATGATGTATTTAGGCCATATGCTGCTTCCTGCCCACTCAGGTTTGGTGATGAGTGGCATCTAGTGATACCACCTCAGCGTGGCTTCCAATTTCAGTTCAGTCCCTCCTTATGAGCAGCTCCTAGCAGTGGAACGAGCTGCCTACCCGTATTTGGAATTCTGAGTCAATCACTATGTTTAAGAAGTATTTAAAGACCCTCTTGTCTGGGGAATTTCTCTCCATCTAATATTAGCTGTTAGGTTTTGTAAACTAGGAATTGTAACTTGCTGGCATTTTGTTCTGAGCGCTTCACTTGTGGTGATCAATTTTGTCAGATTGACCTGTCACACTTGCTCCTAAATTGTCCCCCAGACTGATGTGTACTTGGTTAAATTGACCTCATTTGTAAGCTGTTTTGAATAAAAGCAACTGTCAAACAAAAAAAATTAAAATGTAGTAGCCATTCACTGTTATTCACATAATCAAACAGTGAGTTATTAGAAAATACAATCGCAGCAGGCCATTCAGTATTTCCAAAATAGCACCCAGTTGACACGTGAAGGTCACCTAACTGTTAAACAGTTATTAAAACTGATTATTCAGTGACTATTGAATTCTGATCTTGTAATACACCTTGAGTAGATGCATCAGTCTAATGTGCATTATTGATGTTTCTTATTATTTGTTTCATCATTTGATTGGCCTTTTGTTTTAGTCAGTTATTCATTAAATTTAATTCAGTTCAATCTCTCAGATAATTATTTAATCAATCAAACAAGAAATCAATTCATAATGAAGAATTTAGTCAGGTACTCATTCATTTCTCAATAAATCCATCAATCAGCCCTCATATTTGGCCCTTTAGTTTGTTAGTCACTTAGTTTTGCGTCTGATTGTCCAACATTTTTGTGTAGTGCCTTTCATAGCCAATCAATGCATTTATCTCCTTATTTCTTTGGAATATTCTTGATTACTCCTGAAAGTGTTAGCAGTGGTGATTGGTAAAGTTGTTTATTGAAAATACTGCTATTCAGTGACAGTGTTAGTTTTTCTTAAATTTCTTCATTTGCAGTTTCATGCAAAATCAAAACATGACCAGCCTTCAGGTTCCATTTCCCTGTAACTCCTTCAATCTTCAGTTACATTTTTTGCTTGGTGAGCAGTGGCAGCCTAACACGTTTGTATTTCTCACTTTCAGCTTTTCCTACAGAACTGTTTCATATCCTCTTTTTTCCCATTTTGTTCTTGTGTGTGTTTTATCTGTGCACTTTCATACTTAAGTGAAGATGTGTACCTGACTTGCTGCATAAAATGCATCCAATTTTGGAGAATGCAGAATTTTGGAATGTTTAGAAAATGGGTCACGTGTTTACTTTTTTTATCATTAATGCAGGCATTTGCATTTTTATCTTTTTAGTTCCTGTCTCTGCTTCTATCTTTTAATGTTATTTACTGGCTATAGTGTTTAGTTGGCATGACTCCTTAACTTTGTGTTATATAACATTCATTTGTGTTAATTCTGACAATACTATATGGAAGGCTGAAAGGCTGAAAAGTTTAACATGATTTTTTTATAGTATGTAGTATCTTTTCTATTGGGAAATATCACAAAGTATTATATCTAACCTTTTAGAAGCAGTCTGAGGCAAAAACAGAGCATTTTGAATAATATATACACACTAACCATAGTCCCTGTCAATAATTTTGAAAATATTTGCTATCTCTTGCCATACATGTACTGTCAGCACTTTTCCTCGGTATCTGTGTGTGTCTGAACCCCTCTTCACCGGTGCCCCCTTTCCCAAGTGTGTTCCCGTACTCTCTCAGTATTTTCAAGGCGCCTTTTTCACCTCCTATCCACTTTTATACCTTCCATCTCTGAAGGCAACTCTCTTAGCGTGTGTCTTTACTACTTCTTATTTGCTTAATATACACACTTCCTCTTTGTTTGCATCACAAAAGACAAACGGACCAGTCAGATTGCTATGTAGTACTGGACACACAGACCTAAGTTGTTTTATTATAGAGTAAATTATTTTAATTATGGTGAACACTGCCTTGTTTCTAAATAGCCAGAAGGATAATCTTAAAGTTAAATCTGCTTACACATGAATGGAGGCTCATTATATATTAATGATTTTCCAGAAACAAGTAATGTAAGTGTTTTGGACATTGCAAACAGAATAGAGTCTTGTCTTTCTGATGTCAACTGTTTTATGCACCATGGCAAATTGGGAGAAAAGGGGGGCCAAAAATTGAGACCTGGCTTGTTAAAGACAACTGAATTCCTGGGTGCAGAAAAATCAAGACCCAGGAGTGGATGGTCTAGCCTAGAGGTGCCCACACTTTTACGGTTTGCGAGCTACTTTTAAAATGACCAGGTTGAAATGATCTACCTACATTAAAAATGCTATACAGTATATATATATATATATATATATATTATAATACATATACATACACAGAGTATACTTTATACATAAAATATATGTTGTCATACCTTGCATAACTGAATAACCATTATGGCACAATAACAATTCAATACATTTATGGTCACTGCAGTATTTGGATTTAATAATCTTCATGTGGGAAAAGGCTGACTCACATAAATACAGTAAGTAGAGCCGAATAATGCAGTCTAGGAGGTAGCTCTTAGAAGGACTTCTTATGCTTAATGATTGAGTGACTCACCCGGAACGATGCTTCGGTGTGTCTGCCTTTGCTTTTGAATTTAGCCGAGTGAAAAAATGACGGCTGTCCGATTAACTGCGATTTTAGTTCCTTCTCCTTTCTCTTTCTCAGATTGCTTTTCAGAAGGAAGTCAGTTTCGTAGTTTTTATGAACAGTTCGAAAGTGCCTTTCCACATTTTCCTTCTTTGGAATAGCAATGATAGATTGACAGATTAGACAAACACTCTTCGATTGTGACATTGTGAGAAAAAAATCCTGTTCCAATTCCACATCCAGCCCATACCCTCCCCAAACAATTTTTTTAAAATCCCTTCTTCACTCGATATAAATTGGAAGGCTAACTAGATCACAGCCAGAGTTTTGCAGTAGCTTGTACATTTGATTGTGCGTGCAGGATGACCAGTGTGTTAGAAGAAAAGAGATCTCAGACTGGCCGCCCTATATGTCAATCAAGTGGCAAATGCCATAGGGAGGATATATGATAGACTAACGTTTCAAAAATTTTTTTGAGTGCAACGTGATCTACCTGCACTACCTTTCCGATCTACCGGTCGATCGCGATCGACGTCTTGGGCACCCCTGGTCTAGCCTGTTATCTATCAAGCAATGTGAGGCTGCCTTGACCGTGGAAGTGGTTAGTGGACATAGCCAGAAGTGATCTTGGGGTGGTTTAAAGCCCCCTTTTTATAATATACTCAGAGACATTCAGGCGAAGACACCAATGGCCAGCAATATTGGCCTTATCATAAATGCGGGGAAAAACAAATTGATGAAAATAAATACAACACTTGAGCAACTTGCAACAACCAAGTCAGTGAAAAAGTGAAACAGTAACTGGGCAGCACAGTGACTGCAAATGGGGACAGTTGTAATGATGGTCAGGCCTTCAGAAAGACCCACGAAAACAGGCCGGAATCCTAAATGATTTGCCCAAAGAGGGTCTGACCCTTGAAAATTGTGAGGCTTCTGGCCTGTCTAGACATCAAAATGGAGAACAGGCTTTTAAAGTTCAAAAGACAGTCTTAAATATCTCAAAATATGTCTCAAAGGATCGAATACCATGGAAGTCCAGCTTGAACAGAGACAAGCCTCACTAGAATCTTTGAAAAAAAGGATTTATAAACAGAAATTTTAAAATTAAGAAAACACTCAAATATCAAAAAAGAAAACAAAAAGGTTTTGCCTAAAAGGCAATCCTCAGCAAAAAGTTCCAATTCAAAAAACAGAAATCCTAATTCTTAAAACAGTAGTAGGAGTCACAAAAACCAGTAAATACAAAGAAGCAAATAATCAAAATGAGAACACTCCAAACCACCAAGCACATTCACATTGTCAATGAACAACAAAGGAGTGCACTTCCCATAAGGCTTTCTAGCTCTGGGGTGGCACAGTGGTGCAGTAGGTAGTGCTGGTGCCTTGCAGTAAAGAGACCTGGCTTCGCTTCCTGGGTCCTCCTTGCGTAGATTTCCTCCGGGTGCTCTGGTTTTCTCCCACAGTCCAAAGACATGCAGGTTAGGTGTATTGGCGATCCTAAATTGTCCCTAGTGTGTGCTTGGTGTATGTGTGCCCTGCGGTTGGATGGCGCCCTGCCCAGGATTTATTCCTGCCTTGCACCCTGCCCTGTGCTGGCTGTGATTGGCTCCAGCAGATGCCCGTGACCCTCTGTTAGAATATAGCGGGTTGAATAATGACTGACTTTCTAGGGCTGCTGTGTGTACCACCCACAAAATACAAGCAACATCAAAGACCATATTCTTACACATAGAATCTACATAAAAGCTAAATAGACTGAAATTAACAGATATTAAATAATTTGACAAATAACAAATGCACAGAACAATATTGTAAAAAACAATAACAGATGAAAACAAATAAAGTACACAAAGAGGCACAAAAAATCCAAGTTTGAACTAAGGACTTGATTTTAACTTTTCAGTGTGGCCAAAATAAACTATGAATCGCTTGGGCTGCAGAGATGTTTAAAGTCATTACTATCATTTGTTCTCAATTCCTTCACTGTCCACGGTTTTAAAAAACAAGTCCTTAAGGTACAACTGTTAGAATATTTAAACAATTTTGACAACAACAAACAATTCAGCGCACCAATATTTGCCAACAGGCAGCCAACTACGTGGGAGGCGTGGGGATGGGGGATGCAACTCCGCCTCACACGGCAACCGAGCTGCAGGCTATGGCCGTATATATGTACGTAAGTAGGATTTAGTTATGACCGTTACGTGTAGAATTTCTAAATGAAACCTGCTTAACTTTTGTAAGTAAGCTGTAAGGAATGAGCCTGCCAAATTTCAGCCTTCTACCTACACGGGAAGTTGGAGAATTAGTGATGAGTGAGTCAGTGAGGGCTTTGCCTTTTATTAGTACAGTATAGATTTCTGCATATTCTGCGAGGAGTCCATTTCTGTCATTATTTTCACATTTTGATTTGAATTTTAAAGGTTGATTTACACTACATTCTTCTTTTCTATAATTATGCACTGCAATTTAGATAGATAGACAGAACTTTATTGCCAGCGGAAATTTGTTTACACGAACTTGATTGTCGCACCGATGACATAACGGGCATTACTTTACAAATGTACAATACAATCTCAGTACACGTTATTCCTCGGTGGATAAATAAACTTCCAGAGAATCTTTACCATCAGTTAGCTTAACTCCTAAGCAGGCCCTAGTGGTAAGATTTGTTTTTTGGTTTCAGCTTTCACGTTCTCTTTGCTTCTTTTGTCTTGTCCTTTTTTCTTGGGAGCCCTGCTTTATTTTTAATTTCACGATTCTGGCCTACGCCTTACCTAACTATGTGTTTTATTTGTTACCAACTATTTTTCAAGGTTTACAATAATCTCAGGGCACTTCAACACATCCTTAACAAAGTCGGGTTTTGAAAGTCTCTGAGGTCTCAGTCTTTACCACACTACTGGTCACTTATTCCATGTGTTGGTGGTTCTCTGTGTGAAGAAAAACTTCCTAAGGTTTGTGTGAAATGTCCAAGTGTTTCCTACAAAACCTTTGACCGACCATAACCCCGACTCCTCTCTTTGTAATTAGACTCCTAGATTTACTATGTTGACAAGACACAGGGTTCTTCATCACTTCCGATGTGAATGGCCAAGCTAGGTTTCAGCACTGTAACCTGTTAACATTTGGGTTTAAAGGCTGTAGGGATGCCATTGTGACTTTTTGATGTTATTTATCAAAGACGTTACTCAAAACGGAAGGCAAAATGTACAAAATTACAAAAGAGGCTATATTTTTATCAAAGGGCTAGAAGAAAAAAGTTTCATGTTACAAATATAATTTACATTTAGCCAGAGTCGAAGTTGGTGCATTTTTCCGATTCAAACTCCAGTAACCCAATAATTGCTTACACCTCTGACTCCAGAGTGCTCAAGCTTCCTGAACACATGACACAGACAGGCTCTGGACAGAAGTTCAGCAAACAGTGGGGTTTTATTTTGTGGGAAGCTCTTCCAGCCAGCATTTCCCACAACACAACCACAGTACAAGAGACAGCACACAGCATCTCTGTCTTCTTCTCTTTCTCTCTCTCTCTGCCACCTCCTCTCCTCACTCAAGTGTTGTCCTCCGCTTCCAGACTCTGGCTTCTGGAGCAGTGGCAGGAAGCTCCTTTTGTATGAAACCAGGGAGTATTTCTGGCGTTCCGTATTCGTGTCCCCGGAGCACTTCTGGGTTAGACTGGAGCCCGACAAGGTAGGGCTCATTAGTGCCCACCATGCCCCCTGGCAGCACCCACAGAACCCAACAGGGCAGAGCTAAAGAACTCCAGTACCCGTGAGGAAACCGTGGTACTGTAGACTATGGGAGACCATGCAATGTGCATGCCATCTCGCTAAGTCCTTCCTTTCTGAAGGCATCCCAGCCGTCCCTCACATCTTGTTGAAGATCTTAATTTAAAGTAATCTCTGGGATCCACTGTACGAATTCCTTTCATTTGATAATTTTAAATGATTCAATCATATCATCTCTTAATGTCTGTTTTCCTAAACTGAAAAGGTTCAGCTCCTTCACTCTGTCCTCGCCAATGCATACTTTTTTTGTCATTTTTGTGACCTCCGCATTCCTTTGTTCTTGCTCCTTGATTATGTTTTATGTTGCGGCTTTTAGTAGTTTAATGTTACAATCTATATTTGGGTTAGCCCAGATGAACGTAGAATGAGAAACATCCATTTTATGTGGGGTTTGGAATAATTCTAGTCCCGTTTTACTTTATATTTCTTTTGTCTTTTGATTATTGCCATGACATTCATTGAATGTTGTCTAAATTTTTATTCAAGGACAGCAAACGGAATAAAGCTTAAATAGTGGGCGTTGTTTAAAGTGTATGTTTTAGCTGATGGTGCCGTTTTCTATTTAAAAGTCATCTTGCTGCCACTTGCATGCAGCTTTCTGAATGTTTAGACTGTACCTGCCACCCATTAATTTCTACACCTTCCGCGCCTCAGATGGCGAGGCAGAGTCTCTCTTTGATGAGTATGGAATAATGATGAAGTCTGTGCACGCTGAGCTGCTTGTTGCCATACAGCTCTTTGCACCTCCATGGCCTGCTGCCCTTCTCTCAGAATTGCACGTGCTCACCTATTTGCTTATTCATAAGCCCCTTTTATTTTGCAGTGACCTGCGAACTCTGCTGAGGTGACAGAAGGCTTGTTTTGTACTGAAGAGGAATTGTATTGAACAGATCTGTCAGACGTCTTTATAAAATGTTCCCCCACCCCCCCCCAAACAAAAGAGAGCCCCAGCGTATTCAAGGCAAGCGTCTTGTCTGACAGCGGTCAATATGAGTAAAGGTGGGCTGCCTATGGGTGTAGGATGAAGCTGCCAGCCTTTCCTTGTCTGTCAGGTAGCTTTTGGCTCCTAAGTCATTAGATGATTCCTGACTTTTTGTATTGCCTGGTGCTAGTAAGTAGCACCAAATTCCATCCTTTTCCCTGTAATCACCAGTGTCCTTTGTAGGGTTCTTATAAATCATTTTGTGTAGAAATGTGCATTTTGGAAATGTTGTAATGGCTGGCACCCCATTCTTAAAATGGAAAACTTCTATACAGAAACTTGCATCTTGTGCATTGTATCAAAGAAGCTTTCATTTTTGACATTTAATTTGTTCTGTATCATTTCCTGAGGAAGTTATACATTTTTACTGTCTTTCCATGACCTCATCTTGAATTTGACACATAGCGCCATTTCAAGATTTTTCGTGTTGGCCATTATCATGAGAACTCCTTGAATTTTCTGACACTGCGCAGCACGTGATGTCATTGGGGTGACCCTGTAAATTAGCATATTTATGTGCTGTTTAGGCATCCGTGTTTCAGTTTTCATAACCTTTTTTTTTTGCACACATTTTTCTTATTGTCTTTTTCTAACAGCTTTTGAGCTTTCGTTTGGATCCTTCGATTTCTTGTTTTTTGATAACGACCCTTGCTTCATCTCCTGACCCTAAATTAAAACGTTCCACTGCTGTGGCAGAACAATACTGTTGAGCCTAAGAAACATGAATGTGTATCCATTCCATCATTTGTTTTCTGTTTTCCACTGTCATTTTATGTGTATGTTTACTGCTGTCTATGTGTTGTCATATGGTGTGCTAAGTATGAAGAGCTTGGAGCAGACAGATTGAATGTGTGTGTGTCTTTCTCCCCATTTTAATGGCTTTTTTATCATTTGTATTTGTATTACTTTTTTATTTGAGGAAAATTGACGAGTGACGTTCTCAAAGCTGCCTGTCCATCGTTAAAATTCATGAGTCCACCACTGAATGGAGTTTAATGATCTCTTTTCTCCATGGTGCTGAAATGAATTAACCCCACTGTCCATGGTCCTGAAATGATCAATTTTCTGCTGTCCAGTCTGCTGAATGTGTTTATCAGCACACCACATGTGCACCAAATATTCATTTTGAAACGACGTATGAAAATTGTTACGTTTTAACCTGGCATGCCACATTATGCATATGTTAGGCTCAATTGCTGACTTTACATAATTTAACTAAGCCCTGCAGGCAACAGGGTCTTTCATAGCTGAGATAAGTTTAATAGTTTTTAAACTCGCATTTGGTAAATCATTTTTTTCTTCCTGCATCTCTAAATTTTTCCCCCCAAAAAAGAACAACTCCTTTACTATTAATGGTACATTGTATTGATCATATAGACTTAACTGTATTTGCAAAATTCTCATTCATGAGTGTTACCCTGTAGGCATTTAGCACACATCAATACTCATTAAAATATTTCTGAAGGGATTATCACAATTGTTGTGTACTCCTGTTGGTCCAGTGAGCCCCAGAGAAGCACAGTCAGCATCCAGTAAATGTGCAAGTGTCCTCCATTACATGCTAAATGTTGTCAATTACACAGCCGTTAAACCAAACAATACCCAATCAGATTAATGGATGTGTCTGTTTCATAAAGTATGGTCTGTGCAATGATGCAGCACCTTGTTTTACCTTAGAGGGGCAGAAGCTATTTTTGTTGTATCTGGTGCTTTATGTACACAGAGCTTAGCTAAATCATGAGATCATAGGCTAAGATGTGCTGGTATCTGGAAGGTTGTATAGTTGCTGACCGCCAAAGATCATGTGAAAAGACAGTTTCTCCTAGGGGATCAGTACAGTGTACCAAATACCAAAATACCAAAACTGACGTAAAAAATGCAATATTCAATAATGTTATGATTCTACATGACGATAATCCACAGTTTAACTACTAGGTGTAAGTATCCTCTACCATACTGATGTAGTCTGTGGTGATAAGTGACCAAAAGTCGATTGAGGTGACTGCAAATAAGCTGACAAAAACATGGGATGTGGCCTGGAATGAACTTTAGTAGTTAGAGCTTGACATCAGTGGGACTCTGTAGTTAATGAACAACCAAAGCACCTTCTAATAGATGTCAAGTGTCAAAGTAAGGTATTTACACAAGAAAAGCACCTCAAAACCTCTCCCATGGGCACTGGGTACAAGATAGGGATATACACACGTCAGGGCACACTCATTCCTATACACTCACTCTTACTTGGATTAGGGGACACCCAAAGAAAAATCACCTAAACACAGGAAGAACCTGCCAACGACACACAGAGAAGGGAGCAGGCTGGCATTCAGAAGCATTCTAATAGAGCTGCATCTCCAAGATCCTAAAACATTTGGTTATTATCATGTATCTTTGTATCAGATTTTGTAAATTGCGTGTTGTGGACAGGTGAATAATTTCCAAAAAGTGTTGTTGTGCCAATGGGGTCACCTGTTTTCATCTTCCAATATTTAAATCAAATGCATTGCTCGAGGGTACAAAAATGAAAGCAAAATAAGGAGCCTTCTTGGCTATGAGAAAAAGCTTTGGCTCCAGAGAGCAGGTCAGTGACTGGGAATTCTGTCCTTCCATTAAGTCCGGGTCCAAGTGAGATGCCAACATCGGTAGGCGTCAGACCTTTACAGCCCTGCAGCTGGAAGGAGTGGGGTTATACTCCCTCAAGGGGTGTCTCCTCACTGCAGTAGAGGAGGTGAAAAGGGCCGGTAGGGTGTTCCTCTGACACACATGTGACAATGCTTATCACGGGCTGGCATGGTGGCACAGTGGTAGTGCTGCCTTGCAGTAAGGAGGCCAGGGTTCACATCCTGGGTGGAGTCTGCATATTCTCCATGTGTAGGTGCTCCAGTTTCCTCCCACATTCCAGAGACATGCAGGTTAGGTGAACTGGCAACACTGTGTTTTCACTTTGTGATGAACTAGCGCCTTGTCCAGGGTTTGTTCCTGTGGAATAAATTTGTAGAATGTGTGGTCAGTCAGTCAGTCAGTCAGTTATTGTCTAACCTGCTTGTTCCTGCCTTGTGCCCTGTGCTAGCTGGAATAGGCTCCTGCAGACCCCCTCGACCCTGTATGAAACAAAAGAATACTTTTGGGCTCCTTAACTGTCGCTTCACATAAAGGTTGTCCTTGTTTTAATAGAGGCCAAGTTTGTGTCTTTAAGAATATTTTTTTAATTATTGCCACACTTTCTTCTCCTTGCCTGAGTGTTTAACCCTCATGACATCAAGGTCTAGAAGCTGACAGGTTACCCAAAGCTCCCAGTTTCCATACTGGAAAAAAAAGATTTGAGGCTTGCAAGGAACCAGTTTGATGTTATCATCAGGAAAGTGACAGAGGAAGGAAATTAGGCCAGGATTTTTCATCATGGTCCCTGGGCTCCATCTCTCATGTCCTGCAGGATGTCCTCCTGTGAACTGGTGCCCTCATACTGGGACCATCTGTCATCTTTCAACCATCTTAAGGTGCTTTTCCTGTCTGTATATTTCACTAGGCAGTTTATAGTGTCATATTTCAAAATAAATATTGAACAAGTCATTATTCTTTTAAAATACATTTATTTCATTGGTGAGTTTGCATGGAAATTATGGCTAGGATTCATCTTGTTTGTTGATGCATGATGTGGATGCAGAAAACGGCAAGTTTAGTTGAGTGTTCTGGGCAGATATAAGCGCTAAGGTCACTGAAAGATGTGGGCCTTTATAATAATCCGGACTATGGCAGGCATTAACATTTTGTGACTGCAGCTGAAAGCCAGGGTTTCTGCTGTGAGTGCAGGCCAGCAGACCAGACATGAGCCGGCACCCCTGCCAGGGTGAATGCCTTAATGGCCTAGTCTTGCCACAACATTAAAGCAGCTGTATTGTGCCCTGTGCTGAAGACCACACCCTAACAAACGGCTTCCCTATTGCTCCTCTACATGTGTCAGTGTGGGTGTGTGTGATGGTGGCCCCTGCAGTAGTCTTTCGCTCTGTCACGTGTGTTTCATCCCTTGCACTCCCTGTTCTTTGGATAGGCTGTGGTTCCATGGCCCTAATTTAAGTTGAGTTTGAGAACATTTAAATATTTTATAGTATGACGTGACTGCTTTCATGTCACTGCTTAATTCTTGCTTTGCACCCAGTGCTTGTTTTATTGTTTTGTGTAAATGCATGTGTGCCTGCACATATATGCAAGGAATACAAGCAAGAGCTTTGTTTTCCTAACCAGGAGAGGAGATGCAGTCAAAAGCACCAACAAAGGGTCAGAACAGGAAGACAAAAGATCAGAAACCAAAGCAAGAACGTGAATCGAAAAGTACAGGCAAGGATCAAAAAGCAGAGATTTTAAGAAATATTTCCAAAGGCACAACTCGGAAAGGTTTGGAATCCATCAACTTGTATAAAGAAGTGATCTTTTTGAACAACTTTTCACCCCAATATGTAATAGGTTAGAGCTCATGGTCTCCAAAGACATGCCAATAGATTTCCAAGAGCAGCCCTAGAAACCAAGGTACAAAATGGAGCTGCACTTACCCATACAAGATGATGGTAATACTTACAAAAATAAAATAATATTAACAAAACTAAATTGCAATTACAAAGACCAATTCACATTCTGCAGTCCTGGAAACCCAAAGTTACAGTGCAAGATTTTTCCACAAAAACAAGTGAAATGCCAAAAAATTACAAATAAGAAGGTCAGTATAACATTAAATAATGAAACATCAAACTTAAAGTAGTGGGGGCTCAGGGTTTGGGTGCAGAATTGGCTCGGACACAGGATCAGAGGGTTGTGGGGCAAGGAACCTTAGCAGAATTGGGCGATGTTAACAGTGGTGTCCAGCAGGGGGCAGTGCTGGGACCGCTGCTATTTTTAATGTACTGCTCACAAAAATTAATGGAACACTTATGTCACACATCAGGTCTCAATAAGCGAAATATTCAATTGGAAAAATCTTTACAGAGTAATACTGTGTAATTTCACAAAATGTAACAACGGCCATTGGAAATCAAAATCACCCACCCATTGAGGGCTGCATTCAATATCACACCGAAAATCAAAGTCAAAAACTAAAATCCCAGGCTGATCCAACTTGTGTGAATTTCATCATGGCAACTCGTAATTTGACTTTTGTTGTATTTGTGAACCGCATGTGCCTGTATGGACTCCCGATAACGTCTGGGCATGCGCTTCTGATGAGACGGTGGAGGGTGTCCTGGGGGATCTCCTCCCAGACCTGAGTTAGGACATCAGTGAGCCCCTGGACAGTCTGTGGTGCTACTTTGCAGGGTCAGATGCACCAATACATAACATACCAGAGGTTCTCAGTTGGATTCAGGTATGGGGAACATGCGGGCCAGTCAGTGGCATCATTGTCTTTCTCATGATGTACAACATGACACCATTTAAAATACATTAATGATGATTGTATATAAAATAAAGACAGAATTTTATCAGATTAGACTTGTATGGTGAGTAATTTGGACAGCAGGCTGTCCATAAATATACATGGCATTGATACAAAGTGAAGGGGTACGTGTACACATGTTATTTTCCTGAATACCTTTTTTGAACTTTTATTTAAACTTCTGTGTTTTCGGGATGGTGGGTCCCAGTTCTAACAGTAATTTCTCCAGATAACATGGGGTCAGAAATGTAAAGGGACCTTTGGGATTTCACTGTGTTTAACTATGAATTGATGTTTTCTTTTTCCTTTACTTGTAAAAGATTGAAAATTGTATTTTACACAAATTTTCTTCTATCTCTTATTTCAGCATTATTAGTGGGAAGACAAATCAAAGAGAGGTTGGAGCATGCGCTGTTACAGCACGTTAAAAACTGTTTACAAAAAAGAAAGTACAGTCTTTGCAGTCTGTGGATGTCCTCCCCATGCTAATGCCCTCAAATTGCCGTCTAAGGCCATGACATCATGCTCTGACCTGCCATCGAATAATAAAGTCTTTGTTTGCCAGATTGATGGCTGACCACTAAATGAGCTAAGCTTTTCAAAGTCATTAGCCATTAAATAATTTGCCTATAGATTTTTAATTGAAGTTGCAGCCTCGCTTTGGACAAGGCATCTTAGAAAAAAATGTATCGTACTGTTCATTGTGTGTTTCTGTGATGAGAAGGCAACCGAATTTAATGAATTCAATCACTCTTTATTTATATAGTGTCTTTCACTGCACCATTCTTCATTAAGCACATATTCTGTTCACAAAGCCACCTTGAGCCAGTGCTGAAATTTAGGCAACCGTTGCACTTGTGCTACCTCCCTATCCTTACATGTGTCCTCTATGAGCACTAAAAAAGACTCGATCATTGATTGGTAAAAAACAATATTTTCAGCCCCTCTTTTTCCATGTTTGACGGTAAGTTAGTTGCTGTGCTCCTGTACATAAGGTAATATGGTAGTTGAGCCACCTTTTGGTTTTTTTTTTTTTTTTTTTAAATATTCCTTTGCAGCAGACTTCCTGTAGTGTAAACAAAGAGCAGGGAGAGGAGGCTTGTGTTATCAGTGAATGAGAGGCAACTGGTATATTAGCCTTAACATTAAACAAAATGGAGTAATAAACTAAAAAATAGTAATCAGAGAAGTCATCCTGTGCATCTAGACAAACAGCAAGAAAAGCAACTTTAAGGAATTCAGACCTTTTTATTTTATCCTTTAAATTAAAATGGTTACCACTTGAGCTTGGACAGCATGCTTGTTTAAGATGGAACAGCGTACACTTTTAATTGGAAAAAGAAAAGATAGTCAAATTTGAAATTACTGTTTAGTAAATAATAGGCTTTTTTTAAAATATTTGTACTGTGTTTCTTATTTGTCGCTGTGTGTCATCCAACCATACGTTTTGGTAAAAAACAAGTACTACATAATTAAAATGGTAATCCATATTTTATAATTGAACCTCAAGAATGACAAATGTGTAGCTGATACGATGAAGAAAAACACACCTGTATAAGTATAGTGAATGTATATTTTAACAGCAAAAAACTGTAATGCAATTAAATATTTAAAATGATTAAAACCTACAAGTACATGTGTATTTACATTTAAACAGTTTTTAATGAACAATATCAATTAATTGGTTGTGTGAGAATATATATACTGTATATA